>JAEQBH010003961.1:600000-950055 GCA_016808115.1 Tetrastigma voinierianum
CATATATGCCGAAGATAACTTGGTATCGCTTTACCAATTGTAGCGTAAACAATGCCCACAACAATCCCTGCCAGCTCTTTGAAAAGAGCAAGAAACATACGAAACTATGAGCACTTAAATGCCATTCAACGACATGGTTAAATTCTAGACTCGAAGAGATTTTCATAAGTCGAAAACGCTTCGTCGAGATTCGGACAAGAAAGTTATAATTCGTCGAAGTCATTGCCGATGTCGCATGGGTGTGCGAAAAATTATTCAGACCACAAAACGAAGCACTACACCCACGACTGACACTGACCATCCCGAACCTGTGATTCGGGTTTAATCCCGGGGCGATCATCCATGTAGCTACGGGCGGGTTAGATGCTAGCCACGCCCGGTCGTATTAACCCGAGGCTACACATGCCGGTGGCGAGGTCGAAATTTTAGTCTCGAAATATTGGATGGAGTCATGGCGTCGATAACCTGACCACTAGATTGTTGTGAACGAAATGGCCCTTACATGACCACTAGGCAAGAAATAACCAGTGTAGGAGAAACCCCTACCTTTTGGAACTTCAACGAAAAATTTGGATTTTGGTGCCCACGCGTAGCCCTTATCGGGTAGACCAACTTTAATTTTCGAACTAACGATTTTCGACCGTCGGAACACCGGGAATCGGAACCATTTTCTTTCTTCTTTTTTTCTCCTCCAAGCACGGATCTTCCTCATTTTTTTTTTCCTTCATTTCCTTTTCTTCTTTTCTTATTTCCTTTATTTCTTTTCTTTTCTTTTCTTCATTTTCTTTTCTTTTTCCCTTCCCCACCAGATTGTTGGATTTTCTTCAAGTGAGAGGAAGTTTCCTCTCACTCTACTATTCATCTTACCATGTGTTACCTTTTCCATAGTCCATGTGTCACATGGACACATGTTCTAGGTGGCACTCTTCATACCACATGGCTCTTATGCAATGTGTCCTTCTCCCATGGTGACATGTGGCAGCCCGTGGTCATGCCATGTGGCACCACTCCATATGTCACCTAACACCCAATACCTAAAAAAAGGTGAAATTCCTACCATCTCGGAATTCAAAGAAATTTGGACTGGGTAACTAGATTTCGTGAGACGAATTCAATGGTAAAGTCTATTTCGTCATCCAAGATCTAGAAAATTTCCAGATTTTCCACCTGTACTATAGCGGCAATTTACCGTTTTACCATTTTTAAGAAAAATTGAATTTTTCCCAGGTTTTACAAGACAGTGGGAAGCCTAGAGAATATTCTATATCCTCTCTTAGTGTAGATCAATGTAATCACTCATCGACATGCTTTCTACTCATCGGTTGCACCAGCGTCATCTATCGTGAATGTTCATTACGCATCATTCACGGCGGCCGAATGCGTATCTTTGTTAGCAATTATGGTTCTTTCGTCTTGAATTCTATATGGATAATAGATTCGGAAGCTTCAAGGCACATATGTGCACATTGTTCTTCATTCCCAACATTGAAACTATAATGCCCTAACCCTCGCTTAGGCAGATGATGGGGGCGCCACATGGGACTGGGACTCATTTACCCGACTTTCTAACATTAGTGGGCTCATTTCGAAATATAAATCAAAACTTGTACATATTGACATAACTTAAATCATGAATTCTTTCAAAAACTATAACTTGTAATACTACCACCGCCAGTAGTGTTTAAATATCTGTAGATATATTTTTTGAGTCTCATTTGCCCAGCCACTTATACAAGTTCTGATCTCAAAAATAATTATTTTACCTTACAAAACATAATTAGAAACCTACATATGGTGGACTCCTATTGTTGTATTGGCCGTGGCGAATGCGGAATGCCTCGGATGTCCTCTTCAGTACTTACACGGATGAAACACCCGTGGTAAGCTTATAGCTTAGTGGAAAAACGAATGTATGTATGATGACCCATAGCGGTCCTGATTCTGATATACATCGTATATAATTCATATATCATAATATTCAATCTCTCGTAGGAGTACTTAACAGAAATCTTGTAACATAAGGTACTCGTAGGTACACTACATAACATAACTGATTACTCGTAATTTCATATACTTATTTCCATATATCATATTATTCATGTACATAACATATAAGTATTTGCTTGCGTATCTGAATGCTTGATGAATGAGAGAGACCGCAACCTGATAGGTGCAGAAGGTCGCATGCGATCTTGAGCAGGAGGTCATAGAAGCCTGTCGTGCTGCCCACATGTAACAAGTGTCGTAGCAGCGAGTCTTGTAACAACGATCATAGATGTGTGCGCGCATGTGAAGTGTCGTAGCACTAGCGAAGTGTCGTAGCCTTTGAGCGAACATGCTTGCCCACGTAACTAGAAGTTCCATAGCGAGTAAGTAGGCCCCGAACAGGTGCTATTCATTCACTATTCGATCTTAAGCGATCATACGATGTATTCTGAAGCTTGTTATATTGTTCTTAAGCACATTTTGCAAATAAAGGCGAAGCAAGTTTGCCACCGGCACCACTTTATGGTGGCAAGGTTGAGCATTTTTCATATCACTTGTATACATGTCACGAACCGCTTTCATTCCTTATCGGGATCTCATTAATCAATGGATAGTTTCCATCATTAACAAAGAGCGAGAACAAAAGCGAGTTGGGGTCGCCTAGGCAAAGGGTCACCGTCGAGCGAAGTTGAGGTAGGAAAAATTGGGCTTCGAGTTCGCCTAGGTGAACCGAAGGGGTGTCAGGCATAGACAGAAATGACTAGTTTTGGCCCTTTTCATAGGAAATTTCCTTCCAAACCAAAACCAACTCAAACAAAGCCAAATAAACCATAAACTCATCTGCAACCAACAACATTTCTATTAAGGATTTTCCCTGCACAAAACAGACAAGAGGATTTGTGATAGTTTCCATACTAGTGTTCCATACATATAGGTTACATACCTTGATCTTCTTGAACACTTCAAAACCTAGCTTTCTTTTCTTCCTTTCTTCTCTTTGCTTGAACCAAAACAATGGATTGCAGAAAAGCCAAATGATCTCCTCTTCTCCTCCACCGTAAAGCCCTAACCTAAACCAAACAAAAAATGGGAAATGCCTTTACTTAGAAGGCCATGTTTGGCTTTATCTCATTTTTGGCTTAATTTCTCCTTTTTACTTATTAGTCATTCCACTTCATTCTATTGGAAAATCAACTTATCCAATTCCTACAGCAACATATCATCTTCTTATGTTATGACCTTTGGGTCCTCATTTTAAAAATTATCAATTTAACATTTTTCCAACTTTACACTTAATTTCCGAAAAATGCAAATTTTACTTATATTATACCCTAAACATGTAATAAACTAATATGGTATAATTTGGGGTGTTACAGAAATAGTTGCATAATTACACAATCACTTTGCCAAATCATACAACCATTCCAGTCTACTTTCATGGCGACATTAAGATTTGTGAAACGTTAACCTTGAGGGATGTTTTATATGTTCCTAATTTCAAGTCTAATATGATATTTGTGAATGCACTGACTGCCAATTCAAATCTTGTTCTTGTCTTTTCGAATGATGGGTTTGCTATTCAATATATGCACACCAAGAGAATGATTGGCAAGGGTAGAAGGTGGAATGATTTGTATGTTTTCCAAGCTGCAGTTCCTCAAACAAGTTCTGTGGTGAATAAAGTTTCAATCCAATTTTGGCATGATCGACTCGACCATCTTGGTTTTTAGAAACTACAATCCCTCAAGCACGTTTTGGAATTCTCGAATGTGGTACACCACAACCTTGTCTCATATGTCCTCTTGCTAAGCAGAGGCGTTTACCTTTTGTTTCACATAACAAATTAGTAGCAAAACCTTTTGATGTTGTCCATTATGATATTTGGGGTCCGTTTCATCAGGCTTTACATGGTGGCTACATATTTTTTCTTACTTTGGTAGATGATTGTACACGATTTTGTTGGGTGTACATGATGAGGAATAAATTTGATGTTCATTTTTTTATTCCTCGGTTCCTGATATGATGAAACACAATTTGAAGTGCGATAAAATTCTTCGGTCGAATAATGCGAAGAATTGGCCTTTCTTGAATACTTCTCACAAGCAGGGGACTCTTCATCAATATTCATGCGTCGAATGTCCCAAGCAGAACTCTGTAATTGAAAGGAAGCATCAACACGTTCTTAATGTAGCCTGAAGCATTGTTTTTCGTCCAGAGTTCCACTTTCAAATTTTGATACGAATGTATATTTACAACCACTTATCTAGAAAGTGATTGTACACGACACCATTGCTTTCAAAGAATCAATCACCTATGAAGCTCACATGAGAAGCAAGTTGGTACTCTTTCTTAGGGTGTTTGGGTGTAGCCTTTGCCTCACACTTTCAGCACATCAAATATGAAAATTCCAGCTCATGCGGTTTGCATCTTCCTTGGTTACTATTTAGATTAAAAAGATATAGATTGTATGATGTCTCCACCAAAGAGATCTTTGTCTCCCGAGATGTCATTTTTTTTTTTGATAACGAGATGTCATTTTTCATGAATCTACTTTTCCATTCTCTTCTATGCCTACATAGGACTCTACTAGTGATATTTTTCAGAACTTGTCCTTCATAGACTGCGTGGAGCTGATGTTACTTCAACAAACAGTGATCATTTTCTCTCTCCTACTGCCACCATACTAACCACATTCCCTGCTCATTCCAATTCTGAACCCCACTTTCTTCAATCAACTCATCCCAGTGTTTCAATCGCTCCATCAACTAAGCCCCAATCTCCTAAAATCTTTGTGGAATTCCATTTGCTTACGTAGTTCCACGCATCTGAGCCCGGATATCTCGGTATCCCACTTCAGTTTGGTTGATGTAGCGAGTCTCGTCAGTTACACATCACCACACTTACTTTCTCAGTCTATTTCATATGATCTCTTGTCTCCTAATCATCGCCACCTTACACTCTCGGTATCCATGGCCTATGAGCCACAATTCTACCATCAAGCAACAAAGTATGCTCATTAGCGGTATAGCCGAAGGAAGAGTTGGGTGCTATGGATAGTAACCACACTTGGTCAGTGATTCCATTGCACCCAAACAAAAAATCCATTGGTTGTCGGTGGTTCTTCAAAAACAAATTTCATTATGATGGCACACTTTTGTGTCCTGGCTAAACAGTAGCAAGAGTACAATCGAGAGAGGCATTGATGTTTTCTCCCCAGTTGCCAAACTAGTCACAGTAAAGACACTCCTTGCATTGACGACCTCCTAAAATTGGATATTGGCATAGCTAGACATCAATAATGCAATCCTCAATGGGGACTTGTTTGAGGAAGTGTATATGGACTTGTCATTGGGTTATAAACCTTAGGGGGAGTCTTTGAGTTAATCCTGGAAGTTGGCGTGCAAACTTCACAAGTCAATATATGGCCTCAAACAAGCCTCGCGACAATGGAATATCAAATTTACACAGTGGTGAATTAGAGCTAGGTTTTGTTCAATCTAAAGCAGATTATTCATTATTTACCAAAGGTCATGGTGCTTCTTTGTTGCCATTTTGGTTTTATGTTGTGACATCATTGTTGTCGGTCCCAGATCCGTCTTGTAGTTTCTATTGTCAAGGATTTTTTACATACAAAATTTAAATTGAAAGATCTAGGCCATCTTAAGTTTTTTCTTGGTTTGGAGATTGCCCGGATCTCTTTATTGGAATTATGTTGTTTTGGCGCCTTCTGTTTGCGCTAGCGAGATTTAGCATCCTTGCCTCGAGCCTCGATACACTCTTATGAATCAGGGTGGCATGAAAGGATGGTGGTGAATTACTTGTTGATCGTACTCCCTATCGTCGGTTAGTTGACCATTTATTGTATCTAACCATCACGAGGCCCAATATCACCTTCACTGTAAACACCTTGAGCTAGTTCATTTCTACCCCATACTCATCACACATGCAAGCCGTTACTTATTTGTTGCGTTATCTGAAAAGTGAATCAGGTCTTAGCCTTTTTTTTGGCCTCTTCGACTTTACAATTGCATGCT
Organism: Tetrastigma voinierianum; assembly: GCA_016808115.1. Classification (NCBI taxonomy): domain Eukaryota; kingdom Viridiplantae; phylum Streptophyta; class Magnoliopsida; order Vitales; family Vitaceae; genus Tetrastigma; species Tetrastigma voinierianum. Next base: position 606,021 of record JAEQBH010003961.1, read on the forward strand.
TTTTCGGATGTTGATTAGGCTACTTGTCTGGATTCTCGCCGATTGATCATTGGTTTTTGTCATTTTCTTGGTGATTCTTTAATTTCATGGAAATCTAAAAAGCAACACATTGTTTCCCGTTCTTCTGCAAAAGCTTAATATCGTGTACTCGTAGCTACAACTAGTGAGATTTCTTGGCTCCAACAGCTTCTTCATGACTTTGGGATATCTTCCAACTCTCTAGCTTTGTTTTTCTATGATAATCAAGTTGTTGTTCACATTGCACATAACCCAATGTTTCATGAATGCACAAAATATATCGAGATTGATTGTTATTTTGTTCGTGATCGAATCTAATCACGTTGCATAAAACTTCTCTCTATTCATTCTCAACATCAGCTGGCTGATTGTTTTACCAAACCATTATATGCTTCCCACCTTTTACATTTGTTATCCAAGATGGGACTGAAAAATATTTTTCGTCCATCTAGAGGGGGAGTATTAGAGAGTCAGTTTATAATTAAGTTAAAGTTAGTGCTTTCCACGTGGACATATATATATATATATATATATAGTCTTGTATGTTTTTAGAACAAATAGATTAGTGGATAATTTCTTTTCTTTCTCAGTTCTCTCTCTTCTTTCTCTGTTCTCTGTTGGTTCCTCCATTTGTCATTTTCTATTAAAAACTCAAGCTTGCAACACATCTACAAGAAAAAGTTTCGTTTCTAGTTTCATCTTGTAGCCTTCATTATATGAAATTGTATTCATCTCAAACTCAAGAGGAATAACACCTCTACTTGACAACATCATGGGTAGGTAATGGATATTGCGGCAAAATCTCCTGAGAACGAGCACCCTATATGAAAACACGCATACGAAATTGAGGTGGACCATAAGCACTAACTGCCATCATTCCAATTTGAGTTTGGTAATTCATTTTGATTAGACGGCTTAGAGCATATCGTTCAAGATAATCACCAATAAATTTTACAATATCCATGACATTTTCCATTAAAACAAATTTTGGTTTAAGATAATTTACAATATCCATAAAAACAACAAGTTTGTTTGTTTGTTTTTTTTTTTTTTGGATCTTCAAAATTTTTTTCTTTATTTCTACAACATTTGAACCAATAATGCCTTGACATGGAGGACCTTCACTAACAACATTAACATTAGCAAGCAACAAAATGATCTTTGATTTATACCCATGTGTAACAAAATCCTTGATATTCTCACAACAATCACTTAGACCCTCAAAAGGCCCCTAAGAATCTGCACTAGGACCATAACCCTTTCAACATACCTTAAAATATAAACCGCAATCACTCTTGTCCTTTGGCTTACCACAACAAACTCCAATTATCTTTTGAACCTCTAACACTTCATCACCCTTGTTATTGCCATCATCTCCATTGTTTTCTTCATCAACATTTGCATCAATATAATTAAGATCAAGTGCATTTGGATCCTTATTTCCAATCACTCTCTTAACAAGGTTAAAAAATCTTCAGCCGGTTCATTTCTCACCTAGGTCTTTGGGTGGTTCATCTTTGCTTACTTATAATGACATCGAGCTTTCACTATCTTCTCTAAATCATCCTTATCTTTAGGGGCAGACCTATAGTGTGCACAGGGGGAGTTGGACGCTACCGTGCCCCCTCAAATTTTGAAAAATTGCTTTCAATGGGAATTGATCCCTTAATCTTGAAGGTTAGAAACAAATTCTTATAAATTTGTCTTTCTGATGCCCCCACGACTATATTTTCTAAGTCCGCCACTAATTAAATATCTTTGAAGCTTTTCGATACAGAAGCCTCCTTGTTTTTCTTCTTAGGCTCATATCGTTGGGCCAATGCTGGCGAGCTTTTCTGTTATCTCGTATATAGATAACATTACTAATTAACTAAATAACTCCAGCAATTAGCAATCTAATGTTACATTTTTCCAATATAGCCATCTTGGATTATTTCCAAGCTTTACAAAATGTCGGAATTCCGCATCAAGATTAGAGAATCAATGCTTATTTGCACACATATGATTTCTACACTCGAGTTAAGAAACCATACATCTTCTCTCCTTCTATGATCAAGCTCCATTATGACATTAACAACACCTCTTCTTCTTCCTTAAACTCTGCATAATTTGCTCCATTATCCTACATAGGACACTCATATTGAAAGCGCCCTAATTGATGGCACCCCCAACACTCAACTGTAGCTTTGTTGAATATTTTTCGACCTCTACCTCTTCCTCGAGTAGTTCCAAGACCACTATTACGACCTTTTTCGCTATATCTATCATTGAAGGCCACCTTTAGGGCCAGTTCATCTCCTCCATGCCCATTCATTCTTTACTCATGTATTAACAAATTGCTATGCAAATCATCTATGGTTAAAGTGTCTAAATTATTAGACTCTTCAATCGAACACACAACATAGTCGAACCTTGAGGTCATTAATCTCAAGATATTTTCAATGATCACCACATGTGTCATTCTTTCACCATTAGCCTTCATTTCATTTGCTATGGTGAGGGTTCGAGCAAAGTAATCATCAACACTCTCACCCTCTTTCATTTGGAGAACCTAAAACTCTAGTTGAGATAAAGCTCAAAGCATGGGTGATAGTTTAATATAAATATCATGTCTTTTGCTTGCCCACTTAACTCACGCGTGGCCCCATACCCAAATGTGTAGTGTCAAATAAATTAAATGCGTCACCGATGGGCTTTCAAATCAACAAATGATGATTAGTGCGAGAATTTCGAACCCGGGTTCCTATCGGACCGGACTCACGATACCACTTGTTAGAAGCTTTATGGACTTTTTAACATCTGCGTTGGTATAATATTATCAGAAACTTTGGCGCAAGCGCCGTGATTTTGTTTTGGTTTTTACCAGTACCATACAAATTAGATGTTGTACATCAGCATATACTCATAATTAAGTTTTCCAATTTTTAATCGATGTGGGACATTGTGGGACTTTCGGAGCACACCCAATAGCTATGACCTAAACAATACATGTGCTTTGCACATGGACCAACCTAGTTTATATAAATTTTAAAATAATTATAAAATCATCATCAAAACAATAAAAACATGTTCTAAAGAATCATAAATTCTCCAAAACACTTATTTTTTAAAAACAATTTTTTTTCAAAAAAATTACCAGCATGTTAAAATTCTTAACAAATATAAATTAATAATTCATCGAATTAAAATCTTACCTAGAAAAAATAGAATCTTTCAACTTTACATTTTAAAATTTTCAACTCAACATTCTCCAATCTCTAAAAAGTTTTTTTTTAAGAACAACAATATATTCAAAAGTTACAATAATATGAATAAAATATTAATTTTTAGTGTTATACCATTTTCTAAAAAATAATAAAATTTAAAAGCGCAAATCATCAGAAACTTTTAGTGCTACATTCTCATGAAACTTTTTGCAAAAAGCATTTATTTATTAGAAAGAGAATAAGAATATTTTATAATTCCAGGGTGTTATTTACAGCACTCAATTCATAAAGGCAAAAAAAGAAAGAGAACAACAATAACAATGAATCGCATGTTCAAATACCAATTATGTATAATTCTACAAACAAAAAATGAATAATTTTACTAGTTTCGTATGGTTACCCTTTAAGTCGTATAGTTTCTATTCAAGATTAATTTCACTCGTTCGTAGCAGTGGTACACGAACATTTCGATTAAAAGTCGTTTCAAATATTACGAATCGTAGAAATTTTAGAATATTTTTCACTAGAAAAGTCGTAAAAAATAATTAAAAGTTTAATCTTTTATGAAAATTAATGACTTTTTTAATATCGATATCTTTTATAAAGTCTTTCAAAAGTTATAATTGAATACGTATGATTTTATCGACTTGTTTCACATCCCCATTACTTTGAAATTACAATATTATAACGCGTGTTCATCACAAATTTATCTCGTTGGAATTTCCGAATCCTGCTCCACTATCGTGTCTAAGTTATAAATCTTATAAGTATTTTTATTGATTTTTTAAAGTTTTAAAAGTTAATATTGAATACACTAACACTTTTATAATTTTTTTTTTAAATTTAAAAAATTATTATTAAATACATCATAAGTTTTATAAGCATTTAAAAATTGTAATTCATTATCTTAACTTTGTAATTTCATAAAATTCATTAATTTTTCTAATGCAATACTAACCCTAAGAATGTATTTATTTATTTAAACTCGGACTCTATCCTCCCCGTGAAGTAATTTTCCTTTTTGTTTATTTTCTTCATAAACGAAAAGCTTAGGACTAAACTACCCTTGAATCACAGCTTTATTTACGAAGATCGAAATCAAAAGGCCTAGACGAAGATCACAAGAGAGTGGGTGATGGGGATAATCAGAAACAGTTTCTCATTCATAGTAGGAACTGCATGCGGAATTTACATAGCTCAGAACTACAACGTTCCTAATATAAAGCTTGCCAACACTGCTATGTTCATGGCCAAAGCACCTCGAAGTATCGCAAGCCCAAGAAGAGAGACGGCGATGAATAAACCTCATCGTTCCAGTCCAGGTTTTATTTTTTCTGTTAGGTCTTTATATGATTTTGTACCTGAAAGGGAATGATATAACTGGAAATTTTCGGGGGATTGGATTTTTATAGGATGGGTTTAGCTTGTATATCTGATCTAGTCTATTATTTCACTTACCCGAGAAGATTGAGGCAAAGTGAAAAAAAAAAATGTCTGAGGAAAGATTTTGGATCGGTTTAATTTTAACTCAGATAGTATAAATAATAGTTTGTTATTTTGTGGGTAATTGCTTTCGATTTCTGTTATTGGTTGTCTGGAAAACTGGCGAGAAAGAAAATTTTATTTGGAGTTTTGAGTTTTACGTTTCTTCTGTTTGATTCCCAGGAAAACTGACAAATGCGACAATGAGAAGAAAACATGATTTTTATTTTCTATTCAAGCAAACAGAAGTCCATTTTTTTTCATATACAAGTGAAATTGGGGTTTCTAAGTAATCAAATTAGCATTTTTCTCATAAAGAATTTAACTTCTGTTTGATTAATCTGGCTAAAGTCAAAAACGATTGGATCAAATTTGGAATCACAAAAGCGAGCAATTTTTAATCAATAATTGACGTTTCCAGCCGGTTGGGTTTCCCATTGGCATCTTGAATCATCAATCGGGCATAACAACTGTTAGGTTTAACTTAAATGTATTAGGCCTTCCACTGCCCTCATTATTTGATTAGCATGTCCAAATAATCTCAATTGATACTGGCTGATATAACAATCATCTAAACTGATATTCCTCTGTCCATGGTCGTAGTGCTTCACCTATAAAGGCGTGCTTCACCTATAGTTTAATTGAATTTGATCATATTTTGTACTATTGACATGGATCCTAGGTGTGTTTGACTTTGTTTAGGTGGATGTCTGGTAAGGTGCCTTGTGCCAGGAATTTGGAGGACAACTCCTCTTTGCTCGTTTTGAATAATTTGGCAAGAATGAAATCAAAGATCTTTTGATAGAATTCAATGTTCAGATCAAGCTCTATAGGATTCCGTTATCTATGCCTTTTTCCAACAGACTTACCAATATGTTCTACATATCCATGCTATATCTTATTGATCGGTTGAGTGCTAGATAATTGTGAGAGGGTGATTACATGCATGTTTATGGTTAGTGCCAAGATTGGTTGGGGCTAATCTTACTTTTATTGAGTAAGATACATCTTTGAAGCGTCTCTATGAGGTCCAAATCGAAAAAGTAACGAAGGAAATCTAAGGTCTTCAAAGAAAATTGGTTCTCATGTTGGACTCAATTCAACCGTCTTCAATAATTAAGTTATAATCCTCATGATCAAGGGTGAGCAACTACCTAGTTGATTTGTAGCTTAACAAAGATTATATTTGATAGTAATGACCACTGCCTATGTGGCAAAATGTGTTTTTGATATTGTCAAAATTAGGAGTGTGCTTCAGTCCACATGAATCTTTGTGCAAGCAGCAAACATAGCTTGGCACATAAACAAAACCCTCAAGTTGTTCCTTGTGTGTGCAAGTTCTTGTATTTCTACATTAGAGAAAGTTGTTTGTTGATATATGAATTTGTTAGTTGTTCCAAATGTTTGCCTATACAGAAGCTGAGAATGACTTGGATGGAAATGGCTTCTGGCTAGGTTGGAAGTTTCAGAATAATCAATAATTGGACTTTCTTGAAAGCCCTTTTTAAGAAGAATGACTTCATATCTCTGAACTCTGCCATCAGAGTGTATTTTTGTTAAAAGGTAATAATCTCCTGGTTTTATTATTCATTAAATTCTTCAAGCATGACACTTTTCCACTTCTCATCAGTCATCACTGAGTCCTTGATCTATATTCCTTAGTTCAGTAGTCATAGGCTCAGACACTGGTATGAGGTTGGTTGTATCGGCTTTTGGTTTAAAAATACCAGATTTAGATTTGGTTTGCATAGGGTTTTTTATGGGAACAAGGTGTGAGGTTGTGTTATGGTGAAGAAAGCAATTGCTTATTCAAGACCAGGAAAGGTTGGTGTTGCTAAACTTTGTTAGCGCTGAACCAAATCACCTGAGATGCCAGAGCTGTTGACATGAATTTGCATGAGACAAGGAAGGTGTTGGAGTTGATAGAATCCCAAGGATGTAATAGAATCTATCTTTGATGAAATTGGCTTCTAAGAACCGCCGCCCCCACAGGCATCTCCCACATTTTTGGAGGGGATCTTCTTGGCTTCCTTACAGAAAGAATAGGAAGACCTACCATTTCTCGAATAAAGTCTTGAGAGGAGCGATGATTCTTCATGCGCTGAGAAGCGCATAAATTTGGAGCAAGCAAACTTGACGGTCGAGGTCGAGGTCGAGGCCCTGCTATAGTTGGCGGAGCATAGCTTGAAGGCAAGGAGGCCTCTAAAGACTTCTTCAGAATTTAGGGCTCTTTTTCCTTCAACAAAGGCACGTTGTCCTGAGAAATTTCAGACATCCCGACAAGCCGCTCCAATGAGAGGTACGAATTTTCAGTTTTGAGAGCCCCTTCTCCTCTTACTGTTTTTAGACCGGACCCCTCTTGGGTCACGGGGGTGATTTGAAGGGGGAAGACCTTATGGAAGGTGGTCTCCTTCACGATGGGTTTGAAAATGATGGGCACGAGGGATTAGGCCAAGTCCCCTTGTGCACTTTGCTGCCTTCTGGAAGTTCGAGATAATCTCCGGGTTGGGAGTAGGTGGCAGTTGCAGTATGAGGATGGGGAAAGGGAGAAGGATTGGGGGGAGGAAAGTTGTTTGTTAATTCTGGATTTAATGAAGCAGATTAATGATGATGAGTAGAAAGGTAAAGAAGGAGAATTTTGACCTACAAAGTTTGTGAGAGAACCAAAGAATTTGGAATGGAACGTGAAGGAAAAAGAGAGAATAAATGGTGGGGCCCTAGGCAAGGGGGCAAGGGTTCCTATCCTTGCTTTGTAGGGTAGGGGGGGTTGGCGCGCAATAATGGCTAAAAGGAAAGTGATCAAGGCTTTCATTAAAATGCAGAGGGTGGACGTTGTTTGTTTACAAGAAACGAAAATTACGGAGGTTTCCAAAGTTTTGATTAGGAGTTCAGGGGTGGGGAGATTCTTGAGGACAGGAGGAAGGCCTCTTTTTTATTTCTTGTAGAGCTGACAATTCAGGTGGGGCCTAGCTTTAACAGCTGAGGGTGCCTTGGGGGGGATTATAATTTTTTGGGACTCTCTTGTGATGCAGTTATTGGACAAGGAGGAAGGCTTCTCTTCTTTATTTCTTGTAGAGTTGACAATACAGGCGGGGCCCGGCGTGATCCAGTTATTGGACAAGGAGGAAGGCCTTTTCTTTATTTCTTGTAGAGCTTGCAATTCGGACGAGGCCTGGTGTGAGGATAGTCGGGCCGGATCAGACATGGCTTGAATTAAACCGGGTTGCCATTTTGCTGGCCCAACTTAGCTCGGCCCTATATCAGGTCAGCGGGCCAGCCCAACCCTGTGAAAAAAATAAATAAATTATTTTATTCAATAAATTACTTTCCTTCTCTATCATTTGTTTAAGTTCAAGTGTACAATGATTTCTCTCTTGCAAATATTGTTATAATGCTCATTGCCTTGTTTTTTTTTTTTTTTTTGCACCATATCATATGTCATGCCTAGGCTACCTAGCCCTATGCGAATGCAACAATGCTTGAACAAATGATAAACAAAAATCTCTTTAACATCAAGCTGAGTTTTTCCATACTTTCCCAAATACTAATTGCTTGAATAATACAACCCCAATACTGAAAACCGTTAATTATCAAAAACCATAATTGTGGAATGTATAACTTGTAGATTCAGCAACCCCATGGCTTTAAAATTTTATACCTAAATCAACAATTTTGGCTTAAATATTTTCACTTTTGTAGATTCAGCAATTTAAAGTCTTCAGCACTAAAATTTTCAATTTTATCTGATACTATAAGAGCTTAACAACACAACGCCCACTCCAATCACAATTTATTTCTTGCTTCTTCGAGTCGAGGTTATACTTGCAATATGCATCATGTATGAGATCGAGATAAAAGATACTTGCTCTTATTTTGTTTTCAATATCTTAGCAAAACGTTAAGAACAACGGCTGAAACACATTTAAGAATTGGTTTTGTTATGGAAAAAAAAGAAGAGTACGGGAGAACAAACAGGTTTGGTTCTTTTTTTTTGTTCTTAAAAACATAGGCTTGTTTTCAATAACACTAACGGCGATCCCCTAACAAAAACATGAAACTTGTTTAAAGCGGTATTTATTACGAAAAACAAAACGAGAGAAGAACAAGAGCGAGTTTGGGTTTTTTTTCTTAAAAACATGAAACACATTTTGATAAAAGTAGCTAAAGCGTTACTAACAAAGCTTATGAAACCTGTTTAAAAACTAGTTTTTTTACGAAAAAAACAGACATGTGGAAGAACAAACAGTATGATTCCTTTTTTTGTTCTTAAAAACATAAACATTTGATAACGCCCTAACCAAACATTCACTGCAAAGGAAACATGAAACACATTTTAAAGTGGTTTTTTATCTTTGAAAAAACAAGAAGCGAGGAGAAACAAAAGACATCAAGAACAAAAACTGGTTTAAAAAATTGTTTTAATTCTGAAAAAACTAAAACTGGTTTTTATTTTGAATAGGGGATTGATGTCAAAAAATGGTTTTTTTTTTTTTTTTTTTCTGAAAAAACCTGTTTATTTTATTTTCATCATTTCTTCTAAAACTGAAAATATATTATCTCTGGAACTTCAATGCATAAACCTACCAACGGGCAACATGACAACACTCATGGGTGTAGAGAATCTCTTTAGGAAGAGGTGGGGGCTATGGGGGGATCCGTGGTGCATAGGAGGGGACTTTAACGTTATTAGATTCCTGAATGAGAGGAACAGGGAGGGAAGAATTACTAGCTCTATGAGGCGTTTCTCCCAAGTCATAGATGATTTGGAGATGAGGGATTTTCCTGCTTTAGGGGGTCAATTCACTTGGAAGGGATGGTTGAACAATTGCAGAATGGCCAAACTAGATAGGTTCTTAGTTTCTAAAGAATGGGACTGTCACTTTGGAGGAGTTAGTCAAAGCATCCTCCTTAGACCTACCTTGGATCACTTCCCCGTTTTGCAGGAAGGGGGAAGGAGAAGGACCATAGGCCCTACTCCTTTCATATTCAAGAACATGTGGTTAAAAGAGGAGGGGTTAAAGGATCTAATCAGGGACCGGTTGTAGAATTTTGAGTTTAGAGGAACTAGTAGCTATGTTATGATGGAAAAGCTGAAAGCTCTAAAAATCAATCTCAAAGTCTGGAACAAAGAGATCTTCGAAAGGGTGGAGGAGAACAAGAAAAAAAAGCCCTTGAGGTGGCGGCTGGGATGATCTTGGGAACCCAGACCTCATCCTTAGGCGAGTTGCGAAGCTAGATTGGCAGCCATGGAGGACTTCAAGAAATGGTCAGTTATGGAGGAAACTTCTTGGAGACAAAAGTCTAGGGAAATTTGGCTAAAGGAGGGAGATAGGAACACTGGTTTTTTTTTCATAGAATGGTTAACTCCCATAAGCAGAGGAATAATATTGAAAGGATCCAGATAAGAGGAGTTTGGGTGAATGGTGACAATGAAGTTAGAACAGGCATTGTGAATGCCTTTAAAGAGCTTTTGTCTGACCTTGGTGTGTGGAGAGCTAGTCCTAAGGGATTGCATTTATGAAGGTTAGGAGAGTTGGAAGTTGCTAGGCTTGAGTTGCCTTTCACAGAAGAGGAAGTGCATTCAGCCTTATCTGATCTCAATGGGAATGAGGCCCACAGGTCGGATGGCTTCCTTCTAGCTGCTTTTAGCGATTCGGTTAGGATCAAAGTGCTTTTTAGCCGATTCGGTTGGATATTGTCAGAGTATGATATTGTGGACCTCTTTAAGATTTCATAGAGAGGTAGATTTGGTAGTCTTAACTACAAGGGAGGGGACACGAAGATTTTAGACTATCGGTTGGTTGATAGCATGTATAAGCTGATTGCTAAGGTGCTAGCTAATAAACTGAAAAAAGTGATGAAAGGTTTGGTCAACACGGCTCAATGCTTTTATAGAGGGTAGATAGATTCGGGATGCCTCTCTGATTGGAAACGAGGTTATTGACTCTATTTTCAAGAAGAAGGAAAGGGGGTTGCAAGCTGGACATTTAGAAAGCTTATGATAAGATTGATTGGAGTTTTGTTCTAAATGTGCTGCATAGAATGGGTTTTAGGGAGAAATGGATCGGTTGGATAAAGTGGTGCCTTTCCAATACCTCTTTCTCAGTTTTGATTAATGGTGGCCCTGCAGGCTTTTTGGGAGTTCTAGAGGTTTAAGGCAAGGGGATCCTCTTTCGCCGTACTTGTTTGTGCTAGGTATGGAAGCCCTCTCCCTAATGATTGACATGGCTATTGAAGGAGGTTATATCTCTTGGTACAAGTTCAAGGGGAGGAATGGGATAGTGAAGCAGATTACCCATCTACTGTTCGTGGATGATACCCACCTTATTTTTCACAGTTCGGAGAATGAAATGACTTATTTAAGTTAGATCTTGACTTGGTTTGAAGCCCTCTAGGGCTAAATATCAACTTGGAGAAAAGCTCCATGCTACTTGTGGGCAGGGCGGAGGGAGTGGAAGGGCTGGCTCGTGAGTTAGGATGCAACATAGGCTGTCTTCCAACTGAGTATCTAGGTCTACCCCTGGGAATGAAGCATGAGACTTTTGGCGTGTGGGATGGGGTTGAAGAAAGGTTTCGCAAGAGGCTGGCCCTTTGGAAAAGGTAGTATATCTCTAAAGGAGGTAAGCTCACTCTTATTAGAATCACCCTCTCCAATATGCCCACCTATCTTATGTCCCTATTTCGTCTTCCTAAGGGGGTAAAGCTAAGGTTGGAAAAAATTCAAATGGACTTTCTTTGGGGTGGAGGCAACTTGGAAAGGAAGTTACTCTTGATAAACTAGAACCTGATTTGTCTTGCTTGAGGAGAAAGGTAGGCTTGGGTATTTAAGACCTTTTCTAACTTCAATAGGGCTAGCGAAGTAGGGTTGGAGGTTTGCAATTGAAGACAACTCCACGTGCAGGAGTGTCATCAACCTGAAGTATGGGACTGAGGTGGGGGGATGGTTTTTGCTTCCCTTCTTAGATGCAGCCATAGGGTAGGATTGTGGAAGGAAATTGCTCAATTGAGTTAGGGGATGGGTGCAAAACTAGATTCTGGGAAGACTTATGGTGTGGTGAAGCAACTCTGTGATCTACTTTTCCCTCCTTTCTGATGTAGGTACGGTTGAAAATTTGGGTTGTGGACCTGCGGGAGACCCCTACGGGTCGGGAGTGGATTTGGAACTTAGAGTTTTGAATGGCATTTTAATAATTGGGAGTTGGAAACGGTTCAAGCTTCCTTTGCACAGTTAATCCTAGGAGTATCAGACCCCAGATCAAAGATAAGCTTTGTTGGAAAGAGGCAAAGTTTGGTATCTACTCTGTTAAATCTTGTTTTGATATGCTGGAAGGTGGGAGACAGCATTTGGTGCTTGTTAAGATGTTGTGGAATCCTATTGTTCCCTCAAAATTGGTGTTTTTTACATGGGAAGTTTGGTGGGACAAAATTTTGACTATGAATCAGCTCAAACAAAGAGGTTTTTCTATGGCAAGTAGGTGTTTGTTTTGTGGGGAGGCTAAAGAGGCTTTGGAGCATTTGCTAATCCACTGTCCCAAAATTTGGTGTATGTGGTCAACTTTATTCTCATTGTCAAGAGATTGCTGGGTCTGTCCTTTTCTGGTAAAAGATATGCTTCGGGTTGGCCTAGTCTCCCGCTTAGAAAGAAGGTTTCCAAGCTTTGGATGGCGATTCCTCTTTACTTGATGTGGGCAATCTAGAAAGAGAGGAATAGAGTAGTGTTCGAAGATGTTTGTTTCTTCATATCAAGACTAAAAAGGGTTGTTTCTTTAGATCTTTATGCTCTTAGGCTAGCTTGATCCATGATATGGACTATTCTTGTGTAAGATGCATCTTGTGTATTCTATAGCTTTTTCTGGTGGGCTAGTTAGTTTTTCTCCCCTGCCCTTTTTTGTATAGGCCTCGGCCCCCTTCTTGTATACGTCCTGTATACTGTTGGGATGTCCCTCTGGCTTCTTTTTGTTTAATATATCTATTATGTTTATTCATCAAAAAAATAAGAAATTTGCAGAAGAATAAACCATGCAAAAGGAAGTTCGCTTTCATCAAAGGAAGCACTTTTATCTATATATATTTGTCTAGTTGAGTGTAAACGCTTCTAGCTCTTATGAGAGGGGACTAAAATCAGGAAATACGCATTAGTGGGTGTGGGTGTGGGTGTGGGTGTAGATATAGCAGAGAGACAACATGTCCCATGGACCAGAATTTTAGTTCGCTCCTACAGGGGGAGGGCTGCCTAAGCTCTAATATGTGGTGGTAGGGTCTTTACTTATGCCATCGGGTTATGGTGGGAGTCTTCTCCAAGGTTGGCGTCAATTTTCATAAAGGAGGAATGCAAGGTGCTGGAGGTTAGGGATGATTGTGAGGGTAGACCAAGCATAACTAGGAGAGTTGGGGTAAGACTTTGGGAGTCATGAAATCGATCATGTCCTTAACATGTTAACCGCGCTTTGAAGGATACAGGGCCTTTGCCCTCTTTCTGCAACAACGCTTTGGAAATTTAAGGTGCAGGTGATGAGTTGGCCTTTTGGCCTTCCTTGATGGCTAGTGTTGGGGTTAGTGCGTAGTGTTTCAAGTCCTCCATCAGGCTTGGAAGAGGAGGCCTGATGTTAGCCTTTTGTTGCTAGGGGTTTTCTCAGTGGAGCCAATGGTCTTATAAACAAGCCCATTGTATTGATTTGTAAAGCGAGGGTGGTCCAGAATCCCTGCCTCTTCATGATCTTTTTCATCTCCTTGATGACTCTATGCATTGTGTCTAGGTCATCTTCAACTGATGACACCCTCTAGGATTGAAGTAGGTGGCTTTGCAGATTTGTCTTTGTCATAGGATTTCTTCTTATGGGGGGGTTGGGTTCTCGCTCCTCCTCCTCCTCCTCCTCTTCTCAAAGATGGGGGTGAGATTTGACAAGAACTTTGGCGATTTGGATATCGAGAAGTTTGTCTCCTTCAGTGAGTTTTTTTTTGCCTGTGGAAGGGTTTGAGAATGAAGTTGACTCTCCCTATTGAGAAAATTGGAAGCTCAAAAAGGGTTATAGAGTGGTGGGATTGGGATTTGGAAAGAGGCCTTCCTTTGCTTCACATTTTGAGATGGACGTCAGAAGTTGGATTGCTTTGCTAATTACAATCTCTCGAGAGGTAAAAGGAAAACAAGCTGGAAATGTAGGTTGGATTCAGCTGACATGGCATCGTGGACCCTCTCTCGTCTCTTTTCTCTAACCCCTCTCTCAGCCCTAGCACCCCAACCTCCAAGTTGGCACCCAAACCAATTTTTTAGGGTTAATTACATAAATGATGTCTTAATTTTTCAATTTTTTCTATTTTGATATCTCAATTTAATTTTTATTCAATTGTCTAGGCTTTGATTTTTTAATCTTGTTGTCTGGCTTTATTTTATTATTCGAGTGTGCAAATTTTTTTATTTTTTATATTTTAGTGTCTTAACTATATTTTTGTTTAATGAAGTGATTCAACTTTTAATTTTTGTTCGATCAATGCTTATTAGGATAATTGAATAAGCAAAAATTGCATCAAAATAACATTTTTATCATATAAAATTGATAAAATTATTTAAATGATCTTTAGCGAGGTGAGATGATAATGTTATCCTTTCCATATTAGGGTTTTTTCTATTTATTCGTTATTGTACAAAATAAATTGATTAAATTGGTTATTGTAAATAAAAATAAAAATTTTAATTATTTATAAAATAATTTTAATATCTAGTATTTAAAAAAAAGTAAAAATAATAGAAGATAATTAAAATTTATTTTTTAAATTGTTATATTTTCTCTTTTAAGAAAATTTTTATTCAAAATTTATAAATTTCTTTTTATTGTAAGAAATAGATAATATTGTTAAAGGTCATTTAAGTAATTTCATGTAATGTTGAATGTTATTCAAACTTCATGTTGATCAAGAAATATTTGATTAACAAAAAATTAAAAGTTTAAACACTTATTTGAAAAAAATAAAGTTGAGATATCAAAAAAATAAAAAAGTTTAGACACTTAATTAAACAAAAATAAAGTTAAGACATCAAATAGAAAAAATCACAAAGTTTAGACACTTAATTAAAAATAAATAAAATCTATACATCAAAATGAAAAAAATAAAAAAGTTTAAGCACTTAATTGAACAAAAATAAAATTCAACATTAAATATAAAAATGAAAAAAGTTAAAGACATCATTTATATAATTAATCTATTTTTTATTTTATTTTTTAAAATATATAAAATAAAATTTTAAATTTATTTTTAAAAATATAAATAAAATGTTAAGATTTATTTTTTGAAAAAAGAAAATTTAGTCAAAAAGAGAGAAATAAAGTTCATTAATAAAAAAGAAAATATTTTTGAGGCCTGTTTGGGGACTTACTTCGGGATGTCACTAAGTTTTTTAAAGCAGTTAGGATTTAAACATATAAATAAATGACAGTAGATGGAAATATTAAGCAGTTTCGATTTGAAGGAAACAATTTATACAGAGTGGAATAAGGCAGAATTTGAAAGAGACATGAAGAACATCTTTAGAAGGCACTAGGAGAGCGTATATCATAAGAGGGCTGAAGGAGAGAGAGAGAGAGAGAGAGAGAGAGCTCGGGAGAAGAAGACTAGGAGAGCTATATCCCAAATGCGTAGAAGTTCTCTATTATAGAAAAAGAAACAAGAGGTGAGGATAAGATTGAAGGACGAGTTAGATTTAAAAAGTGATTAGGGTGCTCGATGGGCTGTCGTCGAATCGAAATCTTGGCTTTTCTTTTCTGAGAGAATATGGGCTGAAAGGGATTTGGATATGATGGGTTTTTAAATAAGATACGGCATTCGCATTTGTCCTCTTAAGGGGAATCTTGCTCGGAAAATGATATAAAAGAAAAATAACGGTGATGTGAAAAATATCTTTATGAATTTGAGCATGTCTTTTTCTTTTTTAAAACACATCGCTACCTTTTTGTCAGTACAAGTTGGGAGGTAACTATTTTTCTTCATGCTTTGTTATCTTCTTTTTCTGTCTTTCACTTATATCAAGTCTTTGCTTTTCTATCTTCCACTCTTCTTTATGTTCCACTTACATCTTTTTTCTTCCACTTATATATTTTCATGTTCCACTTACATCAAATCATCGAGAATCGTGTCATACATACTTGTCTTCTCTACTTGGTCCTTCAATGGATCTTAGGCTTTCTGCTTCTTTATATATATCATTTTTGAGAATGCCATTTATATTGTGTTAGTTGGACTAACAAGCAAGCTTTTTGGGAAAGCCTCTTCAGTCATGGTTGGTGTGTCTTTACCATTTCTGGACTGAGTTGGACCGGGGTTCATTATTTATGCCCAATGAACTAGGCTCCAATAAATCTATGAATTGTTCTAAGGGACTAGGTTCTATCTTAATGTCGTCGAGTTGATTTTCTAAAGCTGAAAATTTATTAATGTGTTCAAAATTATTTGTGTTCTATCTTGAATTTTTTCTTTTAAGAATTTGTATTTTATTTTATGTATATTTCATTTTCTATTTTCTTCATATAATTTCTTAATGATTAGATAATCTTGTTCAGATCTATCGTATTTTTTCCTTAGAATTTCTAGTTCTTCTCTAAGTAAGTGATCTTGATTTTGAAGTGGAGGAAAAAGGGGAGGAAAATCATGTGTTAAATCTAGGGTTGTTGTCAAGGCTGCGCATGGATTCTTCTTGGTTTTAAATAAGGTTGGCCATGATGATTTAAAATTGTTTACTATTGGACTAATAAAATAATTACTTCCTAAGTTTGTTTTACATTGATCCCAAAGCACAGGTTGAATTTA
The DNA here is from genome assembly GCA_016808115.1 of Tetrastigma voinierianum. Taxonomy (NCBI): domain Eukaryota; kingdom Viridiplantae; phylum Streptophyta; class Magnoliopsida; order Vitales; family Vitaceae; genus Tetrastigma; species Tetrastigma voinierianum. The sequence goes on from JAEQBH010003961.1 coordinate 622,526, forward strand.
TAAAATCCTTTGAAAAATGAGTGGGATGTGGTTTGATATATAAGGAAGGACTTCTTCCCATGTTTTTAAAATACTTTTTGTTTTATGACGCGGTAAATGACGTAGAAATTGAAATTAACAATTACTATTATTAACTTTATGAAGTATCTGATTAACAATTTAAACAAGTAGCCAAGTATTTTCTATCTAAATTCTTATTGAAGATGCAGTGATTAAAAATCTAAAACAGAAACTAATCCAAAGGTTATCTATAATACATTTACATTCTTAAATCTAGTCCTATATGAGAGTAATAAGTAAAAGGTTATATTATACGAGGGTATACCTTAAGAGAATTCTTCCAGAAGGTTAATACCTTTTCTTGATCTTCTTGGAATAGTGAATGATCTGATTCACCACTTTGTTAAATACGTGACATAAAATTAATTTATTACTTAATGAATATGCTAGACTATTATTTTTTCCTTTAATATGTTCAATTTCTATTTTTATTCCTGTATTAATTATTCTTTCTGTAAAATTTAACCACCTCCTTTGTGAAGACCTTTTTTCATTTTTTAATTTATAAAACTTTACTATTGCCTCAATAAATGTTCTGATAGTAATTTCTTTTTTAGAAATTATTAATATATATTACCCATTTCTTTGTATTTTCCACTACTATACTGTAATTTTTACGTATTTTTAGGCTGAATACTTATGGGTTTCTTAATAATGTTATATTTGAATCCCTAGGCTACATCCAGGTATGTTTCAATTATTAAATAATCATTTATTAATGGTAGATCTATTAGTGGTAATTTTGCAAACTATTTCTTTAGAGATTTTACTAATATCTTCTTGATTAAACTATTTTTGTCCTTTACTCCCTACTTTACTAAATAAAGGGCCTGCAATCCTACTTAAATTTTTTATAAAAGGTCTGACATAGTTTAATAATCTTAAAATTTTATGTAATTCTTTTGTTTATTCTATTTTGTATGCGGAAAAGTTAAATTTTTTAAAAATATGTAGTTGTAATAATATTTTCATCTCCTTATTATTACCCCTATAAATTCTATGGTCTGTTGAAATAATTGCATTTTACTTTTGCTAATTATAATACCATGTTCTTCAAACTTTTTTAATACTATTTGGAGATGTCCTATATGTTGTTTTTTATTTTTGCTAAAAACTAGTATATCGTCTATGTAGACTGCTACGAATGAGTCATTATCTCTAAATATATTATCCATCTTTCTTTGAAATATTGAGAAGTTGATTAGTTTATAAAAGCCAAATGGCATTACAAGCCATTGAAATGCCATACAGACGGGGAAAAATTTGTCAAAGGTATCTTATCTAGAGTCTTGTCTTAAGCTTTGCTAAAACGATTCTGATGAAATTTGCCTAAATATAGTACAATCTTTTATTTTTCCTAATAAATATTCTTTTGTTGGTATATCATATCCATCATCTTCTGTATTATCGTTTAATCTTTTGTAGTTAATTACCATCCTACTTTTTCCTCTTTTTTGTTCACTATGTTTATTCACTAAGAAGGCTGTTGACCTATGAGGTGAATCTGATCGACGTATTACACCTAGTTTTAGTAAATCATTAATATGTGTCTTATAATCTTCTCTATATTTTTCAGTTGCTTCTATCTTGGCAGTTTTTATTTTATAATCCGGGTTCTTTATTTTTAATATACATTCAACTTTATCTTTTTCCCAATATTTTAAAACATTTTCTCCTATAATTTCTAGTTTTTCTTGAAAAGGAAAAGAGAATTGACTGAATTACTTTTCATTGATGTCAAGGAAGGATTTATCTGAGAAGGTGAAACTTGGGTTCTGTGTGCTCTCTCCTATAGATTAAGCTTAGGTTACACATTAGTCTCTCCTATAATTAAGCAATCACCCGATCAATATAATTACAATCTAGGAATACAAAAGGAAAAGCATTTATACAAGAAGCAGATTATGCACAAAATCGTCTTACATAAATGGAAGATTTTCTGTATGTTAATTTCTGTACTCTCATCGAGTTGGAGAGTGGATGTCCAATACTCGACTTGCAAATCATAGGAAGTAAAGACATCTTTTCCTAAAGCTTTAGTCAAGACATCACGCGATTGATGTATGCGAGTTCCGCGAATCTTGTAACAGCGGATCCATCTTGAATCTTATACTTGGATGTAATGACAATCCATTCCAGTAATGCAGTCAGCTCATGAAGAAATGGGTTTCTTTTGCAATATGCAATGCGACTTTGTTATCGCTGATATAGCAAATACGGGTTACGGATCACGATACTCTCACGAGATCTTTGAGGAAGGTATCTTAGCGAGTTAACTCACAAACAAGCACACATCATAGCACGATATTTTGCTTCTTTAAGCGACATTTTCTGTGGCGCCCCAGCCCCGAGTGTGAGTTATTAAAGTGACCTATGGGTCTATGTGCGTATCGCGAGAAACCAGCATCTGAATCTGAATGGCTCTCTTGAACATAAATAATACTAAAAAATAAATATCCAAACTATATTCGATAGTCCAAAGAATTTTATCTACATTCTCTTAATACAAATACATATTAGTTTACAATTTAATACATATTATAAAACATCAAAGCCACAACCAGAGCTTCTTCAAAATCGATCTACAGGAAGAGTGATACCTGAAACGCTACTGTGCACGAAAAATGTTTTACCAAAACGGGGTGGTGAGCTATCGCCCAGTGGAATCACCCTAAACGGGTTACTCTCCACTAAGTGCATATGCAATGCTCCAATTTAAACACACACTCAAGTAAATACGTGATCCTACTTCTGAATGTCTAAATACCTGCTCTATGTCTCGAGTCCTCACCCCACTTCACACTTGCTCTGTTATGTATGAAAATATCATTTCAAAACAAAACCGCTGCTTCAAAACATAATACCGGCGCAGAAAATACGATTACTCCGGCGAATTTACTTATGAAATTTCCAAATAGTCACGGTCCTCATCCGAAAATGATCCGTCGCTCATCTCCAACCCAATTCTCCTAGAAATCATCATGTGAAATTCCTTCGCAAACTATGTTCGCTTTTTCAAAAATTCATGTCATACACTAATACCTAACTTGTGTTACCCAAACAGATACGTAAAATGCATTGCGCTTACTTACAAAACCATTTATACAATACATATACTAATATATTAATTATGCAACATTCTAAAGTTGCAATTCACACCACATGTAATTCAACACATGATTCAAATAACACTCAAATTAGCTCACTTGAGCACCACACTTCATCTCCAATTACTTATACACAGCTATATTCCATAATCGAGCAAATCACAATTTTATTCCAATACCATAATAAAACACAATTTATTCCATAAATTATTAAACGAACACCCCAACAATTTCTTACAAGAATACTGGGATCATTCCAAATGGCTCCAAAATTCTAAAATTTCCACACTTTGCCCAAGATTCGGGACTGATCAAACTACTTCCTCACTACCAACCAACACAAGCATTTACAAACACTTAAACAAGGTAAAACAACAGGATAAAACTCTACCTCACGTAGTTTTGTCAAAACTCCAACTTTTTGGTGTTCACGCGTAGCCTCATCGCGTAGATCACTTGCAGCTCTTCAAACTCGACGAAACTGACTATCCGATTTTCATAAATCTAAGAAATAAGCAAAAAAAGAAATAAAAAAATTAAATTCTCTCAACACCTCTCTCTCTCTCCACGCGCCTTCTTCTCCCCGACGCACGCCACTCTCTCCTTTTGATGATGATTTTTTTATTTTTTATTATTATTATTATCATTTTGAATACATAACTTATATTATCTCATTCGGATCCGTTTCTTCCTCGAAAATTTTTATTTCTTTTCAGTTCAATTATTTTAAATGAACTTTAACTCAAGCACTTCACTTTCAAGATTTTCAGAAAATCTCGTCCCCCGGGTCATCGCGATTTATCATCCGTAAATTGCAAATATTCTAACTATCTGTGACCACGAAACATTTTGGCCACTAAATTTCTCATGAGACGCACTTGCACGCAACCGCTTCACATCCGAGATCTAGAGAATAAATTTCGGATTTTTTTTTCAATCGAAATTACCGTTTTACCCTTTTTTAGAAAAATTGAATTTTTCTCGGGTTTTAAATTTCGACGTTTCGATCTCCATGAGACCAATGAGGGGCTAAGGAAGACACAGTAACCCGTGCTTCTTAAATGATCGGGACATCCCGCCCAATCAATCACAATAGGCTCGCAACCCGAAATCACTATTTGAGGAGAAGAACAACTCGCCAGTGCACTCTTAAGATAAGGTATCAACACGAAGTGTCGCCTCCATGTGAAGCTTACAAGGCTGATGCATAAACCTGCTTAGTACATGTACGTATGTAATATCCTACGAGACAAGAAGATATATCAATCTACCAACCAACCTTCTATAATGACTCTGACCAGTAAATCATCTTTTATCGATAATTTCAAACTCGTCCATAGGAGACACAAAGCCACACCTAACAATCCCACACATCCCAATGATTTCTATAGCATACTTACATTAGAAATGAAAATCCCATTCTTAGAAGAAGATACTTCAATGCTGGAAGGAAATACTCCAAATCACCAAGATCTTTAAGATGAAATCGACTATGCAGAATTTCTCGATTGCAAGAATACTTCATTGCATCATTTCCACAATCAAAATATCATCAATATATATCAAGAGGCAAGTGGAAGGACTCACTATTCCGTAACAAAGAGTAGTTAGCTCTAGATTGAACATACCCCTGTACTCGAATAATTTTCGAGAATTTTGAGAACCATCACGATGCTCGCTTCAAGCCATGGGCTGTTGACTTATGTAATCGACACAACGTCATTCTCCCCGTCCCTGCCCCGGCGACGATGACATGTAAAGCTCTTCATGAAGATCGTCTGTTGAAGGAAGGCATTGTTAACATCCAATTGCGAAGAGACCACCTTCGAGCGCCAGCCTGCTATGCGAGACGAATCTGCGATTTATTTCGCAGCTGGGAGAGAAAGTATCCCGATAATCGACACCATCCAATCAGGTGAACCCCTCGTAACCACCCAGCTTTGTATTGCTCAATCGATGCATCGTAACGATGTTTAATCTTATAAACCCATCGATAACGATATCGACGTCTTTCTCCCCTCGCTGAAGAGATGTGAGAGTCCAAGTACCATTATCATGAAGGGCCTGCAATTCGAACCGCATCCCCTCCTGCCATTCAGGATGGAGGACGGCTTCACAATTTCGCTCAGGACTTGACTAACTGGGCACAAAAGATGATGTGTAGGTCGGGCAGCTTGATATGAAACATAATTAAATGCAAGGATAATTTGGTACTTTAATGAACTGAAGTAAGGAATGAGATCAAGGTATGCCGTATGTGAGGTGAGAGCATACATAATTCAGAAGTTTCTATGGTGGATTACGGGAGCGACTGGGAGCGACGAAGGGGCTCATTGGGGCTGGTCAGGGCGAGCCAGGTGAGCCGACGGGCCTGAGGGAGCGGATGAAGAAGGAAGTAAGGATCTAGACTTAAGGAAGGATGACGAGGCACCGGAATGGCTACGGCGTGAAGGTGCATCCTTAGGGCGGCGAGTGCAGTTTCAGGAGCGCAATGGATGCCTTATCGGGTCGCCTTCATCATGGAGGGAGGGAGATTAGAAATCGTGGGGAAGAGACTAAAAGATAGAAGTGGGTAACCGACCGGGTGCGACAAAAGAAGAGGAAGCTAGGTCATGAATTTGGAGTAGGAATCGCTTCAAGAATAGCCCAAATTAGAGGGGATGGAGGACAAACTCGAGGAAGCATAAGGAAAGTGATTTTCATGAAAATGTACATCCCTCGTCGGTGAATATTTTTCGATGGATAGATCGAACAATTTATGCTTTTCATTCAACCAGATGTCTAAATTAAGATACAAGTAATGGCACTGATCGAACTTGTTGAAACACGTGACATCGTAGCATAATAGACAACCAAACAATACCTGAGGTGAGAGTAAGAGGGTGGCTCGAGTAAAGGCGCTCAAATGGTGTTTTGAAAGAGAGAACAAGAAGGTGTACCGATGATATTTGACGGCGTGAAGGCGCATTCTCCCCAAATCTTGATTAGGAGTCACTGAATTCTTCAAGGCTTGTGCAACTTGTAAAATGTGGCAGTGTTTGCGTTCCACCACCCCATTTTGTTGGGGCGTGTAAACACAAGAGTGCTAGAAAAGAACACCATTATCTTTGAAAAAGGATTGGAGTGAAAGGAATTCTCCACCATTGTCACTTCGAAAATTTTTTGATATGAGATTCAAATTGAGTGGAAACATAACTAAAGAAATGTTTTATAAGAGGTTGTGCTTCATCTTTATGTTTCATCATAAAAATCCAAGTGAAGCGCTGTAATCATCAACAATAGTAAGGAAATAATGTGCACCTTAAAGTGAAGAATATTTATAACTGCACCCTAAATGTCGCAATGAATAAGATCAAATGGTTTTTTGATGAGATTTCACTAGTACTAAAAGGTAACGATGTTAAGGCCGCTTAAAGGACAAATAGTATGTTGTTATTATCTAATTGAAAATTTTAAAAGGTCTTAGCAATGAAACTCAGACGAGAATAGGAAATATGCCCTAAACGACTATGCCATAGATTAGTAGATGAGGTGGTGAGGTTGCGTGCTGGTCAGGTTCGTGATGAATGAGAAGTGGTCCCGATTTTCACAAGTATAATACAATCCATCACATTGCTTACTCCAAACCAATCATCCTCCCCAGAGCCTGCATCCTCGCAAAACACTAATGAGGAAAAATGTCATCAACAATTCAAGCCCTTGTCACCGACTAATTGACATTAAATCGACTTTGAACAGGTACACATAATACATCACGCAGATTAAACAGAGTTTAGCCAAGAAGGATCCTCTGGCGCATACTGTTAGCTCACTAGGAAACAATAATCGGAGGCAATGAAATATTTTTATCTCATGCAAAGAACTGGGAGATGAAGAGATATGATTTGTCATGACCGCTATTGATGATCCAAAGGAGGAGAAGGAATTTTAGACAAACTCGGGGTTTGCCATGTACCAGATTGCTCGAGAATTCCGTAATTTCATCTTTGTCATTTAGAAGGACAAGAGCCGTCGGGTTGTGCCTGAGATTCCAAATACCACCGATTCCATCATCTTGCTCCGCACCATCGTAAATCCTGATTAGCCACGTAAGTATTCTGCAGGTTAAAATGAACTTGTTCTCGTCAGGTGTCCTGGTAGAGGATATCCGTGCGCTTGATAACAACATTTCTCAACAAAGTGTCCCATGTCCCCACACAGTACACCGAGGTCGCCCGAAAGATCCTAACCGCGTTTGTTTCGGACAAACCTTCATGAATCTTTGTGGAACCAACAGAAGCGGCATGAACGATCTGACCTTCGCATTCCAAATGAATTGTTTTCATCCGATTACTTCTCACGCCATGGCAAATAATGGAATTGTAATACGCAATTGTGTGTCACACTTAGAAGCCTTTGCTCTTTCGCACACGTGAGTCATGCTTGCACGACAGAAGGAAGAGGATTCATGAGAAGTATCTCCACGTAATCAGGCTAAGATTCATTCAACCCCATTAGAAATTGTAATCTTGTCGATCCCGCTGTGCAATCAGCTGACGCATCATCAGACGGCTAGTTCATCCTACAAGCCTTGAGTTTTGTGTAATAAATTGAGATAGAAAGTCAAGCCTGCGATGGTAGGCACTTCATTGACACCCAAGAACGCACATAAACAGGCGCCTCTACAGAGCAAAAAAGTACTGTTTCAGATAGAATCGTCACGAAGGCCTTCCCAAACCTCAATGAGAGCGCTTGTATAATAGATTACGTAGTCTCAAATTTCGTGATCGAGAGTGTTAACGATCCAGAATGCAGCAAACAAACAACAACGTGACCAAGCTCCTCGTATAGTCACGTGATGAGTTTCTTCCGAAGGCGCCTTGATGGTGCCATTGACAAAACCACTCTATTCTCGCATTCAGCCAAGGTCACGCTCGCGCTGCCGAGTAGTTATTCAATCTCGTGGGCCTGGAAATCAAACCAAACCCCGAAGACCTGAGTGGTGAGTGAAATAAGGGTTTAAGAGATCAGACTTTGATGCGTCTGATTTTGATGTTCCTAAATCATTCACGGTGGCCGAAGGATGAGAGATTGCTGCACGAGAAGGTAGAGTGCTGCTACAATGGAGTCATGATTTTGGGCTCGCTTCTGATAACATGAAAAGGAAAAGAGAATTTGGTCAATTACTTTCTATCGATGTCAAGGAATGATTTATACGTATAGACTGTGTTTCAAATCTCTCCTATAATTAAGCAATCACCAATCAATATAACTACAATCTAGGAATACAAAAGGAAAAATCATATACAAGGAAAACTGCTATATACGTATCACGCTCTTCTATAAATGAAGATTTTCTATGTTAATTTCCTAACATTTCTAACCCATCAATTGCTTTGTATTTGTTCTTCTTTATGTTTATCAGGCAATTTATACTATTATTACTATGGACTAATTTCAAGTAAATACATCTTCATATTAATCTTCTTCAAAATCTTCAGACATGCTCATGAGGCTGCATTGTCCTTCTTTTTCGTACTCACAATCTTTTTTGCTAATAGCTTAGTTTCTGGAATATTCTATTTGTTTATCTAATTTTTCTGGACTTATAATTCCTAATTTCTTTTGTTATGGGCTTATCATGCAATGTCTTGATAAGGTAAAAAAATCTTTATTAAAAGTTATTTGTCCATTATCTTTTAATAGAAATGATAGTCCTAATATAACTTGATGTCTAAGATTTAAAGGTTTTATCCAAGTTTCTTTTAATGGTAAGGAGCATTTTGACCAGAGAATCAGCTGGACATAAAGGATATTTTTGGATGCAAGACTTATTAATGATATACCTATTAAAACTTCCGTTTACTGTCATACATTACAGTTTTTCTCACACATGTGAATCTTTTGTATTATTTTTCTATCTATAATTACATGAGTACAACTCAGATCTAATAATGCATATGTTTTTATTAAAAAAATCTTCTATCCTAATTGTGCATTCTATTTGGAGTGCTTATTTCTCCTAATTTATTACATTTTTCTATAAAGTGATTTTATTACATTTAGTTTTCTTCATCCATAAATTCTTCAGATTTCTCCCAATTCTTTTCTTTCATATTTTTCAAATTTTGTTACCAAATCATTATATCCTTCTTTATTAGAATTCATTTCTTTGGTTCTATTCTCTTTTATCTTTTCTCATCTAAGTGGAGAGAGTATTTATAATTTCTTAATTATCTTTGGACATTAATTTATTTCAAGACTTATGTTAGTGTCTAAGTATTTCTTCTATACATATTATGCATCCTTCTAAGTAACACTTATGCAAAGATTTGCTCTATGTAATCTATCCGGAAACCATTTACATTTAAAACATCTAATACTATCAAGTCCTCTATTCTTTCCATTTATGTTCACATGTTATATCCATAAATTCTCGTATTTGAAATTAATTTTATAAATCATTTATTGTATCTTCATTTTCACCGCTTGAGTTTTGCTTTCCTTTCAGGATACTAATTATACTATATAATGCTTCGATATAAGATATTTCTTCATCTATTTCCACTAATTTCATTTGTACATTCTAAAGCTATTACTTCTAGTATTATATAGGTTTTTCTTTCTAGGACAATTTGTACCTTAAATGGTCCGGTTCTACATGCATAACACTTAAGTTTGTTTACATATTCTCTTGGATTGTATTTTCTAACATGTCTAATAGATCTAAATAAGGTTTTCTTCTAGTAGATCTTTTCAAGAAATATCTTTATTGCATTTTTATATGGTTTATATTTCTTTCTTTCATTTTCTTCCATTCCATGTCTGTGGTGTGAATATATTTCACAAGTAATCCATACCGACTTTCTTAAGTTGTCTGGGTTTGTATTTCACGTATTTCTTTTAATATTTTCATTATATGGTTTATCCTATGTCCTATACTCCAAGGTTTCGGTTTTCTGGCCATCTCATCTGTTGACTCTTTAATTCCTCCATGAGGTTTCAATTCTCTTCCTGCTATTCCAAGTTTTCTAAATATTTTTTCTTAACTCTGCTGAATTCATTTCTAAATAGCACAAAATGGTAATACGACACGTAATTCTTTATATACTTCCAGCCTTTATCAAGCATTTGTTCTGATGTACAATGCTTTTCGCTGAATGGCAAGATGTCCGGTCAGATCTTCTCCATAATTAGACTACCAATTGCTTACAAAATTATAGGATTAGCTCCAATTTGAGCATACCATTGTAGTTTTCTTTATATTGTCTAAGATTCATCCGTAATCTCAACAACATAATCTGTCTCATGGGGTATATTTTTCCGCACTTCATACTACCGGATATCGATACATCTATTACACTATTCCATACTCAGGATCATGAGCCGGCAAGTATTCAATATTTGTCCTGCTTGTCCTTGGAACTGGCAGGTTTTCTATTGCAAAGCTCCTCTTGTGGTCCGTAATCTATGGATTCATCATAGGATTGATTTGGCTTAGGCTCATTCTCTACAATATACTAGTGGTCTAGGTAAATTTCCTCCTCTATCTTGCCTTATTCCCATAAGTTGGGTTCTAGTAAATGGTGTAGGAGAAGTTGCAATACTTACTTCATCATCCATCATTTCTAAATCATTATCTGATTCTTTGGTTTCATTGTCATCTTCTATTAATTCTATGACGACAATGTTCCCTAGATTATCATAGATTATTCTTTTTTTCTTCTTTCTCTTTATATTTCCTTTCTTAAAGCCACGTTTCTATTTTTAATAAATCTTCTTCTCCTATTATTACTCCTTCTGCTTCATATAGTATTCTTTTTATTGGGTAATCTTTTCCTTCTAAAGTTACAGAGTCTATTTTTATTTTTGTTAATTCTTCTGCAATTTTCACTTTCAGAATAATTTTTGTAATCTATGAATCTTATACTAGTTTTTCCTAAAGTATTTTGGTATACTAAAGAGGATTTTGGTATAACTGTTTCTGTTTTCTTAGCAAAATCTTCTAAATCCCATTCTAATCCTGCTAAATTTTCTGTACTTAATGCCTCTGGTTTAACCATTCCTACTCCTTCAGTGGTTAAGAGATTTACGACATCTTCTACTTTTATTTTTATTTTATTATCTACATAATTTGTGCATCTTCCAATAAATCCTATATTAATTACTAGATTACTACCTCACTTGTTGTTCATATCCTTTGTTTTAATTCCTATTTTAATATCTTGTTGTAAGTCTTAAGGCTCATCATAAAATTCGCACAATATACTATACTTATGTTATTATTCATATCTATTGCATTCTTGCTATCATTGCTTTTTCCATATCCGGCCCAACTATCATATATATATGTGGGCTAATGTTTTTGTTCCTAAACCTTTCCTTCTTAAGCCTTTAATGACTATAGTTATTAATCCTAAATGACAAAAAGCTATATTCTTTTCACTTGTCTACTATACCTTCCTAATAATTCCTAATGATTGCACATCTCCTAAACATTGATTTTATTCTTCTCCTCGATACATTTTATAAATTTATTTCTTCTTTCAAATATCTTCTTTATATATCACTGGTTCTAATATTTTTAAACCATTAGTCTTAAAGTTTTCATATTCTATTTCTAGATTTGGTGATTTCAACTATTTCTGTCTATATATTTACACTTTTGCCTAAGTAATCTATCATTATTACTACTTGTTTCTCCTACTCGCATTTTGTTCTAGAAATTCCGTAAAATGATCTTCGCTATTCATCGCTTTTGCTCGTCTTTACTGCTCCAAAGCTATAAGTTCTAGCCATAAAGGCTGATTTCGGGCTTTCCCATTTCTAGGTTATTTATTCCTTTATAAGATCTTCTATGTCTTGTGTTTTGAACCATTAGGGTTTATCGTGAGAGTTTACTAAGTTTCCTCGACTTATATTTAATAATAATAATATTATTATATTATTTTGTTTTTAAAAAGCTAAATCGCCACAACAAGGTTTTTGAACTTAGACTCCTCGTATATTATGGAAATTTTTCGCTTCTTCTAGTATTTTAAGATATGTTTGATCTTTTAATAGGTTATTCATATGCTACCCTATTTAATTCTTTTAATATATTTGTATGTCCTGTATTTATTTCTATAAGTTTTTCTAATTGATTAATAATTTTATTGTTAGATTATTCTAAGTATTTGATTTGTGCATCAGTGTCCTATTTTTACCAAGCTCCAGTGAATGGACATAATCACATTTCTTTTCCACTTTTTCTACTTTGTTTCTAAGTGTTTTATCTTACTATATTCGATTAAAAGTTTTAAAATTTTATGAGAAATTGATTATTAGATTCATAATGTTAAGAGTTTTATATGAATTTTCAAAATTTTCTGAATGTATATTATGTGTATAATTCTCTTTTTTATAATTGCACTTTAGTTTAAATGAGCCTGAAATACTAATTTGTTTTTCTAAGTTTTCTATTCTGATAACTAGATAATCTAAATTTCTAATTAAATGACTAATCTTTAATAATTGTTATATCTTCTATGTGTTCTTTTGACAATCTACACCCAAGATGGTTTCTATTAAGTGAATTAATTTTTCTATAAAAATGTTTTCTAGCATAATATTCTCGTATCGACTATTTCATAAAGAGGAACTATATCTAATGTTTCTAGGTAATTATTATATTCAAATGATAGTAAATTTCTAAGGCTTTCTATAGTTCTAATTTTATCAATATTTTCGTGGAAATCTATATGACTAATTTTTTCTGTGAAATCATCAAATCTTGTCATAGACTAATTTTTTAAATAAATAAGATAAATAAAGCTTGTTTATATCTTAGTGAGTTAATTTTAAATGTCTTCTTTCTAGGTGCTTATAAGCATATTAAACACTAATCTTTCATCTAATCTTTAGTAGTAGTTATTATCCTTCAAGAACGACTAAATTCATTCTAATATAATCTTAAGTTATAATATTAAATATCTCGCTTCGAAACCTCGCCAACATTATTTCTCTAATTATTCTCTAATGACTTCCATGCATTCCATTAAAGCCAGATGATCCAAACACTCTAATCTTCAATATTTTTATTATTAATTTATTTTATGTGGGAGTTAATTAGGGATCTAAGGTTTCGATACTAATAAATGGGTAAGGGCTGGTTAATTTTAGTTTATGAGCCGAGGATCAAAGGTGAGAGTATTTAAAAATTCAAAAGTTTCTTTATGTTCTTTCACTTACATTTTCCTTACTTTTACGACTTTTTTAAACAATAATTTACAGTTTTTCGACTCAATTAAACATCCTCGTGTTATAATCACGCATTCCCTTAATGCTTTAAATAATTCTAACAAATAATTTGTATAAATTGATAAATAAAGAAAGATCAAAGATAATTTTGACTAATGCATCATACATATGCGAGAAGTTTCATTAATCAAAATGAAAATAAAAAGCTCATTAATCATAGTTAAAAAAATAAAGCTCATTAATCAAAGCGAAAATATTTCTATGCCATAGCATTTCTAACTCTCAAGTGATATTCCAAGTTTCCTTTTAACACACATTAAAATTAAACATATAAACAATGATACAATAGATGTAAATATTAAATGATTTCATTTAAAAAACATCTTATATAAATTAATAAAATCTTAGTTTGAAGTTTTTATGAAAGTTTTCTTGAATATATAAACAAAAGAGAGACGTCAGGAGAAAGAAGACTAGGGAGGTTCTATAAAGGTGCCTAGCATAGCCATCCTTTGTCACTTATTACGTAATTCATATTACATATATATATATATATATATATATATATATATATATAAAGAGAGAGAGAGAGAGAGAGGTTTACATTGTCAGGTGCGATAAATTCAATTCAATCAGAAACAAACTCAATCTCAATTCCACCAATGGTGACATTATCAGCCCCAGCACGAGGGACTATAGTCACGATAACGCTGTCATCATCCTCGGCTCCCAAATCCTCCAATAACTCATTTATCCTCATCCCATGACGTCTTCGTCTTCTTCATTCCTGCATGCTTGTGAGGCATCGTTCACAAAGCTACCTGCCAACCTTCCACTATTGGTAGGCCTAATCACTGAATAATCTTCATCATTTATGTAACATCAAATTTCACGAAAGCCCTCTATATAGCTCTATTCCTTTAACCACCAACGTTCCTTCTTCATCCTCTTCTCCTGCTTGCCTCCTCGACTTCTTTCGGCCTCTGAACTTCCACTCTATTATCGAGTCCAGACGTTTCGGGAAGTCCCCGGCGCTGCCTGTCGCCGTCGATCTGGAAGTTTTAGCCGTTCTCTTCCCCTTGGGCTGGAGACGAGATTTAAGCCATGGAATTGGAATATCCTGATATGCGTATCTCAACTTGAGGGGGTCAAGACAGTCTCGGACGCTGACACGAACAAGTTGGGCGTCCTCATCGTAGAAGTGGAAGGTGCTGTCTAGCCAATCCGGATCGGTGAAGTCCCTTCTGTTTTTACCTCCAATTTTTTTCCATATCGTCCACATCCGGTCGACGTTACTATGGTGTGCGAAGAATATGGGGTCTCTGCCGGCGGTATAGAAGGTCCCCATGTCCTCATTTGGCGCGTCAAAAAGACCAGTCCACGAGTGGACTGTATTATGCGGGACGCTCTCCAAGGTTCCCGGTCCGGGGTTTGGCTGGTCGCCGGCGCGGTATGAGTTGCCTAGGAAAAGCTTAGCAGTCGTGGCTAGTACAACTTGCCGGTACATGGTCGACAGATTGTTCTCCACAATTTCAGAGTCGGGAGATGTAGGTTCGACGTAATCGTAGTTGAGATCGACCACCGTCGGAGGCAGGTGGCGCGTCTCCATGTTTTTACGTCGTAGAGTGGCGGATTCAGTCATCAGCATATATATGGCATTTGCATGCCGGGGGAATCCCAGCCCCCAGAACGGCAGAGCGAAGTAGGATCATTGATAAGTTTTTAGCAAGAATTCTCTCATGGAAGTAGAGATACATGCGGTGCCATGGTAAAGAAAAGCCAAGAACTATGAATCTGGAGTTTCAGCCTGAAACCCGATCAGAGCTGCCTAGCTGCGTAATGAACATTAGCCTGTTGGCGTAGTTACTATATCCATCACTCAAATGTTTCATTAGCTGAACTGCCTTCTTATACTTGGCTGTGTATTCTTTGCTGACCAAGTGAGCAGCTGGTCTAATCCGCAGGGGGGAAGTCGGGGATGGTAGCTTGAAATCTATAACCTTCTTGGTCGGGGGTGGGCAGCAATTGGTCGGAGTTACGCCGGCAGGCACGTCGGCGGTACCACATTTGTTTACATCCGGTGCCTGGATGGGAGCCCCCAAGGCCGATGGGTCGGGAGCGGGCAGGCCGCCGGCAGCGCCGTACAGGCCTCCTATGCCGATGAGCACATTCCTCCTGTCCACCTTCCCAACCGAAGTTTCTGGAACCTTCGAGGTGGAATTGGAATCTGGTTCGGATCACTGTTTGTAAAATTGCACGACACTTTAACTCGACCGAATCTGTTGTTTTTCAACACAGAGACATGAGAAACACGGTTAAAAAGGGGAGAAGGTGAGAAGGCCAAAATGGTGGCGGTAATGGCGGCGGCGGCGGAGGTTGTGAGTGGCCCGGCCGAAGAAGCCATGGCTTGAGGGAGAAGGAGTCTGGGTTATATCAATTACACTGCTATCTATCCTTATATAATGGACAGAGTGACAAAGTGGATAAAAATATCCGAAGAACAAGGAAAATATGACGGGAAACTTGTGTTTCACGTTCATTGATTTAAAAACAATTTCAAATAAAAGTACATAAACATGGTTTAATACAGTTTTTATAGAAAACAATTGTATTTTTTTTTTTTAAAGTATAGAAATGATGAGGTTAATTGCCCTTGTACTAGCATAATGAATGCTAAAATAATATCTACTATCTATTAATATAAGTATTTCTCTAAATATAAAAAACATAATTATTTTTTATAAAATGTATTTTACATTCTTGTATATCTTTTCACAGTTATTCCGAAATGAATGTACTATACACAAGTTTTCCTAACCCAAAATTATTATCTGAAATATCCCATTATCTCTTGGGGAATGGGAGGCGCAAGAGGGAGGGAGAGAGAGGTTCGTTGAGAGAGAAGATTGCTAAGTAAGCAGGTTCGTTGGAGAGATATATTTATATATATATTATTAAGAGAAAAGACCATGAAAAGTCTAATTAATTTGGTGGTGGTTATGACGTGACTTGTGAGAGAGACTCTTGGATTTTGGATTGTTTTTCATCTCACTGGTCCTGCTAAATCACAGAACATCTTCATCGTACATACGCAAATTCATATGTAGTTATGACGTGACTCAGAGAGACTTGATTTTGATTGTTTTTATTCTACTGGTTCTTAAATCTCAGAACATTTTCTTTATCGTACATATGTATGTGCATGGGTGAGAGATTTGAATTGTTAGTCTTAATAAAGTCACGTTTATAACGTCGACATTAAATTCCAAGGCCCAGCGTGAGCGATGTCTCAACTCTCACAATCTCCATTAATAATTCCACTACCCGTCATTTTTACGGATATATTAGATATATCAAGGATATATAGGATATATCAAAAATATATTTTTATAGGATATATCAAAAATATATTTTTATATAAATATTGATATATAAAAAATTAATAAAAATATTTTAAAATTCATGAAAATACTTCCTAAAAATATAAAAATAACATTAATAATCAAATATATACATTGAAATCAAGATTATAAATAAAATTTTTGAAATCAAAATAAAGACTCAGATGTTACTCATTATGTATCTGATGAATATTCATGATTCATAAAATTAATAAATCAACATCGCATATAATATTCTGATACGATTTGATTATATTTAATAACGCCATATGATCAACGTCTTACCAGATCCATCACTTCTACTTCGACAGTGAATCTGCGCTCATCAATATACTCGTTTCAAATATTAACTAACATTTATTAATATATTATTAATGAAACATTAATTTATTAATATATTATTACTAAATTAACTAATTTAAAATATGAAAGTATCATATAAACTATCACAAAGAGAAAAAAAAAAGAGTTAAATGAAGATTGTGTGACGCCCCAAATCCGAGGTGTCCGTTGACTACCCGTCAACCCGCAGAATATATTTCATGAACGTCTGTTAACCCACATTTTTCACGCAAAATCTACAGAGCCTCCTTTCAGACTGAAATCCCACCGAAATACAAAAACTCAGATAAAACACGCCCTAAACACCCAATATAACAGCGCATGATTAAAACTACACTGAGCTCATAAACCAATACTCATAACAATGTATATATATATATATATATCCAACTATCCAACCGTAGTTTAAGAGTTCAAATTTTTACTTTTATACAACATATATTAAAAATTAAAAAACAATTCTAATAAGTATGTAATGCATCATAACCCAAAAGCCTACAATCCGACTTCTCCAAACCCGCCCCAGACCTGTTCATCCCCACACCCACCCCACAAAAAACAACATCCATCACCTATTCCTGCTCCGACCTGGATGTTTGATTCAATCCTGGGCCCGGTGCGAAACTATATACTGGACTTATCACTCGTTTCTTCGAGCGAATCTTGTACTCGCGTATATACAAATAATTTCGTAATAACAAAAATTACTATAAAAGAATCACCACCGGGAGTGGTGCCTTCAACATCTTTATATATATACTAAGTCTGCGATTTACATGTACATTTTTTTTTCTAATACAAACATCGTAGATCGCGGGCTAAAGGCGGTGAGCACCTATCTCCGAACTCCGCCCGCTTTGGCCGTGATGTGGATGTCCCTGGCCCTCTATCCTTGTCTTCTCTAGCTTCGTACCTACACTGATTGAACACCCGTGCTGTTTTACGCTTAGTGGGAACATAAGCATGACAACCATCACGTGGTGATGCCAAATTTCGCTGTGCTTATACATATGCATATAACTTTATATTACTTATCTCTATCGTTCTTAGCACTTATGCATTTCTATCATGTATTCATAGCATGTTCCCTCCATTCATTAGGTATGTCTCCTATATATTTATATCACATAACCTATGCTGTGCATATCATATTCTTATACATATATTACTTCTTATAAGTGAGAGATTAGATTATTTGAGAGAGCCTTTATTTCTTTTATGGGATTGTTATTGTATCATATATATTACTTTTATATACCGTATCCATGTCATTTTTCACATTACTTCATGCAATCGCACTCTGTCTCATATACTTCGGCTCGTCGGACACTTCTTTAAGCCCCTGTGCACTCTTGCATACCGTCATACTACCATCGCACAAAAGGTATTATGCTTCCTCTACACAGCCACATATTCCCACATTTCATTTGGTTTTATGTCTACCCGCATAAACCTTGCAGAGAAGGACATGAACAATCGCTTGTACCGAAGGTAATGTATATACCCGAAGGCATCAACACAGACGAGACAAAGGACTCATGCCCTAATATGGAGACCTAGTATCATCACTGCATAAGACAAAGGATGATACCCTAAGGTATCATCAATCGTGCATTTGAGACAAGACCACCCATGAGGGCCCTGAGGCGCCGTGGTGACCCTTTCTGGCCACTCCATCCAAACTTGATCTGCATGCCATCGAATTCAAACGTGCCGATATCTAACTTGTACGCCGCGCACTTCTATTTTTCCTAATAGGCACGCCATCTATCCTACTAGGGTTCATGCACAATCCATTTTTATCTCATGTTCAAGATATCTCATATTACCTAATCATTATTGTCATTCTAAGAATATATATATGAGATATATATATATATGTATATGGGTATATACTCATCATTTATTCTATCTTTGCATTTTGCTATCTCATATTCCCTTTACACATTTATACATATAGTTTATCATATACTTATATCATTCTATACTTGTCATATGTACTCATGCTTATATATATGTTCCATACATAATTTTACACAAGATATGCAACATATACTATCATTACTTTAATCTCAGATTCGCCTATATATGTGAAGCTCATATCACCATTCTCCCATTTCTTCTTTACAATACATGTATATCATTTCATATATGTCTATTCCATATCGTATTTCTGCCTTCATGTTTTTAAATATTCATATTCCATCTCTTCACTCTTGTATTCATATCATGTTCTATCATATTTCATCTCATATATTAGCCTATAACATTTGCATATAACCTATCATCATGCATGATATACCATGATTATCATATCTGCTTACTGTTTCTCCTTATTTCTGGATCTAATATGAGTCTCCCTTTTATCATACTATATATGGCTGTATTCTTGACTCAATGGGCTTTCCATAGAGTCCAAGAACATCCGAATCGGAGTTCAAACGAAGGAGATATGACCTTCCGAAGTTGGAGGTCATGCGTAGGCAACTCAGACGAGCTGACCTGAAATGACGAGTTGAGTTGACCTCGGTAAAATTGGTCTATCACCTCGGTCAAACATCT
Source organism: Tetrastigma voinierianum (assembly GCA_016808115.1). NCBI lineage: Eukaryota > Viridiplantae > Streptophyta > Magnoliopsida > Vitales > Vitaceae > Tetrastigma > Tetrastigma voinierianum. Next base: position 642,216 of record JAEQBH010003961.1, read on the forward strand.
TCTATCCTCCTCAGGCATATCAATGTATTCTTGACTCAATGGGCTTTCCATAGAGTCTAAGAACACCCGAATCGAGTTCCCGGACGAAGGAGATATGACCTCCGGGGCTGGAGGGTCGTTTAGTCAACCCCGACTAGCCGACTGAACCGATCGAGCCGGAGCCGAATTCCTTGCAAAATTGGTCTATCACCTCGGTCAAACACTTCCTATCCTCCTTAGAATATCACGTATTCTTGACTCAATGGGATTTTACAGAGTCTAAGAACACCTAATCGGAGTTCGACTGAAGGAAGCTTACGACCTTCCGTTGGAGGTGTCATACACAAATAACCTTGACGAGTTGACCTGAACTGACGAGTTGACCTCTACATGACGAGCTCGATCTATCACCTCGGTCTAACATCTAATATCTTCCTCAGGCATATGAATGTATTCTTGACTCAATGGGATTTCCATAGAGTCCAAGAACACTTAAATCGGAGTTCGGACTAAGGGAGTTACGACTTCCTGGTCGGAAAGTCATAATGCCAGCCAAACTCGACGTGAGTCAGACCCGAATCGACAAGCTGAGCTGACCTCGGTAAAATTGGTCTATCACCTCGGTCAAACATCTTCTATCCTCCTCATGAATATCAATGTATTCTTGACTCAATGGGCTTTCCATAGAGTCTAAGAACACCCGAATCGAGTTCGATTTGAGAAGCATGATTCTTCCAAGTTGGAGGTCATATGTAGACAATCCTGAATTGGACGAGCTGAACTGATGTGACGAGCTCAGTCTGACACCTTGGTCTGATGCTTTCTATCTTCCTCAGGAATATCAATGTATTCTTGACTCAATGGGCTTTCCATAGAGTCCAAGAACACTTAAATCGGAGTTCGGACAGAGAAGTTATGACCTTCCGAAGTTGGAGGTCATACGCAGTCAACCTTGACAAGTCGACCGGCCCTACTCAGCCGAGCTCTCAGCACTGAGCCTGAGCCTCCTCGACGAGCTTCTGGCGCACGAGGTCTGCTGACTCCTACTACATGAGGTCTGCCGACCCTCCGCTGCACGAGGTCCGTCGACCCTCCGTTAGACCTACTCTCTATGGGCTGACCACTCCGCCTGGCTCCTTTGACCTGCTCAGAGTAAAAAAGACCATAACTTGGCTCAGGAGTCCGACCGAGAAATTCAAAGCCCAACATCAATTTACTGATGTGGGCTACAATTTACTAGAAGGACTTACTGCTAAATTCCTTTATTTCTTACTCAAAACCCGTTCTGTCCGGCTAGTTGACCTAATTGCGAACCGACCGACCGCATTTAGTCATCACCTTAGTAAAAGGACCATAACCTCGCCTAAAGCAGGTCCAAATCGAGAGATTCAAAAGCCTAACATCAATTTCATCGAGTACAATTTATCAGAGGACTTCATTCGCATTCCCTTATTTTGACCTGGAACCCTGCCCACATCCCGCTCACCTGACACTAAACAAATACACCTCCTCCCACTCTGAATCTCAAACAATCCACATCTTCCTAAAACACATAAGGTCATCCAGGATCCTGTAGCTCTTCCTGAATTCAATCCCTGCTCACAACAAATGATATTTATCTTCAATCAAAACCCATACGTTTCGCTGTCACATTATATGTCTGATAATCATACATGGAATCCATACCAATTCAGAAATCTTTCTTGATTTCAAACCATATCCTGTTACATCCAAAGATTATAATTAACAATCATTATACCCATATCGCAAGATACTTCTTTCTCTTCCTTCTTCTCTTTCCTTCTTCTTCTTCTTTCTTCTCTTCTTGAAAATCCCACGTTACAAAGCCTCCTTCTTTCCCTATATAATTTAGAAATAAAGATACATTGTTTGGTCTAATCTTATTCAGATCAATCCTGTCCCCTTTGAGTTTCACTTCCAAACATAAACTCCCTTCCTCCAACACTTACACCTTCCGCCACCCCTCCCTATCAAAGAAATCTTAAGATTCTTCCTCTTTCCACTGTCCTCCACCTCTCCCACACTTTGACTGTAAACCTACACTATCCCCTGTCACATATAGAAACTTATCATATTAAACTCAAACCCAGGTCTCATAAGTCCCACACATCCTCCAAAATCTGGGTCAACTATACACTTTTGTTTTCACACATATTTTATTTTATCTTTATTTTATTCCAAATACTCATATACTTTTACTTTATTATACCCTAACATGTCCGAAAACCGCTAGGTATATTTCGGTGTTACAATATCCTCGACAAGGAAGCACGTTTCGCAGTGGAATCGCCTAAGCGGGCTAGCTCTCCCACCTAAGTGCAAGGCAATGTTCCAAATAAACATACATTCAAGCAAACGTGATGATCCTACTTGGAATGTCTACATGACCAACTCTCGTGATCCCGAAGTCCCATCGACTCTCTCACACCGCCAAGCATCGTATTATAATTCATTGTTTCATAATGACAACCTCTTCGATTTATATATCACTTAGGTCGCTCGACGCATTGATATACATATTTTATTTGTGATCACCCTTCGATAAATATCAATCACTGCCTCCGACGATTGATATTTTTAATTTGGACTACCCTCCGATAATTAATATTTTTAAACAACCTCCCGAATCATTTTCTAGACTCATCTCATGCACTCACCCTATAGTCCTAGGGTGTTCCAAGCAGATGGAATGCATGTATGCCACTACAATACTGTGCCTAATCACATGCAAATATGTAAACACGCATTATCCACATAATACAATCAAATACACAATCATTGCCATGTAATTAATCAATTCATACATCAAAATTAAATACTTGGCTATTAACTTCAAACACGAAAATACAACTTGAATCTCACCACACCAAACTCCATTTTCACACAAAATATATTTTTGTGAACACTATCTTTAAATAGTGAAACCCCTTATTTACTATTCTCATAAATCATTAAATCATCGGTTCACCTTAGAACCCGTATTTCCCTAGCTATTTCGCCTCATTCCAATCAATACATGATTTATTATGCAGCACAATTTGACACCCCAAACCAGTCGTAAGGCAGTCACGGCTGCTACTCTTGGGTTTCAAAATTACATCAATTCGTCCCAAGGTTTGGGACTCCATCAAACGTCCCTCACGCCCTTCATTCTACTCAAACATTCGGGAAAGACTTAAAAGAGGGAATAAAACCAGCAGGGAGAAACCCCTACCCTGCTGAGTTTGTCTAAACTCCTTAAACCCGGCATCTACATGAAGCCCTCCACGCAGAGCAGCCTTCCTTCGTCCCGAAGACCGCCGAAGGCCTGATCGCCTAATATTTTTTAGGAGATGTGCTCAATTTCTCTCACTAGAATCCAATCTCCATGCCCATTGTCGATTTCCTCAAGTTTCACTTCACTGTTTGCTTTATTTCAATTGAAAGAAGAAATATCATTTACAATTTCGTTTTTATGACTTAAATCAAATTCCATAATGATCATTACGCCTCATTTCCTAGTTTTCGACATTCGACACTATCTCGCCGTCCATTTTCATCATTTCTACTTCTCATACCACTTATGGCCTGCGAGTGCGCAGCTATATGACTTTCGTTTATCGAAAATTGTTTTATTAAGAGTTCAATCGCGATACCAAAAATGTGCCGACTCCCGACCTGCCTGTGACTGACTAAATTCCCACGTGTTAGCTGGGATTTCACGATACGATTCCAACGATGAAATCCGTTTCGTCATCTGAGATCTAGAGAATTCGGATTTTTTTAACCTAAAATGTACTTCAGAATCGAAATTACTTTATTTACTTTTCCGAAATTTCAATTTCTGTCTTGCTGCATTGAATATGGTAGAGAGAATTTGTGATCAAATGGAATGTGATTTTAGAGGTATTTATAGATTTTTTTGGGTCAAAATAAATCAAGGATGGTAAAAATCTTTATAATTTAATTATAGCTATTGAATTAATTTTTTATGCAATCATACTAGATCTTCTTTAAACTGGGATCAACTTACAACCATGGATCAAGTCGATTCACCCAACCATTTGAGAGTAGTCTCCGATATATCCCTGCGATGTATCACATATCTTCTTATATTTACCGTAAAAAATTAAACTAATGCGCACGCAAAAATTAATGCACTATATTTCCACCCATATATCGGTCTAAACCTATATACGAGCATATCGATTTTCAAGTTGATTTTTCCTCTAAATCATTACCGATTGCCGATCGTGGCTCTTAACATTACTGATATCCCGATATACGACCGATATACCGATATTTTTATCCTCAAGCTCCTAACTTACTCGACCATTTCCGCCTTTCCACTCGCTTCCTCAGAATGAGTTTGCGTAAAACGTGGTTTCATTTCGAGAACCCGAATAAAGCTCACTACCATATGGGTTCGCCTGGCACTCATTTTGACTCGATTTTTTTTTAAAATTATAATTAAAAATATCAGAATATACTAAAAAAATCAAGTATATTTTTTGTTTTATATATGATAGGGTTTGAAAATGGGCTCAGAGGGCCCACTCAAGCACCTGTAAAAGAAGAAAACACGCCATTGAAGCACTCTCGTGCCTTAGACGCCACCGAGAATGAGGGCCCAATCTCGCACGTACTCAAAGGGCCTGCTATGGATGATCGAGAAAGCCCACATCCTATAAATCAAACTAGATCCCATCGGATAAGGAAATAGAATAACTCGACAACGCATTATCCTACAAATCAAACTAAATCCCATCGATAAGGGAAATAACCCCGATAACGTATTATCCTACAAATCAAACTAACCCATCGGAGCAAGCAAATAATAATCCCCGATAACGATATCCCGCAACCAATAGGATCCGATCAACACAAAAATAAAATAATTCACGATAATAGTTCGTTATACCATTTCCGATTGCCGATCCCACCAATGAGGACGAAGGATAATTCTAAATAAAGTGCTTTGTCAATCAAATCTAATACCTATAAAAGCAAGAAATATCCCGTCTAATGGGAAAGAATCCTAATCACCATCCAACTAGGAAAACATATATTATAAATACTGTAATTTCACCCTATCGTGAAAGAGCACAATACATTCGCCTCTAAGTCGTAGATTCTTTTTCAAAGAAGTTAACACTGAAAGCCGCCACGAGCGAAGCCCTGCCGACCCTTTTCTTTCTTGTTTTGTGTAGAGAGCAACGCCCAAATGGGCTCAGGACAAGACACAAAGAATCCTACCTCGCTAAGCCCGACGATCCAGAGCCCCGTACTCAAATTTCACAAGAAATTCAGTCCGACCCAACGACCAATACGCCCAAATGCAAATCCCCATTAAAAAGCATCATCAATATAAAATTACATAATAACTTTCAACAACAAATTCTTATTTTTAATTCCTAAAAAACATCATCTTTTACAAAGAATATTTATATTTCAAAATTATTATTTTTAAGTAGTATTTCAAAAATGAATTTCTATCATAATTCCTATAAAAACATATTTAATTAATACCATTTTTTTAAATAGGGTTGTAAAATGATATTTTTTAAATAATAACTTTTGAAAAACTATTGTCCAATATTTTATAGTATAATTTTATATTTTTATTTTTAATAATTGTACATGTTTTTGTAAATTTTCTTGTTGTGAAAAAATATTTGTTTTTTTCATCATGAAAATATTAAATTATTATTTATAAAAAAGAATAATTATATCATAATTGTGGGTGCCATGGGCTGGGCCCGACCTTTCTGAACCAGGCCCATCCTACTAAAGATTATATAATCAAGTCGTCTACTACTCAGCTCTGCAGCCCAATTCAAAAGCCGACCCATATAACATCCCTCCCCTACTCGAAAGGAGTCGTTATGCTCGCATGCGCCATCTCTCCCGATTGAGACTTTATTTAGCAAATGCCGCTTCTGTGAATTCCCCGAAGAGAATATGCACCTCTTCCATGAATCATGCTAACAATATCACCGGTGAACAAGCGCCTCTGATCCTCCATTCTGGAAACACAATTATCTAAAATAAGAACTAGTCTCCCACGTATGTAGGATATGTGCCACCTTCTCCTTTTCGATTTGGGAGGAAATCACTTTACTACTGCAGATCCCCTTCCCTCTCTCGATGTTAAGGTCATCAAGATAAAAATAAGGTAATGGTGATTCGAGATTGAAGAATCCAAATTTTTTCATAAAAGTGAGCCTAACTTAAGATCGAGAGGCTACGAGCTCTCTCCATCGCCGTTTTCTTGTTTGTTTTGCAGATTGTTGCAGATAGGTGTATGTTCCGACGATCTAGTGACCTAGAAGATTATGGAGACTACAATTGGCATTGTTTGTGGGAAATTCCTAACAGGAAATCTCAGAGGCGATACGCGAGAGCCTGGGTTCATCAGCTCCCAAGTGATCTCCCTTTGCCTGAAATTTTGGTAGTTCACGCTCATCCCACTGGACCATCGGAGTTTATCGCTATGTCTAGCAACCCAGTGAACCAACCCATTGAAGATCAGTTTCTCCGCTGGAGTCAGGAGATGGAAGTGAAACAAGAGGAGCAGGCTAGACAGATGGTCGAATTACGTGAGCATGCAAAACCGCTACAATAAAGAGAACTAATGATTACTTTGACCACAGACCAACAGCCGAAACCCATGCTAAGCAAATGCCTGCCCAACATAAAATTGGTAGAAACCCATAGCGGTACTTGACATGTACCCACCCCAGCTTTCAGAAAAATAAGTGCGAAGGCACCGCTCGCCTTGACCCACGTAGTGATCAAACGGATGATGAGTTGTCTTCAAATAGCTCTTTACTCCCCCGTCGTTCACCACCCCAGAACAATGAGGAAGCCGAGTCTAAAAAGAGACCTCCTCGCCATTCTAGCCAGGCTATTAATGGTATGCGTCGCCGGATGTGAAGAAGAGGCCCAGCGAGACGAGACCAGTTAGGATTATTTGAGCACGTATCTACCGGTTTGGGGTATAGCCCTGATTCTACACAATATGGTACCCGCCAGTGTATTGCTTCATACAACACTTTATCCATATTAGGGTAATGGCATCTTATCCCGTTGACGACATATTTTGGATTATGAGCCTCTCGGATTCGTCATGCAGTCGTTTGCCGTGTCTGGCGGCTCCTGGATCCATATGATCATATGTTGCTAACTGACAATGATCATAACGCCAGAACGATGACTTATGTAAGGTATTCAATTGCTGAAAGGCCAGCTTTAACTGGTTCCCGCAGCTTCAAGAGGGTCTCAAACTGTTGTGAATTATGGACCCGTTTGTCTCGATTACTGTGCTCATTCGGCGAAGAAATATCTGACGCTCTAATCTATCTTCAAGCGGGATGGCTGAATGATCGGGTTACTGAGATTTGGACGAATTTGTCGACAAATTGATGTTTATAGTATGGATGCGTTACGGAACTTAGGGAAGAAGCTTGATGACTACTGCCAGGTCCGCACCGCCTGATCCACTCCGTTATGGAAGAAGCCCATAACCAGTGCGGTGGATCAATACTCGTACCGGAGATTAATATCGAGTAGCCTCTGATGATGTCGCGCCTGAAGCAATAAGCGTGACCATTTAAGTATAAGGAAGCAGGCGAGGTGCGGCGCGAGCGACCGGAAGAAGAGATCACGATTCAATATCGGCATTTCTGTGAATATCACATATGGGGTTACCGGTTCTGTGTTTGCTTTGTGTAGTGTGATCAGATTAACACCCGTTGATTCTCTGGGGTTATGACTTGGGACTGACGTGATGATGTTGTAGTTCTTAATGCCTCAGTTTTCAATAGACGTATAACGATTAGGCGACCGAAGTGTTTTAGAACATTGAATCATGTTAAATAGTTATTATAGATCAAGAGTAACCGGAAAAGGGATCATGAGTATAAATGGGACATAAGATGATAGTAGGGTTATATCAAGCAAAGTGTAGAAATAATGGGAAGGATGATCTAATAGGAGACTTGAAGCTGAAGAATAATAGAGGAAATGGGGACCTAAATATAAAAGTAAAGAAAAAAAAAAGAAAAAAAAATCAGGAAAGGGCATGTGGCATGTAGGAAGAGAAGCATCGCTTTTTTAAGAAATACGGTCAAGGTGATCCACAGAAAACAGAAAAGTGTTTTGGGTTCAGAGAGACTCTGTTCCTCTCTAGATTTTTTTCGTGATCGGACCATAGGTTCGAGTGACGAGAGGAAGTCTTCCTGACTAAGAGAATTTGCAAGTGGTAGATGGGGAGTTTCGACAAACTTCAAGAGGTGATTATTTACCTATTGTAGTTATTTCTACAAAGGTTTGTCTGTTGATTTATCTTGCCTTAGGGAATGTTTGGTTGTATTTAAACCATGAGAAGCTGCACCACATTGTAGTGGTCATCATGGATGTGTTTGGTTTTGAGTTGCCCGAAGTGAAGAATTTGGTAGTAGGTCCTTCCACCAAGTAGAATTGCTTAGCCATCAATGAACTTGATGTTGGGTTAATTCAGGTTTGGTTTGTAGACAAAGTCTATGGATCTTCTAAAAGTTCCGAGCTCAGGCTAAGATGTCTGGTAAGAGTCGGGGTTGATCCGATTCAGAGATTGATGCGGACTTCGACGGGTTTAGGAGTCGAAATAAAGAAGATTTAGCGATCACGTTCTTGGTGGTTGTAGCCACATCAATGAACTTGATGTTAGGCTTTTGATTTCAATTGATTTTGTAGGCCGAGTTATGGTGCTCTGAATAGTCAAGCGGGCGAGAGGTCGTGCGATAGGGTCATGCGGTAGAGGTCGGCGAGACCTCGTGCGGCGAGGTCGGCCTCGTCGGTTCGGTTCGGCTTCGTGCAGTTGTTACACGTGACCTCGACCGGAAGGTCGCCATCTCTTTAGTTAGAACTTCAGGTTGGGTGTTCTTGGACTCTATGGAAGCCCATTGAGTCAGAATACATTCATATGCCTGGGGAATTATATTGGATGTCCGGACTGGGGTGTTATATTGGGCTCGTCAGGTCAGGTCAGCTCGTCGATTCGGGTCATTTCGTGCGGGTTGACTACGCATGACCTCGACTTGGAAGGTCCTTATCTCCTTTGTTCGAACTCCAATTGGGTGTTCTTGGACTCCATGGAAAGACCATTGGAGTCAAGAATACATTCATATTCTAGGGAGGATAGAAGATGTTTGGCCCAGGGTGATAGATCAGGCTCGTCCGGTCGGGTTGGCTCGTCGATTCAGTTGGCTGCGTATGACCTCTGACTTTGGAAGGTCATAACTCCTTTACGATCGAACTCCGTTTGGGTGTTCTTGGGCTCTATGGAAAGCCCATTGAATCAAAAATTCATTCGTATACCTGAGGAGGATGAAGATGTTGAGCAGGTGACAGATCCAGGCTCGTCAAGTCAGGTCAGCTCGTTAGTTCGAGGACTGACCGCGTATGACCTCCAACCGGAGGTCATAACTCCTTCGATCGAACTCCGTTTGGTGTTCTTGGACTCTATGGAAAGCCCATTGAGTCAAGAATCCATCTATATATCTTGTGGGTGGAAATCATAATCTCTGAAAATCAATCCTAACCAAACTACTGAATGCGCGCATGAATAATATTGTTCTTTAATGGTTTGGAATAGGGACTAAGGAAGAAGCCAAACTAAGATTGAGATTCGGGGATTGGAATCAAAGTGCAAAGATTTGCGGGGTTTTGTTCTACCGACTCCCATTCCCTCGTTTGAGGATTTTGCATGTTTTTCTAAAAGCATATTGAATTGTTCATTGATTTGAGAAAAGTGATTGTGAAATGTTTTGCATATAAAAATTGCATGATTATTGAAAATAGTTGTTTATACAAGCGTACATATTGTACTATATTTTCTATAAAGTTTAAACGCCCTTAATAGAATGTTAAATTGTTTATTTCGCATTAAGGATAGATTGGTATAATAGGGTCAAATAAGCGTCTTGCGAACTATTGTATTGATGTGTCACTCCGTCGGTGACCAGCGGGCAGGTATCGGTAGTGTTCACCCCTATTTGATTGTTTATAACGGTCGGCTGGAGGGACCGTGCGTATTATAAAACCACCATTTGATCTTTTTATTTTCACGACCCGAAGCGGAACCGTCGCGTTGACTTCGATATCTTGTATCAGTACACCAGTTAAAATTCATTAAGGGCATAACTGAATTGATTGGCATAACTAAATTGATTAGCATATTGGTGGATTTTGAACTAAATTGAATTCGCAGGGCGGGCGATTTGTGAGCATATTTGAATTGATTTGAGATTGTGAAATATTGAATGAGAAAGTGTATTTTGGGATGATCAATGAACTATAATGTATATATATAACAAAGTATGTATTGTATTTATATTGATCATCCAAAAAGATTTGAAAGTTCGAATTATTAAATTGCATGAATTGGAGTTTAAGTGAAGCGAGGAATGGATTTGTGTGAACCACTAAGTAAAATGCCCAGCGTATTTACCAATGTGCAGTGCAGAGTGATAAGATAGTGATGGTGGACCCGAGATCGGCGTGGGTCATGAAGGAAATTTGGTCATGCTCAGAGCATGTGCATTCAATTTCCATGCTTTCTTTTGGATATTAATATTTTGTAAAAACAATTTGAACTCTGAACATCTATTTTTGTAAATCATTTGGAAAAGGCTTGAATGCATTCATTGTAAATGTATTTTGTTAAAGTTAAATGTATTTTGTTAAATGTTTATGGAAGCACTTAAATTTTAAGCAGTATAAGATATGATTTGAGTGATTGGTGATTTAGTGGCATCGATTTCGGTTCGGATCGCCCTCGCAGGTCGGGCGGGAAGAGGATCCCATATGAGCTGAGTTCTTGGTGAAAGGTTAATCAGGCCGGCATCTCGAAGGTTCATTCGGTCGACAGCGAACCAGACCTTCCATGGCCAAGCGAGCTATTGCTTTACTACGAGCATCCATTAGGTCGACCCCGCATGACTTTTTGTATTGGGAGGCGTCGATGATCAATCTTTTAGGTCCCAGGCGAGAGCGAAAAATGCTCCGCGTGGCCTTAGTCAGAGCCTGAGTAAACACCATCAGTACCCCAGAGAGCAGCACAACGGTTCAACCGATCGATGGCCCATATCGCCTCTCTATAAGCGACCACTGATAATCACTCCCGTTGCGTGAGCATATACTCACTTTATTGTATTAACAGTTGACGTGCACGAGTCTTTGTTGATCGGGCGTGGCGGTAGATTGTTGCACCTCCACATCCTTTAGGCGGATGAAAGTCTACTCGGTCATCCTCTCAATTCGGTAGGGTAGAGTTTATTTGGGTTCAGCAGAGGCCCTGCATGGTGGTGATATTGCTCTCTGTCAGCGGGACCCAGTAACTCGACAAGTGTGTTTCGGTGGTTGAAGATTTGGGTCCGTACAATGCCATCGTAGGCCGGACCTGGCTACATAACATGAAAGCAGTCCCCTCAACTTACCACCAATCTATCAGCTATCTCACTACATCTGGGCAGGTTGACCTCCAGGAATTGCTTCAATTAGATGCTTTCGTCAATGCTATCGGTTGTGGGTTTGGCCATTAGAAAAGATAAAACTTAGATAGCTCACCCTCGAGCTTCTGACCCACCGTCCATAACATTCAGGCCTTTGTCAGACCACTTTAGAAGAACTGAGGGACAATTGGCGATAGATCCCTAGGAATCCATGCTGTTGATGGCTGGATAGATGCACCTAAATTCGCATTCCCTCTAACTTGAAGAAGAAGGGCGGTTGTAAGAAGTATTAAAGGCTAACGCTTGACGTGGCTTTGGTTATTCGAACATGACAGGGATAAGCCTCGTGAACTCTTCCCACAAGTTGAATGTTCTCCCATTAGCCAAACTGGATTCGAAGTCTGGCAGCTTCCACCACAGTAGCCATCTGATTATCCGGGCCGAAGTAGATAACTTTATTGAGGCTAGGTTTATGGAAGTCAAGTACCGGAATGGCTTGCTAGCGAGTGGTGGTTCCGAAGAAGGGGCGAGGAGGTATCGTGAACTATCACAGTCTTAATGACGCGTGTCCTAAGGATAGCTTCCCACTGCCTTGGATAGATTAGATTGTCGACGCATTGGTCGGGCATGGCATGTTATCGTTTCTGGATGCATTCTCATTACCATTAGATCGTACTTTTCTATCCTCTTCTTCTCTTCTGTCTGTGCGGGAGAAAACTTCTTTTATCTGCCCCACCCCAGTGACTACCATTTACAACATAATGCCATTCGGGTTAAAAGAATGTCGGGGCCTATCCGAATCACGGTAACCAAGATGTTTGACCTTTACTTTCGGAAGAAACTATTGAAGTATATATAGATGATATGTTGATAAAGTCGAGGAAGCGTCGGATCCCGCGTACTCATTTACGTGGTATTTGACCTGCTCGGGACCTATGGTATGAAGCTTCGACCCATGAAATGTGCATTCGGGTCGGTGCGGAGTCGGTTCTGCAGGATTCACTTGATGACTGGAGAGTTGAGGCTGACCCCTCTGACTTAAAGCCATTAGAATCTAGGCCCTAAGCTCCCGAAGTAGTCAAGCGGGACGATTAAACGCAGAGGCGGTTTATTTCGGTTTACAAAACCGCTTAAAGCCATTTTTCGCCACCCTAAGGGGAGCTAATTGGGCCGGATGGAATGAAGAATGTGATCGGGCTTTTATCGGATCAGCGATATTGGCCGAACCACGATTCTCATGATCCGGAACCGCGTGAAACTCCCGCCGTCTGACTGGCGATCCCGCCGGATACAGCATTAAGTGCGCATTGTTCAAGGAAAGCGGGCAGGCTACATGTTCTTGATCGGCGTAAATCTTTGCTTGATGCGAGGGAGCCAGGTATAACCATCTTGGCGGGCCGCCTTAGCCGGCCGGATGGCGACGAGAAACCGCCCACTACTTCAGGCACATCCATTGTTGTACTAGCAGGCCTCCCTCTCAGGGCACTATCATGCGCTTGGAGCTTATCGGGAAGAATGGCTCGTTGGGCAATTGAACTAAGCGGTAAGGCATCAATCTGAGCGAGGCTTTAAAGAAAGGGATAGGTGTTGGTTGACCATAGCGAACTCCCCGGTCGGAAACTGCGCCCAGAAGCCAGCTGGATTGGTGGTTCTTAACATTGACGGGGCGTCCAGACAAACCGGAATGGGCATCGGTTTACGAGTTAAAATCCCATTCGGGGATAAAGATTGAATAAACCCCGATTCGGCTCAGTTTAATGCCTCTAACGATGAATTAAAATTACAAGGCCATCCCCTAATTTGGGGCTCAAGACTATGACTTGTAACACCCTAAATTATGTCATGCTTGAGTTTATAACATGTTAGGTATAAATAAAAGTAAAATATATTTTCCGGAAATAAAATAAAGATAAAAAATAATGTAAACAGAAACCGAATTAATACAAAGTCGAGGGTAAATTCTAATAATTACCCAAATCAGGACCAAAGATTTTTTTTTTTTTTTTTCTTTTTTTTTTTTTGTAATTTAATAATGTCATTATCTTGTAGGAATATCATGAGTTAAAAATAGGAATAAGAGAAATGGAGGGACTGAAGTAAAATGAGTAAAGCTAAGCATGACTTTTAATAGAAAAGAAGGATAGATCAAATCTAGATAAAATTTAAAAAGAAATATCTCATTTTGGTGATATTTCTTTGATATAGAAGAAAGAAAGAAAAGCAGAGGAAGGAGAAGAGAAGAGAAGAAAGAAGGAAGGGAAAAAGAAGATCACAGGTATGGAATTTGAGTATGGAATTGTTTAGTTTTGGTATAGAAAGTATGAATACATGGTTTGGAGCCCTCTATTTTGTGTATGGGTTGGGTTTGGAAACTCCCAAACTCATTTCTTGTTAGGGTTGAGTTGAGAAGAACTCTAAGACTCCTATATATGTGTTTTGGGAAATGTTTGATTGCATTTTGAACTAAGGGAAGCTACCCTATCTTGATCCACAGCCGTTAGCGGGTCTTAGGGTAGTTTTGGATAAGAAGAAAGGGAATCTGGTAGTAAGTCCCACGCCCGGGTGGTAGCCACATCGGTGGAACTTTGATGTTAGGCTTTTAATTTCCCAATTTGAATCTCACCATCCCAAGTTATGGTCTATTACCCTTAACGGTATAAATGGAAGCGTGGCTGAGAATTTATTGGGTGGTTAGGTCATCCGGCGGTTAGGGCGGTAAATTGCATATCCTTGCCCAGATCCGTGACTAGATTGTGGATCAGGCAGAAGTCGGGCGCGAGACTATCATACTATATATTTTACTTTCTTGTCTATATCTTTGTCTTGTTTTTTATCCTTTCTTTGTCTTTGTTATATCCTTTCTCTTGTCTTGGGACTCTCATTGACTGTTCTTTCTCATTTATGCACATGCACCTTGGGTATACAAAATAATTCTGTAATAACAAAAATCATTTTATACATACAAAGAACTACCATAGGGTGGTGTCCATCTGTCCATATACAAGAGTCCTTTACTTGTACTATTACAATTTTACTATTACAAAACTTGAGGAAGTTGCGGAAGCGTGGCCCGGTAAGCACTATCTACGAGTCATTTCACTTTGTGATGTGGAATGTCACATCCTCTATCCTTGTCTTGGTACCTACACGGATTAGAGACACCCATGCTAAGCTTTGCGGCAGAGTGGGGAACATAAAAGCAATAGGAATGACACACCAATGCGTATCTAAGCTTATACATATGCATTATATATATCTAAACATATTTCTATAACTTTAATTCCTTGTCATCTTATATTCCTATTGCATGTCAAACTTTTTCTATTACATGTTCTATATCTTTGGCATATCCTTTACTTATACTTTTTCTGTATTCCTATTTCAAGTACTTTACATATTCCTATACTTATCATGTCTCTAGTCTATGTCTTCATCTTTTGGTTCTATGTCTTTTATTGCATTCTTTGTACTATTACGTATATCATATCTGTTTCTTATCTATCAAATACTTTACCTATTTCTTGTCCCTTGCTTATAAATATACTTGATCTATTTCATCTTATTTCTTGTATCATGTTCTTTACCAAGTTTCCTATGCTTTCATGTCTCGTATACTTTCCTTATAACCTATCTTATATACTATCTGTGCGTTTATCCACATTCTATACACTCACATTCACTCATATATCTTTGCATTCAGATCATATGGCGTGAGTCCATATCTCTATTTATGCCCGCTTTCTCTTACCTCTCCATTCCCCCACTCACCTACTTCTACGCTTCCTTCCTCTCTCTCACCTGTCTTTCATATGCTTTCATTTACTTTTCTTGAGTTCATATGCTTATTTTCATGTCAGAGTTATCTTTGTCTTCTTGTTGCTGTATCTATACTTTCATGCAGCATAGCGTGCTATGCTTCACATATCATGTCATATATTCTATACATGTGTTTCCTTTTGGTTTCATGTGCAAATACCATGGCGGATGGAAATAGCCCGGGTAATACCGTGAATATCCTTTAATAGAAGGCATTGATCTCTATTAATACCAGGAGTATCACGTCAGCATGCGAGGCAGGTGACCTATGCCATATCTTGTCAGGTGCAGAAGGTACATATCACTATCTGAGGCGTTAGTTCTATATTGTGGTGACCCTTGCGGGGCCATCGATCAAGCCGGGATCTATGTGTCGACCAAACAGGGCCTCGATATCTTGTATGGAATATCTTCCAAACTATTTGTATCTTCCACATGGGCATTTTATCTATCCCTCTACCGGGTTCTAGCAGACAGTAGGCTTTATTACATTTTAAGGCATATCTCATAAAAGCATGAATAACTATTGTTATCATAATTAGCATGCACTGTATCACTATCATTACTTTACTGCGTATTAGTTCTCATATACGCTGTAGTTTCATGTTCTACGATTCTCATATATCTATATAATATATAATTCTTTGTCCTTTTCTATCATTTAGTTTGTCTATCACACATTTCATGAATGCATCTGTACTCTTGTAATCATACTCTATTCATATATAGCTTTCTATATTCCGCCTCTCTTTATATCATTAATACATTTCTATCATGATTTAGCTATCCTCGTACTTTCTATATTCCTATCCGTAGGCTTTCACTCATTCACATTTTCATATATGTACACATCATTTATGCAATTGTTCTCATTCTATGCTTTGTCATCTTGCTTATCTCCGTTGTTAACATCATTTACTGCCTTTCTACCATGTGTTCCTAGCATATTGTCTTCACATTCTAAACTGGTGTGTGTCGTATATTAACATCATTATATTCTGTCATTGTCTTTATCTACTCATATACTTTCTATCATTTCTATAGTATTCCATCTATGTCGTTTTTATGTATAAATCATATATTTCACAACATATAATCTTATATTATATATGTGCCTATCAATTGTGTACTTTAATTTCTATAATATTATGATATATCCTAATAATATCTATCATATCTTATGTATTTAATACTATCCTTATCTATGACATCTCTATAATAATCATGTTATTATTGTTTTATGTTTATATCTACATACATATTGCATTTTCTATATTTTTCTTGTTTCATAACATCACATATAGTATTTGTATATATAGTGTGGTGTCTATGAGATCCTCATTCATGCCTGTATTCACTCTATGAATCTATTTTGCCAATTAAGGATCATCCAGTGGATCTTGAACTAAAGTTATAGCATTTTTATACTGACTAAGTTTATTCTAAGTTTTCTAGGAACAGGTTATATTATATTTTTCCGGGATTCTTAGCTATCATTTGACACTATGTCATATACAATTTAAGTAGGTTCTAGGGTTCTATTCCAACTGGAATCTGATGGAAAGCAAGGAACTCAGAGTCTTGTCAAACAACTGAACTTCCTCTCATGTTAAACAAACAAGTTTAGTTTGCATGAATTGCATAAATTTAGTTTTAGACCCTTAGTGCAATTTGATGATGTCTATTTCTATATGTATGGTATAGCCAAATTATTTTAATTTATCCACTTAATCACTCAAATGGATAAAAATGAAGGCAGTTATGTTTGAAAATGTGGATCAGAGTGGAAAGCTTGGAGCAGGGGTGTACCAGTGCACCTCCCCTAATGTGTCTGGTACTTGTCAACCAAAATGACAGAGCAGAAAGTGTACCATTTGCTCAGTGTACAAATACAGTCACCCGAAATGCCCCTAAAATGTGTGTTTCCCCGTTTTCCATATTTTTGATACCCAAATCAATTCCTACTTCAACCACACATCTAAACCATTTCCAAGTCATCTTATATAATCTCTTTTCCTATTAATTCCTCTTTCAATATACTCTTTATTTAAGCTATCATGATTTACTCTCAAACCCACTATTATGGATCTAACCCCTTCACAACCTAACATGTAGATTAGCTAGGGTTTATTCTATTAACTCAATTACCTTACCAGCTATGAATCCATCTCGAGAGTTTCATGTGCTTCTTGTCCTATTCAGAGTTTTACCAAGCTTACTTTTGGGAATTCTAGGGTTAGGAAGAAATCCTAACAACAAAACCCTAGGTTTTTGGGAACAAACTAATAACCATGCAATTGTATGGGGAAACAGTTCCAAGCTTTAAAAGCGAAGTATGGTTCCATACCTTGGCTTGGCTTCTCCCTCTTCTCTGCTGTATTTGTACTAGCCTTCTTCTTTTCTCTTCTCCTTCTCTTCTCTCCCTCCTACGGTTCTCTCTCTCATTTTGAGACCAATTTGGTCTTAAATCAATTGTTTAGTTAGAATGTCTTTGGCCTTAAATAAAATACATTTTCAACACTTTTCTCATTTTTGCACTTAAGCCCTTCCATTCATTATTATTTCTATTCCATCTTTTCTCTAATTGCCTTGAATCCCATAACTTATTAAATTTCTATTTTGGCATCCCATCTTTTAATCTTATGACACTTAAAGTCCTCAAGTGGTAAATTACATATTTACCCTTGGCTTTATTATTAATTCAGGGTCTCTCGTTTTTATTTTAGAAAATTCTATTTAGCTTTTTAATATACCCTAAACAAGTTCAGTTGCTAGGGTATATTTTGAGATGTCTGAATAAGGGTCAATGGCGTTCAGAGCTAGCTGGCGGTTAAGCCCATTACAGGCTAGGTTAAGGGTCATCAGGCCCCAGTTAGGCCCAATAGGCTAGTGGTTAGACAGCGGATTGCGGTTATTAGAGGTCAACGGAAATTTGATTCATGTGTGACTTCGACTTTGGAAGGTCATAACTCTTCGTCCCGAACTGGAATTAGATTCTTAGATTTCTTCGGCCCCATTGAGTCAAGATTGCAACCATATCCTGTAGATGAGATTGGTATTGGGCTGACCGAAAGAGTAATCAGTGGGGAACTGGTCGGGTGGGGCTAGCCAGATGAGGCTGGTTATTCGTGTGTGACCTCAACCGGAAGGTCCTGCTTCTATTGATCCGGGCTTTCGATTCGGGTGTTCTTGGACTCTATGGAAAGCCCATTGAGTCAAGATTACATCCATATCCCTGTATATGGCATTGGGTACTGGAGCCAGCCCGAAAAGAATGTCGGGCAAGGCTGGTTGCGTAGAGCTAGCGAGGTAAAAATTTGGTTATTCATGTGTGACCTTCAACTTCGGAAGGTCATAGCTTCTTCATCCAAACTCCGATTCGGGTGTTCTTGGACTTTATGGAAATACCATTGAGTCAAGATTACAGCCATATTCCTATAGATGGCATTGGGTCGCGGGCCGTAGAAAGGGTAATCGAGGCGAGCGGTCGAATTGAAACTGGCGAGATTGGTGGTTATTCATGTGTGACCCTCGCTTTGGAAGGTCTGCTTCTTCATCGAACTCAGATTGGTGTTCTTGGACTCTATGGAAATCCCATTGAGTCAAGAATCCATCCATATATATCTTGATAAAAATTGGAAATCATATTAGGTCTAGAAATCACAAAGAATAGTAGGACCTGTTGATAACCATAGTTATTCCTGCATATAATGAAATAGGAAAAATGCAAAGATTCGAAGAAATGATTGTACACATCGCATATGATTACCGGATGACCATAATTATTCGGAAATATGAGATATGTACTGAACCTAAAATATACACGGATTGTCTGCTTAGAACCTGGTAGAGGGATAGATAGACATGCCTATAGGGACACAGTTGCTACAACTTATCTGATTCTGGACTCTCAGGCCGTTTGGGTCGATGACATAGATCCCGATTTGGATCATTACAGCCATGAGTCCTTTGTCGTATGATGATGATACCTTGAATTTATATACAACGTTTGGGTCACATATTACATGACATATGTCAGCACATCGTTCGGTAATGATACGCGGGTATATACGGATAAGTCATTTGTACCGTGCGGTGATAATACATCAATTACATAGTTCTTTCTGCTGTATCCGCTTCTAAGATATTTGTAGACATGAAACCTAAAGAAAATGACAGTATATGCAAATAAAATGTATAGAATATGACATGATATGAGAAGCATAACAACATATGCGAGGATAGTACACGATTCACAAAACGAAGTAAAGTCTGAGTGACGAATAGTATATGAAATATGATAAATGATAAGTATATGCATTTTGTATAGAAGTGTGATCATCCATATGTATTAATTTCCACTAAGCATAAAACATACGGGTAATTTTCATAGTGTGGAGTGCCTGAAGGAAACCGGATTTGGACAATCCACATCGGCTGATCGAGGCCCGCGTCATTTGGTGCCTTGGAAGACCTTTTATTACATTTTGTATATGAAATTTTGTTTTATTTTGTAAACAATGTAAATAAGTAAATGTTGAACACTTCCATATATGGAGCTTGTATATAAAGTTTGTTATCCTTTCCTTTCTGAATCTATCTAGTGAAATGTTTAACATTATATGAATGAACAAGCTTAGAGTTTATAAGTCTATAGTAAATAAAATAAAAAAATGACACCCACACTTGACACCGAGTGCCAGGATGGGAGTGTCACAGTTAGTAAGTATCAGAGCATACTGGATTCGGTTTGGACCCGCCAATCGGGTCGGATCGGAGAAGGGGCGCTACACAGCCGCCCTGTCTGCTGGCAAGCTCCTCGTCCAAAGTGATTCCCAATTGGTGGTCGGGCAAGTTAACGAAGAATTTGAATCTCGAGACCCTTGAATGGTGAAATATGTCTCCGGGTGAAGCGGTAGCGAAGCGGATTTCGGTTTGGGATTGGAACATATTCCCAAGGACTTTAATGAAAGCAGATGCCTGTACGTAGTGCTTCTCACACCGCAATAACGAAATATATTTCTACCTATCTACTATCAATTCAGTTCGTCAATTGCAACCGTGGAAATCGGGTGGATAGGGCCCCTTCATGGAATTCGGACCCATCACACTCTATCTAAACGCGGAACTGACTCCCAGGTGGGGAAACCAAGGCCTGAGCTTCAAGTCCATCCAATTTAGATTTTCCTTAGTTGATGAGCAACTATTTAAACGATCCTTAGGCGGCCCCTATCTGAAATGCCTAATGGCCGAGCAAAGTCATTATGTGTTAGCAGAGCTGCATGAAGCAATATGTGGAAATCATCCTAGCGGTAGAACTAGCCAGGACCCACCTCAAAGTACTATTAAGCCATGGTGCCTTAGCTCTCTGGAATTTTATAATAAAATTTATTATATATTAAGATTATCAGTGGGCCAACTTAGGTATTTTACGGGAATTTTTAAATGATTATTAAATCATAAAATAACCCAGTGAAAAAGAAAATATAAAAATTGTAAAAATGGAACTGAGGTCAATTGTAAATAAGTTTATATGTCCAAGTAGAAAATAGGGAGACTTAAATGAAAAATAATAGAAATGGAGGGACTAAATATAAAAGAAATAAAGAAAAAAATCAAGGAATGGGCATGTGGCATGTGGAAAAGAGGGAGAAGTTTCCTCCTTGCAAAAATCAATTAAGGGTGATCAGCAAGAAAGGAAAACGAGAGAAAAGGAGATATTTTAGAGTAGAGAGCTCACTTCTCTCCTAGATTCAACGATCGGACCATAGGTCCCGTGGCTCAGAGGAAAATCCTTCCTCGTGACAAGAATTTGCAAGTAAAGGCTGAGGAATCGGGAGTTTCGACAAACTCGAGGAGGTAGGTCTTCTCATGCACTTTGATTATTTCTACCACAGGGTTGGGTGGTGGTTATGCTGTAGGGAATGTTGGTTGTATTTTTAAAACCATGGGAAGGCGCACATTGTGGTAGTGCATGTGGACCTTAGAGAGTGATTTTAGATGCAGGGTGAAGGGAATTTGATAGTAAGTCCTTGATAAGTGCGTATTAGACTTGATGTTAGGCTTTTGAATTTCTCAATTCGGACCCCTTTAGACCAAGTTATGGTCTTTTTACTCTGAATGGTCAAATGGAGAGAGGTCGACCATAGAATTAAGTCGGCGAGGTCATACGATAGAGTCATGCGGTAGGTCATGCGGTAGAGGTCAACGAGACCTGTAGCGAAGGTCATGGAACAGCCTCATGTAGCCGAAGGTCAGCACACTCATGCGTGGGAGATCAACACACCTCATGTACGGAGGTCGTGAGCTCGTCTGTAGGAAGCTTCGGCTCGTCTGTAGAGCTTCGGCTCGTCCTGTAGAGGATTAGCTCGTCAAGGGTGAGTCGGCTAAGTCGGGATTTGACATGACCTCCAGCGGAAGGTCATATCTCCTTCGATCGAACTCGATTCTGGTGATTCTTGGAGCTCTATGGAAAGCCCATTGGAGTCAAGAGCGTGATATGCCCGAGGAGGGATGAAGATGTTGTAGGGTGATGGGCCAATTTCTGGGGTCGGCTCGACTTCGATCGGTTCGGGTTAGCTCGTCGGGGTTGACTCGCATGACCTCCAACGGAAGGTCATATCTCCTTAGATCGAACTCGGTCGGTGTTCTTACACTCTATGGAAATCCATTGAGTCAAGAATGCATTGATGCGAAGACCAATTTCTGGGGTCATTTCCCGCACGCACTATGCTCCGACTCTTCGGTTCGGTCGGCTCGTCGGGGGTTGACTCGCATGACCTCAACTTGGTCATATCTCCTTCGTGAACTCGGGTTCGGTGTTCTTGAACTCTATGGAAAGCCCGTTGGAGTCAAGAATGCGATGATATGCTGAGGAGGATAGAAGATGTCTACTAGGTGTAGACCAATTTTACGAGGTCGACTCAGCTCGTCGATTCGGTCATTCGTCGGGGTTGACTACGCGCGACCTCAGCCGGAAGGTCATATCTCCTTGGTCCGAACTCCGATTCGGGTGTTCTTAGACTATATGGAAAGCCCATTGAGTCAAGAATACATTGATATTACTGAGGAGGATAGAAGATGTTTGACCGAGGTGATAGACCCAGAAGTTCACGGTCGGCTCAGCTCGTCGTTAGTTCCGGCTCGTGCGGGTTGACTACGCATGACCTCCAGCGGAGGTCGCGCTCCCTTCGTCTGAACTCCGATTCGGGTGTTCTTTGGACTCTATGGAAAGCCCATTGAGTAAGAATACATTCATATGCCTGAGGAGGATGAAGTGTTTGACCGAGGTGATAGATCGAGCTCGTCAAGTCAGGTCAGCTCGTCGATTCGAGATTTATTTGCGTGTGACCCGCCAACCCGGAAGGTCATAACTCCTTCGTCCGAACTCCGTTTTGGGTGTTCTTGGACTCTATGGAAAGCTCATTGAGTCAAGAATCCATCTATATACAGCTTGTTCAAATTGAAACACATATTAAACCCCAAAAATCAATCCTAACCAAAACTACTAGTACACACGAATGATATTGTTCTTTAATGGTTTTGGAATAGGAATTTAAACGAGGAGGAAAATTGGCGAGATTGAGATTCCAAGGATTGGAATCAAAGTGCAAAAGATTTTAGGTTTTGTTCTACCGACTCCTATTCCTCGTTTCAAGTTTTGCATGTTTGTTCTAAAAGCATATTGAATTGATTTAATTGATTTGAGAAAAGTGATTGAGAAATGTTTGCATATAAAAATTGCATGATTATTGAAAATGCTTGTTTATCTGGCGTATATTTATATTTTTCTATAAAGGATTTGAACGCCTTGAATAGAGTGTAACCGTTTATTTCGCATTAAGGATAGATTGAGTATATGATAGGGTCAAATAAACGATCTCTGAACTATTGTATTGATGTGTCACTCCGTCAGTAGCCCGGTAGGTGCGTATCGGTAGTATGCGCTATTTGATTATTTATAACCGGTCGGCCAGGCGGGACGATGCTTGTGTTATAAAACCACGATCTCCGACTGCTGACCAGTAGGCCGTGGTGACTTCGATATCACATAAATCGAAGACGCCGGTTAAGTCGTTAAGGAATATAAGCGGGTGATTAGCATAAGCGTTGATTAGCATAGCGGGTGATTTTGAATTAGATTGAATAATGAAGCCAGATTGAATTACCATGGAATTAGATGCGAGGTGAATTAGATGCAGGCGGAGTGAATTTGTGAGCATATTTGAATTGATTTGAGATTGTGAAATATTGATTATGAAAATGTATTTTTGGGATGATCAATGAACTATAACTGATTGTATATATATAACAAAGTATATTTATTGTATTTATATTGATCATCCAAAAGAGTTGAAAATTATGAATTATTAAATTGCATAAATTGATTTAAGTTGGAACTGAGGAATGGATTTGTATAGAACCACTAAGCATGAAAATGCTTAGCGTATTGTTTACCCGATCTTGGTCTGCAGTGATAGATAGTGATCGAAGCGGACCATTTGAGATCGAGGCGTCGAGTCATAAAGAAGGAAATTTCGGGTATGCTACGACATGTGCATTCATTCCATGCTTTCTTTTGGATGTTAATATTTGTAAAAACAATTTGAACTCACGAACATATTTTTTGTAAAATCATTTTGAAAAGGCAGATGCCTTCATTGTAAATGTATTTTGTTAAATATAAATGTTTATGGGCTTGCCGAATTTTGAAATCGCTTAGCGGAGATATGATTTTGAGTTATTGGGTGATTTGAAGTGGCATCCGGTTTCGGTTGGTTCGCCCAAAGCGGTCGGTCGGGTAAGGGCGCCCGACATTTATTGGTATCGAGCCTAGGTTTAGGCGAGTTCCTGAAATGATTTTGAAATTGTTTGCAAATGATTTTGACATTTTATAAATGATTTTGAAATTGTGTATAACATGCATTTCATTTGCATATTAAGGATGACATGGCTACGCGTATCTTCTTTGGTCTTAATAGGATAAGCATGGGACGGTTCGAAACGCTTCATACGGTGAGGGATGACGGGGGACTCGCCAACGATCTGCTAGTGTGGAAGTGGGCAAGCATCCGTGCCCCACCCGATGAATGAACGAGAACAAGTGGCGGGGAGGTATATGGGTATCCTCCGGGAGCTAGATCGGGCATTGCAGCGAGGCTGACCCGGCTGAAATTGCTCAAGCGATGAAAGGCCATTGAAGCGAATGGCGAGTGCGAACTGTAGATTTTATGGGAAAGAAGAGGATAGACCTTCTATGAAAATTGGCTTTCGAAGAAGCCAGAAGCGAATGCTTGTCAAATGCATTGCCTGACTAAAGAAGTTGGAATGTGCGACCTCATTACTACAGGATGAGGCTTATCAGTGGTGGGTTTCCGTGACCAGGACCGCACCATCAGAGAGAGTTACATGGGAGTTCTTCTTGGATGAGTTTAAGAAGCACTATGTGGGTCGCATTTATCTGAACAACATGAGACGGGAGTTTCATAATCCCGGAAAAACAAAGACAAATGGAGTGTATTTGAATATCAAAGGAATTCACGGTTGAGCAAGTATGCTCAGGGTCTTGTGAGTGAGGAAGAAAAAGTGCAGTAGGTTTGAGCGGCCTTAATGACCATATTAGGCCATGTCCATGGCATTTTGCCATGAGGATTTCTCAGGTGACATAGCCATTGAATGGAAAAGTAAAGAAGAGGAAAGAGAGAAAGACAAAGACGAGGGGAAAAGAAAAATCTCGGTAGTCCGATTCCGCAAACACTTGTGAAAGGAAGAAATTTGGGGACCCGCGGGGGTTCCGATCAGCGTCTTTCGAGGCTATCGATAGGAATACTACTCTACCGACCTTGTCGGTGCGAGTACGAAGTCCTTCTAGAGGACGGTACTCCCCATTGCTCCCATTGTGGGAGAAATCATAGGAGAATGTTGGGAAGCTACGGTGCTTGTTTGATTTGTGGATCCGGCGTAGGCGAGGGTGGTGCAGAGAGCTCGTTCATTTACGACACCTCGGGCCAGGAGTCTGACTTTAGTGGTGAAAGCAATAAGAGTGTTGCATCACCCAGGAGTGTTCGAGACAAAGGGACACAAATGTTGGGTAAGGCAAGATGGTCGTGCTCCGGCTAGGCATATGCAATGAAAGCACGATTAGGAGAGATCTGGGCTCAGGATGTGATGGCCATTAATTTCAAATCTTTGATACTACGCATGCATTGGGTGACCAGGTCAACGGCATCATATATTTGCACGACATACCCAACTTAGGTAAGTGCAGGAGTGGCGAATATGACATCTTGGTGTGAACCGGCTCGGCCATAGTGTTATTGTGAGCAGGTGTATGAGATTGTCCCGTTAAAATCACGAGTATAAATTTTTAGGAAATTTGATTGGTATCATTCGAGGGGAGTTTGATGTGATATTGGGGATGGGTGGGTTGTCAGACGTAAACAATAGTCGATTGTAGAATGAAAAGAGTAACCTTAAGAACCGAATGAGGGTATTCTTTCATCGGTGGGAGGTCAAATCCCACCTATCTAATGATATCCGCCAGCGCTCTTGGAAACGGTGGTCGGAGGGATGTAGACCTACTTAGCTTATGTAATTGATACGGTAAAGGCAGGGCCCTGAATTGTCCGATATCCCTCTTGTTGACTTTACGGGGACGTGTTTCGGAGAGTTACGAGGATTGCTCCACATAGGAGATTGGGTTGCTATTGACGTTGTACCGGGTGCCACAGGCATCCATTACTGCCGTGCGGAATGGCTCACTGATTAAAGGTGAAATTGCAATTGCAGAACTCTTGAAAAGGGTTTATTAAATTAGTATCACCATGGGAGCTCCAGTGCTTTTTGTTAAAAGAAAGATGGGTACACTTATTTATGTATTGATCCTGAACAAATGAACAAGTTATGATCAAAGAATAAGTATCAGATTGCAATTGATGATTTGTTTGACCAATTAAAAGGTCACAGTAATATCTTTTCAAAAGATTGACTTGCGTCGGAACACCATCGATTGAGAATTAAAGATGCGATGTGCATAAGACGGCGATTTAGGCCTTGATATGGACATTATGAGTTCCTTGTAATGCCGTTTGGATTCGACAAATGCTCCGGTAGCTTTGTGGACCTAATGAATCTTGTTTTTCGAACCCGCGTGTGGATCGATTTATCGTAGTGTTCATAGGCGACATTCTTGTGTATTGAAGATCGGAAAGTCATGGCCCACACACCTTAGAGTAGTGTTAGAGACTTTGAGAAAGAAGCCGATTGTATGCAAGCGGAGCAAGTGTGAGTTTTGGAAGAATGAAGTGTCATTTCTTGGAGTACGTAGTATCGAAGAAGGAATCAGGCGTCCAGAAGAAATACAAAGTGGTTGTTGAATGGGAAATACAGAAATGTTCTGAAGTCGTTGTTTCCTAGGGCTAGCAGGATACTACAGAAGATTCGTTAAGGGTTTTCTATGGCTGCGACCAGATGTAGCGGGTACTCGAGAAAAATGTAAAGTATGAATGGAGTGAAAAATGTCGAGAAGTTTTATAAGTTGAAAGCATTCTTACTTAGGCTCAGGTTCTTATTCAGCCGGCCGTGGTGAGAGGAATATGTGATTTTTAGTGATGCGTCGCCGTGGGCTTGGATGTGTCCCTAATGCGGGAGGGTAAGAGTGGTAGCCTATGCTTGAGACCCAGTTGAAGCGCGCGAGAACTACCCCACGCATGATTTGGAATTAAGCGCTTTATTGTATTTCTTGAAAATTTGGAGACATTATTTGTATGGAAAGTGTTTCATCTGCGTGTAAGAGTCTTAGTATTGCCCTCACGGCGAGGAAAGCAACTTGAGACAAGCGGAGATGGATGGGCGATAAAAGATTATGGCGTGGCGATTGATTATCACGGGAAGGCCCGATGTAGTGGCGGCGCTTTGATAAAGTCAATCGGCGTTTGGGCATTGAATGCCCATTTGTCATTATATGTGATGATGCTGTAGTGGAAGGTTGATAGCAAAGATAGGAGTTTGTTGAATCAGTGCTAGAGCACTGAGGAAGATGAAGAATTGCTACCCGCGATAAATCAGTTGGAAATGGTAAAGCGAGTTCATAGTGAAAACGAGAATGGTTTTTTGTATTATAAGGATCGGGTATGTGTACCGTTAATGATTTAGGGAAATCCATACTGGAAGAGCTGCTGCAGTGGATCTTTTTGCTAGCCATCCGGTAGCCGCAAGATGTATCGAGATTTAAAAATGTCATTACGGTGAATTAGGGATGAAAGAGATCATGTCGGAATTTGTAGCCAAGTGTTTGGTGTGTCGAAGAGTAAAGCGAGCATCGAGTTCCTTGAGTTATTGGAAACTGATAGAATCTAGAGTTGGAAATGGGGCCAGAATCACCATGGATTTTGTGGTTGGGTTACCATTGGCCAGGGAGAGCA
Source organism: Tetrastigma voinierianum (assembly GCA_016808115.1). NCBI lineage: Eukaryota > Viridiplantae > Streptophyta > Magnoliopsida > Vitales > Vitaceae > Tetrastigma > Tetrastigma voinierianum. The sequence goes on from JAEQBH010003961.1 coordinate 669,928, forward strand.
TATTTCAGGTTGGGTCGTATTTGACGGTAGATCGATTGACTAAGTCGACTCACTTCCCTACAGCAGCGCCCCAACTCGGCATGGGATGTCAAGTGAGGGTCCACTGCTTTTTTTTTCCCACGTATATACTTTACAGCTAATTCATTCATATAATGTTAAACAATTACTTGTATTATATTACATGTGACCAGTTACAAAATATATCAGCTCCATATATGGAAGTGTTCAACATCTATAATATTTACATTGGTTTACAAACTTTCATACATACAAAATAGACCTAAGGAGTCTTCGGTGAAGCACCTATTCTTTGTGTGGCCTTTGGCTAGCGATGTGGATAGCACAGTCCCTCTGGTCTCTCTTGCATTACTACAGTTGAACACCGTGCTAAGCTTTACGCTTAGTGGGAATTAATACATGGATGACCTCTATTAAGGTCATGTACAGCTACTATACAAATCATATAACCATGTGATTCTGATTCATATCATTTCTCATATATATACTCTTACGTAACAAGTTTAATTTTAATAAATCTTAATATACTTTTAAAACCGTCTTGTACTTTCACTTCTTATTCTTGTAGTGTATACTTTCATCGCATACTTGATACTATGCTTCTCATATCATGTCATATATTCTCTACTTTTCGTTTGCATATCTGGGTCATTTTTCTTTTTATGTTTCAATATGCATAAACTTAGAAGTGAATGCGACTGTAAAAGGCCGAAACCTTGTTGTCATTATGCAAGACAATGATCATCTTATAAAGCGCGAAAGCGCGATGAAGTGACTCTTCGGGGCCACGATCAAACGGGATCTATGTCATCGACAAGCGAGGGCCTCGATATCGAGCAGCGCCGCAGAACTATATGCTGCGGACTTATTTTTCCTAATAAGCATGCCCATCTATCCTACGGGTTCTCATGAGACAATCAATGTATTTTATGCTCAGTATATATCTCATATTCAGAATAATTATTTGTCATTCGGTAATCATATATGATATATACATATATATATATATCATATATACCATCATTTATTCATAACTTTGCATTTTCATGTGTCTCATTGTATGCATAAAAAATAACTATACTTTTTGTATGCTTATGAGTTATTTATGAATAACTATAGTTACCTCTGAGCCTACTGTTTTCATGTTTTCCAGGACTAATATGAGTTCCAATCTTATGTACTATCTTATTGATGAATTCTTGACTCAATGGGCTTTCCATAGAGATCCAGGAACACTTCGAATCGGAGTTCGAGACGAAGAAGTTATGACCTTCGAGTTGGAGGTCATGCGCGGTCGATCTTGACGGTGACTGGGCGGCGAGCTGCGCGAGTGATGAGCTCAGTCTGGCCTGGTCTGACATCTAATATCTCCCTCCAGGCATATGGATGGATTCTTGACTCAATGGGCTTTCCATAGAGTCGAAACACTCGAATCGGAGTTCAGGCGAAGAGAAGTTATGACCTTAAAGTTGGAGGTCTGTCGTGAAGTCGATCTTGACCAGGCTGACTGGGCCACGTGGCTGCACTGGTAGTGAGCCCAGTTTGGCGCCTTGGTCCTGACATCTAATATCTTCCTTAGGCATAGGATGGATTCTTGACTCAATGGAAGGCACCATAGAGTTTAAGAACACCCAATCGGAGTTCAAGCGAAGGAGATATGACCTTCGAAGTTGGAGGTCATGCGCGATCGGTCTTGACGAGGCGACTTCTGACGACGGCACTAGTGACGAGCTCAATCTAACACGCGGTCTGACATCTAATATCTTCCTTAGGCATATGGATGGATTCTTGACTCAATGGGCTTTCCATAGAGTCAAGAACACTCGGTCAGGTTGGTGAAGAAGTTATGACCTCCAGTTGGAGGTCATGCCTAGTCGATCTTGACGGCGGCTGGGCCCGACGAAGGCACTGCCCCGAAGTGACAGGCTCAGTCACGGCCTGTAGTCTGACATCTAATATCTTCCTCAGGCACCATGGATGGATTCTTGACTCAATGGGCTTTCCATAGAGTCGAGAACACCGAATCGAGGTTCGGACGAAGGGGATATGACCTTCCGAAGTTGGAGGTCATATGTAGAGCCATCTGACAGTGACACAGGATTGTGAGTTGACTGAAGTGGCGAGCTCGGCTCACAGGACGAGATTTGAGCTCTTGAGCGAGCTAAGCTCTACATGATGAGTTGAGCTGCGGGGTTGAGCTGCGCGCCTGACGAGGCAGGCTGCGACTAGGCGAGCTGCATGATGGCGAGGCTCTTGAGGGACGAGGTCTGTGACCTACATTTGACGGCCCTATGGGGACCTCTCATCCATTAGAACTGTTCAAAGTAAAAGACCATAACTTGGTCCCACAAGGGTCCAGATTGAGAAATTCAAAGCCTAACATCAAGTTGGCCCCAGTGTGGCTACAATTCTCAAAAGGACTTACTTAAATTCTCTTTATTTTCTGACCCAAAAACCGTTCTGAGTCATTTCTGCATCTGATCAAAAATAGGGAATTTTCTGGTTTCAACTTACAACTAGACCTTCTCCAAAACACGTATTTAGAGACATAGAGCTCTCTCAACTCAACCCTACGAATGAGTTTGAGTTTGAAGCCAAACCACCCACACAAAACAAAGGGTTCCAAACCATGTATCAGCGTTCTAAGACCAAAGCTGGGTTCCATACACCGGGAACTTACGAGAAACATACTCTGTAGTTCCATCTGACCCAGAGACATGTATCGTGCATGTCTTCTTCTTCTTCTTCTTTCTTCTCTCTCTTCATCGAGTATTTGCTCTCCCCTTTCTCCAAGACCAAAATAAGATATTTCTTTTGGTCTTATCATATTGATCTTCCTCCCTTTTATTTTACTTTTGGTCCTCCAACTCTTATAATATTTACCGTCAATTTATAATATTTTTACAATAGCCTCAAATCTTCTTTATTATTTGTAATTTAACTTATGCATATTCCTACTTTTGTTTTTATTTTTATTTTATTCGAATAAATATACCTTTACGTTTATTATACCCAAAACATGTTATAAAAGCGTTGGGGGTATAATTTGAGGTGTTACAACTCTCCCCCCTTAAAAGAATTTAAATCTCGAAATTCATACGCATTCGAGAAGAGTTGCGGATACTGTGCTCTCATAGTTGCTTATAGCTCCCAAGTAGCTTCTTCTCTACCGTGGTGTTGCCAGAGAACTTTCACTAATGGTACTTGTTTGTTCATATTTGTTTCACCTCTCAGACGGAATGGTCTTTGGCTCCTCGTCATATGACAAATCTTCTTGTACTTGCATCTCTTGTCTTGGTAGTATGCGACTCATCGAGAGCGGTATCTCAGGAAGCATCGACACATGAAACACATCGTGTATTTGGCCAACTCAGTAGGGAGTGCCAATCCCGATAAACCAAGACGATACGTTTCCAAAATCTTATATGGCCCTATGAACCTTGGACTCAACTTGCCTTTCTGACCAAACCTAAGAATTTTCCTCCATGGTGATACCTTTAGAAGACCTTGTCTCCCACTTTATATTCAATATCTCTCCTCTTTAGGTTGGCATACGATTTTTGTCTATCACTAGCCGCCTTTAACCTCTGCCGAATAACTTGTACTTTCTGCCATCTTTTAATATGCGGACTATCGAGTTTATGCTCATTTAGTGTCAACACCACGGGAGTTCTCATTTCGGCCATACAAAGCTTCATATGGTGCCATACCAGTAAGCGACTAAAACTATTGTTATAGGCAAATTCCATTAATGGGAATATACCTATCACTAGAAATTCTATGACACAACCACCGAAGCATATCTTAGTACTTGGAATTAATCTCATTGTCCATCTGTTTGGATGGAAACGTACTAAAATTCAGCTTAGTGCCTAAAGTGGCATGTATTCCTTCAGGAACCTTGATGTAAATCGCGGATCTACATCGACACAATAGACAACGACACACCATGCGATCATACGATCTCATCTACATATAACTCAATTTAGTGATCCATAGAATAGTCGATCTGTGGTATAAAATGGGCCGACTTTGTGAGCCTATCAATAATCACCCAGACAGAGTCATGTTTTTGTTGTGTGAGGAGTAGGCTTAGACACAAAATCCATGGTAATGTTATCCCGCCCGATTGAGGAATTGGAAGGGGATTTAACAAACCTATTGGCACTTGGGTGTTCGGCTTTGACTTGTGACGTCGAACATAGACACATATTCGAGTCCACGTCTACTTTCACATTCCTTTCCGCCCAATAAAAGCGTTTCAGAATCTGGTACATCTGTTCCCTCGGGATGCATGAAGTAAATCACCGTATTATGAGCCTCGAATTTCAACTTTTTCTTTGGCGCTCTTTATCATCGCATACATAATCATGCGGAAATACAAACTTCCGGCTTCTTTCTCTAAAAACTTCGGTCTTGTCACCATCTCTAACCATCGTAAATTTTACGTAACTCTTCATCATTTTTACTAGCATCTATAATCATTTGTTTTAAAGCGGGTTGCGCTTCGTGAGCTAACACTAGCTCCCTCATCTCTAGTCTCCAATCATTATACTATAGTGATATTGCTACCACTGTCTTTCGGCTTAAAGCATCGGCTACTATATTAGCCTTTCCGGGATGGTAATCTATGATGCAATCATAATCCTTTAATAACTCTAACCACCTCCGCTGTCTCAAATTTAACTCTTTCTACGTTAACAAGTACTTGAGACTCTTATGATCGGTGTAAATTCTACACTTTTCCCCTTATAAGTAGTGTCGCCATATTTTTTAAACAAACCTCCCAGCGATAACTCTAGGTCATGGTGGATAATTTTGTTCATGTGGCTTCAAGCGTGCGGGCGCATAAATACTACTTTCATCTTGCATTGCTGCATCCTAAACCAATGCCGAAGCATCACTATAAAGGTATACTCGTTTTCGGGTAAGCTGCGTGTCTGCGGGTGCCAATGATCCGCTCAAGCGTGAAAACTATTCGACATTTTGTGTCGCTCAAACTTTATTCCTTTCCTGAGTAACTTGGTGAGCGGAGAAGCTATGAAAACCTCTCACAAATCTTCTATAATAACTTTGCTAAACCCGAAACTTCTCACCTCGGTTACATTTTTTGAGGTGATTTCCAATTCTAGCTGTGATCTTAAGCGGGATCAACTCTTATACCCTCGAGCGAGACACAATATAGCACAGGAATGAAACTTTCTTTAACCAGTACATTGTTGAGCTTAGCATATAACTTCTTTTCTCTTAACGTCTAAGACTATTCTCAGTCTTTTGTTCATGTTCTGTGCATCCTTAGAATACACGGATGTCATCAATAAAAACCCGCAAACAAATTGATCCACATGAGATTGGAAAACCCACTATTCATCAAATCCATGAATCTTTGCCCGGTGCATTAGTCGACCGATAGCATGACCCAGGCTTCATGTGACCATGCCTCGGGTTCATCTGATCTTCGGCACATCTCCTTCCTTTACCCTCAGCCCGATAATACCACGATCGCGGGTATCTTGAAAAGATTTTAAACTCTTTCAAGTGATCAAAAAGATCTTCAATTCTAGAAGCAATGGGTACTTGTTTTCTTTGTCACCTTATTAATCATCGATAATCGATGCACATCAGTGAGTGCCATCTTTCTTTTCCTGAATAAAACGAGGTGCACCCCCGAGGGGGACACATTTGGGTTGGATCAAATCTTTTATCTAAAAGTTCTTCACGATTGACTCTTTAACTCTTTCATTTCCGTTGGAGCCAAATCACATGCAGTGCCCTTGTCATACAATTTGTTCTGAAAATGCAATTTCTATACCATTAAGTCCTTATCTCTCTCATGTGGAATGGTAACTCTTCGGGGAATACATTTGGAAATTCCACTTACTGCGAGATCTTTTCTACATCAACTTGACCCTCTCTTGGAGTCAGGTATCAAGCAGAATGTCTCACATCCTTTCCTCATAATTCTCAGCTTGCATAGTGGAGATGACATTAGACATTACACTTGATCCAATACCTTGTACTATTACCTCGATGCGGTGGAGCATCCCGGCCTTACTATCTTTTGTCCCTGATCAACGATGGCGCTCGGTGCTTAGACAGCCAATCCATTCCTGGAATCAAGTCAAACTCTCGGAAGAATTAAGGTTATCAATCGGCGAAACTCTCTTGTTTGTATATGATGGGATTACGTATATGCTATTCCTGCGCGTTGTGCCCAATGGACTAGTTACATGCATGTCATATCTTGTTCTCCATTCTTGGTACTTTGTCAAATACATGCTCCATGCACACATATGAATGAGTAGATCCGGGATCAATCAATGCATGCATCTCAATATCATATAAAGAAAATATACTGGCTATAACCTCAGGAGCATCTTGATCCTGTGTTATTAGCATATGCTCGTCTTTGGTCTTTGTAGGCATAGGACGATCCATTGTCTCTGAAACTATGCCTCCCGTCCTCCTTTGTGATATGGACCACTCGACCCTAAAGCGATCGAGGAGTCGAAAGTGGTGCCATAGATCTTCCTCTACCACTTCCTTGTTGACTTCTGTATCCCTTGATTCTTGGGAACAACATTAACATCAAATGATCGAGGCTTCCACACCGGAAACACCCTCTTTTGTTGCCCCAACCTACAAACTCCCCGAATGCCTTTTATGGCAATGAGACATTCGAGAATTTCTCTGTCTCAACTGAAGCACCCTACTTGTACTCGTGCTGCATTGGGCCTTTGCCTTCCACCTCCTGTAGCGGAACTATATTACCGATTGGTGGAGATTCTCATAACTCTTTCGGGAGGGCGAAGCTCCTACAGAAAACTTCTTCTTTTGAAATCTTTCTTTCTTTGCTCGTTTCTAGTCTCTACTTTGTTTGCGGCTTGGACGGTATTAAAATCCCTATTTGGGAGAAGTCATAGGTGCCAAATATCTTTTGATGGAATCATACAATCCATCCTCAATTTTTCTACTTGAAATGCCTCTGTGAGAACGATTAAGTGCGTATTTACCTAAAGATGACTAAATTCTTTCTCATATTCATTGCAAATAGTTCCTTTGCTTCAAATTCGAAGCTATTTCTTGGAATCCTATATATCTAGGTAACATACTTTATACGAACTCTTGGATAAAGAATTCCCATATCGAGAGGTTGGAATCCTTGGACTTTTGAGCACTAGTTTCTGATCGTATGCCTCCTTACCTGCGATGGTGAGGCCCGCACATGATGCTCACGATGGGAGGCATCTAACCTCTTCGATACTCTTTCTTTTCTAACCCGAGTCGGCTTTCTCGGACTCTTCCATGCTTTCGACCCATGTGATTTCTCTGCTCCATGTCTTTCTTCACATTGTCTATTGGGCTTTAGGAAATTCGATCATCAAAAGCAGGAGCGTGTCTTGCGATATTCAGCCAAGGCTTACGTGGGCTCATTAGGTACGTACTTTCAGAAGTTTGAAGTGACTCTTCTTGTTCCATTGGGTTGACACTCTCAGCAGCTTCTTCGGGACGATCCATCTATACAAAACACAAGGACATCGCATCGGGCCAGCATTTACTGGCATAGGGCTTACTACATCATATACTCTATTCGAAGTAGCCCTAAACCTAAGAACTTTAGGAAAGCCTTAAGCGCAAGGTACTCTGTCTGTTATTTGTGGCCTTGACTCGGCATAGGATGTCGAGTAGAGAGTCACTCTTTTTTTTTTTTTTCCCACGTATATACTTTTAAGCTAGTTAAATTCATTATAATGTTAAACAATTAAGCTTGTATTATATTGCAATAACGACGGATTACAAAATATATATCTGAAGCTCCATATATGGAAGTGTTCAACATCTATAATATTTACATTGGTTTACAAACTACCATATACAAAATAGACCTAAAGGTCTTCAGGTGAGCTTTTTATTCTTTGTGTGGCACTCATTAGCTGATGTGGATGACTTGGTCCTGCGGTCTCCTCTTACCATGCCTACACGGATTGAACACCGTGCTAGCTTTCACAGCTTAGTGGGGTAATACACATGGATGACCTCTTATTAAGGTCACCCACTTCTAACCACAAATGCATATAACACATATTACGATTCTACAGTTCTTATCGTTCTCTGTATATATACTCTTCATAACAAGTTTTCATTTCTTGTCATCTTCCATATACTTTCGTGTCATCTTGTACTTTACTTCTTATTCTTATAGCGTATGCTTTCATCGCATAGCAATGATACTTCTCATATCATGTCATATATTCTCTACCTTTCGTTTGCATATACGGTCATTTCTTTTATGTTTCATATGCGCATAAACCGCGAAGTGGATCTGACCTTAAAGGCCGAACCTTGTTGTCATTATGCGAGACAATGATCATCTTATAAAGGCGCATGTGATGTTCACGGGAGCCACACATTAAACCAGGTCCCAATATGTCGACGAACGGGGCCTCGATATCGAACGAACATAACGAACTTATATCTTTGCAGACTTATTTTTCCTAATAGGCATGCCCATCATCCTACGGGTTCTAAGCAGACAATCAATGTGTATTTTATGCTCAGTATATATTTCATATTCCCGAATAATTATTGTCATTCGGTAATCATATGTGATGTATACATATATATATATATATATATATATATATATATACCATACATATATATATATATATATATATATATATGTACCATCGACTATTCATAACTTTGCATTTTTTCATGTCTCATTGTATGCAATATTGTACTTACCTTGTATGCTTATGAGTTGTTACCAGTCTTATAGTTACCCTCTGAATACTGTTTTTCATGTTTTTCTGGGACTAAAATATAGGTTCCAATCTTATCCATGCTATCTATTGATGAATTCTTGACTCAATGGGCTTTCCATAGAGTCAAGAACACTCGAATCGGAGTTCGAGACGAAGAAGTTATGACACTTACAGTTGGAGGTCATGTCTGATCGATCTTGACGAGCGGCACGGCCGACGGTACCTTTGTGACGAAGCCAGTCTGACATCAGATCCCTGACATCTAATGTCTTCCTCAGGCATATGGATGGATTCTTGACTCAATGGGCTTTCCATAGGTTCAAAGAACACCTGTCGGAGTTCAAGCGAAGGAGATATGACGCCGAAGTTGGAGTGCATTTACCGCAGTCGTCTTGGCAGTGACACAGGCTGACGGTACGCGCGTGTGGCGACCAGTGCCTGTAGTCTGACATCTAATATCTTCCTCAGGCATATGGATGGATTCTTGACTCAATGGGCTTTCCAAGATCGAGAACACTCGAATCGGGTTGGGCGAAAGATTTCTGTGATACTAGTTTGGAGGTCATGCGCGATCGATCTTGACGAAACTGACTGGGCCCGACGGCGACAACGAAGTGGCGAGCTCGATCGACACCTCGGTCACGACATCTAATATCTTCCCACCAGGCATATGGATAGATTCTTGACTCGATGGGATTTCCATAGAGTCGAGAACACGAATCGGAGTTCGGACCGAAGGAGATATGACCTTAAGTTGGAGGTCATGCGTAAACCCAAATCTGACGGTGACACGGATTGAGTTGACTGGCGAAGTGGCGAGCTCAGCTCTGAGGACGGGTGGAGCTCTTGGGAGCGAGCTAAGCTCTACATGATGGTGAGTTACGCCGTGAGTTGAACTCACATGTGTTTGGAAGACTCTGCATGACTCATTGAGCTCTGCATGTTTGAGCTCTTGAACGAATCCTGGCCGACCTCACATTGACGGCCTATGGGCGACCTCTCATCCATTAGGCATTTCAGTAAACCATAACTTGGTCCACATGGGTCCGAATTGAGAAATTCAAAAGCCTAACATCAAGTTCATTGATGTAGCTACAATTTCTCAAGAAAAGGACTCCTAACTAAATTCTCTTTTATTTCGACCCAAAACCCGTGCTAAGGTCCGGTGCATACGATCAAAATGAGGGAATTTGGTTTCAGCTTACAACTAGACCCTTCTCAAAACACCCCATATTTAGGAGCCTTAGAGCTCTCCTCAACTCAACCTACGAAATAGGTTTTGGAGTTTCCAAACCCAAACCATACACAAAACAAGGGTTCCAAACCATGTATCTAAACGTTCTAGACCAAAACTAGATTTCATACACAGGGAACTACCTGACATACTCATGGTTCCTCCTGACCAGAGACATGTATCCGTACGCAGCCAGTCTTTGCTTCTTCTTCTTCTTTCTTCTCTCTTGTCCGTATTTGCTCTCCCTTTCTCCAAGACCAAAATAAGATATTTCTTTTGGTCTTATCCTTATTTGATCTTATCCCATTTTTATTTTACTTTGGTCCTCCAACTCTTATAATATTTGCAAATCAATTTATAATATTTTTACAATAACCTCAAATCTTCTTTATTATTTGTAATTTAACTTATGCATATTCCTACTTTTGTTTTTATCTTTATTTTATTCCGAATAAATATACCTTTACGTTTATTATACCCAAAACATGTTATAAAACCGTTAGGGTATAATTTGAGGTCACACTACGGTGAAGCAGGCTATTCATGACAGCTAGCGAGTTGTATATCAAAGGAAATAGTTGGTTAGATTCCTATATCCATTATTTCAGACGGTCAAGGTTTACTTGAATTTTGGGGAAAATTGCAAGAAGGCCTTAGGCTTTTCATTTGAATTTGATACAACGTTCCACCGAAAGCGGATGGACAATGCAGTGATCCAGTGCGGAAGATATGTTAGGGATTGCGTGATCGACCTTGAGGTAGTTGGGGATCAACACATTGCTTTAGTTGAATTTGTGTACAACAACGGGTTTCCAATCAGAAGTATTGGAATGGCGCCTTATGAGGCTTTATATGGGAGAAAATGTAGAACACCATTGTGTTGGAATGGAATTAGTGAAAAGAGTGATTGGCCTGAGCTTGATCTGAGAATTTGAAGAAAAGTAGAAAATGATTAGAGAGATTGAAGGTAGCCCTTTGATGAAGCCCAGAGAAATCATATCTCAGGCAGCGAAAATAAAAGATGGCTTCGATATGAGATCTGACGAAAAGTGTTTTGAAAGTATCGCCTTGGAAGAAGGTGATGAGATTTGGGAAAAGGGCAAGTTGGAGCCCTAGATTTATTAGCCCTATGATGTAATCGAAAAAGTGGAGTCGATTGGCATATAGATTAGCATTACCTAGGACTTGGAAAGATCCATAATGTATTTCATGTGTCCATGCTACGGAGTCTTAGATCCAGACCGTCACATATGTCTCTTTGGAGACAATTGAGCCTAAGGCAGGTGGCGTATGAAGAAGAGCGATAGAGATTTTGGCTCGTAGTGGAAGGTACGGAATAAGAAAATTCCGTTAGTCGAGTGCTGTGGAGAAACCATAAAGCGAAACCACTTGGGAAAGTGAGAAGCGATGCGGCGGCGATATCAAATTGTTTGAATAAGGTAATTTTCGGTGACGAAATTTTTGCTGGGAGAGTCAGAACACTTAAAATATTCTCGGAATTTTTATAATAAAATTTATTATATATTCCTGTATAATTGGGCCAACTTAGGTATTTTTCTGGGAATTTTTAGATGATTATTAAATCCATAAATAAACCCAAGTGAAAAAGAGAAAATATGGAAATTGTAAAATGTGGACCTAAGGGTCAATTGTAAATAAGTTTATATGTCCAAGTGAAAATAGGAGACTTAAATGAAGAATAATAGAGAAATGGAGGGACCTAAATATAAAAAGAAATAAAGAAAAATAAATCAAGGAATGGGCATGTGGCATGTAGGAAAGAGGGAGGAAGTTTCCTCATTTTTAAAGTACGATTAAGGGTGATCCATAAGAAAAGGAAAACAGAGAAAAGAGGAGATATTTTAGAGTGAGAAGCTCTCACTTCTCTCTAGATTCCCAACGATCGGACCATAGGTCTCCAGCGAAGCAAGAGGGAAAATCCTTCCTCGTGACAAGAGCTGCAAGTAGAGACTTGGACCCAGAGTTTCAACAAACTCGAGGAGGTAGGTCTTCTTCTCTACTTTGATTATTTTCTACCCAAGGGTCAGGTTATCTTACCTTAGGGGAATGTTTGGTTGTATTTTAAACCATGGGAAGCTGCCACATTGTGGTAGTGCACGCTAGCCGGACCTTAGAGCTGATTTTTGGGTACGGAGTTAAGGGAATTTGATAGTAAGTCCTTCTGGTAAATTGTAGCCACATAAATGAACTTGATGTTAGGATTTTGAATTCTCAATTGACCCCTCGTAGACTGCAAGGCCTTTTTACCCGAATCTGGCCAAATTTGAGAGAGGCCAGCCCCATAGAGGCCGGCCCACAGAGGTCATGGCCAGAGGTCGCCAGCCAGGTGTCACGCAAGCAGTCAAGCACCTTACGCAAATTGCAGGTCAATGTACCATGCAAAGCAGTAGGTCGCCAGACCTCATACGCACTTCACGCAGTTGTAGGTCAAAGACACCATGCAAAGCAGAGGTCAAGACACCTCATGCAATGCAGGTCACAGCTCGGCCCCGTAGAGCTTCAAATTTCATGTGAGCCCAACTCGGTCCCGTAGAGCCCAGCCTGTCCCGTAGGCCGCGCCCTTCAATTCAGTTAGCCTGCCAAAGATTCGACTACGTATGACCCTCCAACTTCTGGTCAGCATTCCTTCAACCGAACTCCGATTCGGCAGTTCTTAGACTCTATGGAAAGCCCACATCGAAATAAGAATACATCATATGCCCGAGGAGGATAGAAGATGTCTGACTGAGGTGATGTAATCACCCTTACTGAGGCCGCCCCAGCCTCGGCTTGGCCCCAGTTAGCTCGTCAGGGTTGACTACGCATGACCTCCAACTTCGGAAGGTCATATCTCCTTGGTCCGAACTCCGATTCGGGTGTTCTTACACTCTATGGAAAGCCCATTGAGTCAAGAATACATTGATATTACTGAGGAGGATAGAAGATGTTTGACCGAGGTGATAGACCAATTTTACCGAGGTCAGCTCAGCTCGTCAGTTCAGGTCAGCTCGTCAGGGTTGACTACGCATGACCTCCAACTTCAAAAGGTCATATCTCCTTCGTCCGAACTCCGATTCGGGTGTTCTTAGACTCTATGGAAAGCCCATTGAGTCAAGAATACATTGATATTACTGAAGAGGATAGAAGATGTTTGACCGAGGTGATAGACCAATTTTACCGAGGTCAGCTCAGCTCGTCAGTTCAGGTCAGCTCGTCAGGGTTGACTACGCATGACCTCCAACTTCGGAAGGTCATATCTCCTTGGTCCGAACTCCGATTCGGTGTCTTTAGACCTGCGGAGCCCATTGAGTCAAGAATACATTGATATTACTGAGGAGGATAGAAGATGTTTGACCGAGGTGATAGACCAAGTTTACCGAGGTCAGCTCAGCTAGTCAGTTCAAGTCAGCTCGTCTGGGTTGACTACGCATGACCTCCAACTTCGGAAGGTCATAACTCCTTCGTCTGAACTCCGATTCGAGTGTTATTGGACTCTATTGAAAGCCCATTGAGTAAAGAATACATTCATATGCCTGATTAGGATAGAAGATGTTTGACCAAGGTGATAGATCGAGCTCGTCCAGGTCAGGTCAGCCTGCTACCAGATTTGACTACGTATGACCTCCAACTTCGGAAGGTCATAACACCTTCGTCCGAACTCCGTTTTGGGTGTTCTTGGACTCTATGGAAAGCCCATTGAGTCAAGAATCCATCTATATACAGATTGTTCAAATTGAAACACATATTAAACCCCAAAAATCCATCCTAACCAAAACTACTAGTACACAAGAATGATATTGTTCTTTAATGGTTTTGGAATAGGGACTGACGAGGAGGAAAAGCCAAACTGAGATTGAGATTCCAAGGATTCGAATCAAAGTGCAAGATTTTGGGTTTGTTCTACTCGAATTTCTATTCCTCGCTTCAAGTTTTTACTGTTTGTTCTAAAAGCATATTGAATTGATTTAATTGATTTGAGAAAAGTGATTGTGAAATGTTTGCATATAAAAATTCGTATGATTATTGAAAGTAAACTGTTTATACAAGCGCATATATTGTACTATATTTTTCTATAAAGGATTTGAAACGCCTTAATAGAATGTTAACCGCGATTCTCAGATTAAGGATAGATCGGGTATACCAATAGGGTCAGTCAGCGCATCGCGAACTATTGTATTGATGTGTCACTCCGATCGCAGCTCCTGACCGTATCGGTAGTGTACACTATTTGATTGTTTATAACCAACAAGAGTCTACCGGGACCGCATCGGTTATAAAACCATTTAATATCGCAACACAAATTTCAAATGGACTGCGTTTGACTCGATATCCCAAATCAAGACATAGGTTAAATTCAAGTAAGGGCATAATCGAATTAATTTATAATCGTATCTGATTAGCATAATCGAATTGATTTTCTCGTAATTGAATTGAATATAATCGAATTGAATTGCAAAATCAATTGAATCGCACTGAATCAATCGGGCAGAATCGAATTGAATTTGTGAGCATATTTGGAATCGATTTGAGATTGTGAAATATTGATTGATGAAAAATGTATTTCTTTTGGGATGATCAATGAACTATAATCGATCAGATATATATAACAAAGTATATTTATTGTATTTATATTGATCATCCAAAAGAGTTGAAAATTCTGAATTATTAAATTGCATAAATTGATTTAAGTTGGAACTGAGGAATGGATTTGTATAGAACCACTAAGCATGAAAATGCTTAGCGTATTGTTTTATCAATGCGTTGTGCAATCGAAAGTGATAGATAGTGATCGGTAGTTTTAATTCCAAGATCGAGGAGCGCCAAGTCATAAAGGCAAGAAGGAAATTTCTGAGTATGCCCGATACGTGCATTCATTCCATGCTTTCTTTTGGATATTAATATTTTGTAAAAACAATTTGAACTCTGAACATCTATTTTTTTTGTAAATCATTTTGAAAAGGCTTGAATGCCTTCATTGTAAATGTATTTTGTTAAATATAAATGTTTATGGGCTTGCCCAAATTTTGAAATCGCTTCCGCAAAGATATGATTTTGAGTGATCGAAAGGCCTTAGTGGCATCCCGACTCTGCTCGTACCGCCCAAACTGCCTGCCTGCAAGGGGCGCCACAATGAGGGCTGATGCCACCAATTATACTAGAAAGTGTGCTCGCTGCCAACGACTTGCTCCTCGTATCAAATCACCGGTAAGACCCGATTCTATTTCGAGCCCGCCCTTGCCCAACGGGGATCGATATGCAAGCTCCTACAAGCCCACCGCCCCTGCCCCGCCCAAGAAGCTGACAGCAGTGGTCATCCACTCATTTCATGAATGAGCTCGCTTACTCTCCCATCAAAAGATAAGATGTTGCTCAACAGCATGGAAAACATTAACAGCCCCAGATGATTCTCGCATCGTTCCTGTCCGACAACGGGCCCCAATTCGACAGCCGGGTCTATCGAAACTTCTGTCAAGAATTAAAGATAAAAAATCTATACTCCACCCCACGATATCCACAAACAATGGTCTGGCAGAGGCCTTAAACAAAACCCTGTTGACATCCCTGAAGAAACGGTTGGATTCAGCTAAGGGCAAATGGGTGGATAAACTCCTTAGGCTACTCTGGGCTTACAGAACTACTGCCCGCAAACCTACCGGTATATCCCCTTTTGCAATTACTTATGGGATGGAAGCTATAATCTCTACAGAAATTGGCATGCCTACAATCCGGGCAGACGTCCTCGACCAGGGGAATGCAAATTTAATGATCAAGGATCTAGACACAGTCGATGAATTGCGTGAGTCGTGATAATCCAAGATAAATGGCCCTACTACCGCCGATCGACAAATTCTTACAACAAACGGGTCAAGCCTCTCAACGTTCCAAACTGTGGACCCGTCCTAAGAAGAGCATTTGAGAATACAATGACCAAATGTACGCCCAACCCAACTAGGAAGGACCATATCTTGTAACACGAGCCGGTGAATCCGAGTCTTACGCTTTAGACAAACTTGATGGGACCCCTGTACCTAGAATGTGGAATGTTACACATCTTAAGAGGTATTATCAATAAAGAATGATTTAATATCAACGCATATGTCATCTATTTTTCTCCTCTTGCAGGGTTAACCTAAAGCCCGAATGGCGCAGAAATGACTTGTCCCGCCCTGGCCTAGATAGGGACATCTAATCGGGGTTAACCTAAAGCCTGACGGCTGTAAAATATCCGCACTACCAGCTTTAGGATAACATCTAACCGGTCAATCTAAAAAGCCCAATGGCACGTAAAAATGACTGTCCTACTGGGCTTAGACATCTAACCTGTCAACTTGAAGCCCTGATGGCGTTAGGTAAATGACTCCGTCCTACCTAGTTTAGATAACATGTAACTGGTCAACCTAAAGGCCGGATGGGGAAGAAAATGACCTGTCCGACCCAGTTTAGATAACATATAACTAGTCAAAACTAAAGTCCGGATGGTGCAGAAAATGACCTATTCGGCCCAGCATAGTTAATATCTTACTAGTCTACATGAGAGTCCGGACGACGTTAGCGGCAAGAGAAGACCTATCCTACTTCACGCGTAACTCTTATCTAACCCGCACGCACCCTCGATGATATCACTCCCGCAGTATCCGTAATGAGATATCCCGTCTAATCGGGATGATTATAACTCAATGCCACTTATAAACCATGAAGTATTTTATCCAAAATGTAAAACAAAATGCCTAAATAACAAGGTACCAAAAAAATGTTAAAAACAAAATGTTGCCTTCAAATATCAAGGTACCAAAAACACAAAATAAAATGTCTTGCAAAGTGAGTAGCACGCCACGAGTGATTTGACACCTCAAGCCCAGTCCCCAACAACAACATCGGCTGCATTTCATTCCCGATCCGAATTCGGACATGGATCCAACCGAGTCCGGGAAAAGTAGACTATATACTAGGACTCATTGACCTCTGCTCTTCTCGTAGCCGAACTTGCACTGCGGGTTATACAACAATTTCCCCTGTAATAACAAAAACCATTTCATTTACAAAGAACTACCACTGCAGTGGTGTCCCCAACATCTATATACATATAATCGAGTCCCATTTACTTATACATGTACATTTTTTCTTTTCTAATACAAAATCACTCAGAGATCGCAAGCAGCATGGGAGCACCCATCTTGAGCTCACTACCACATGGGAATGCCCCACATCTATCCTTGTCTTCGTCGTACCTACACGGATTGAACACCCGTGCTAAGCTTTACGCTTAGTGGGAACATAAGCATGGACAACCACCAATGGTGACTGTCACAAGCTTATATATATGCATATAACTTTATATTACTTATCATCTTTACATTACTATTACATGTCACATGTTCTCCTGTTGACATATCTCCTATCTATACTTAAATGTATTCTTATGCTTTCATTATCTTTTACTTATCTCTATTGTTCCTTGTAATTTCATACTTTATCATGTATTCATAGTAGTGTTCCCTCCATTCATTAGGTATGTCTACTATATATTTATATCACATAACCTATGCTGTGCTTTTCATATTCTTATACATATAATACTTTCATGCTTATATACTATATCATTTGATATGTTCTATTTGCATATACCGTTATCATGAACTAATTCCATATATTGTATTCATGTACTGTTTCATGTACTATTTTTATCATGTACTGTTTTCATATACTGTGATCAATTACTGTTTTCACATACTGCTATCATATACTGTCATCATGTACCACTATATAATCGCTTCCCGCTACACTTTCGACATTTTCTCTTTCATGCATCGACTCACCATATACTTTCCGTGTCATTGACACTTTACTTCTTGTCCTTGTATACTTGTCATACTATCATCACATAGCAGTGCTATGCTTCTCATATTGTGTCATATATTCTCCATATTTCCTTTGCATATACCTGTCATTTCTTTTATGTTTCATGTCTGCATAAACCTTAGAAGTGGATACAGGAAACCATGAGGGTCTGGCATCAGATTCACTCGTATGAACAAAGGTCCATGAGGGAGCCAAGGCAACAAGTATATCATTGCAAAGTAGATAATGACTACTATAAAAGCCCGAGGCGTTGTGATATATTATACCCAAGGTATCATCATCAGACGAGACAAAGGACTATGCTCCTAAGAATATGATACCTGAAGGTATCATCAACGGCACGAGATGCTGACCATCCAATAGGCCCGAGGCGCCTGTGTGGGTGACCCCTTTCTGGGGCCCACCGTGACCCAACGGATCCATGCCCACTAATTCAAACTGGGCCTCGAGACGAACTCAGATGTCGGCAGACTTATTTTTCCTAATAGGCATGCCTATCTATCCTACCAGTTCTAAGCAGACAACCTACGTGTATTTTATGTTCAAGATATATCTCATATTTCCGAATAATTATTGTTATCCTAAGAATCATATGCGATATTATCGTGATTACTTTAATCTCGAATTCGCTCATATTTCATATCATCATTCTCCTATTTCTTTCTTTTACAATATATGTATATCATTTCATATATGTTCATTCCATATCGTATTTCAGTTATGTTTTAGTTTATTCATATTCCATCTCTTCACTCTTGTATTCATATCATATTCTATCATATTTTCATCTCATATATTAGCCTATAACATTTGTATATAACCTATCATCATGCATACATTTACTGGCCTTTATATTCATACATGCTGATTAGTTTGTGTACATGTACTTCATTCCTCAACATCTTATATCTTGTTTTTATCTTATATTATGCATGATATACCAAGATTATCAGATATTTGCTGTTACTGTTTTCCTATTTGGATCAATATGAGTTTCCTCACTGCATTATATATATTGGGGGCCTCACTCACGGCCTATAGAGTCCAAGAACACCCGAATCTAGCCGGACGAAGGAGATACACCTTCCAAGCTGGAGGTTACGCAGAGTCAACTCCTGACATCGACCGAACCTGACGGTGCCGGAGCTCTAATTGCAAAATGGCTTATCACCGCACAAAAATCTTCTATCCTCATCTCAGGTATATCACCGCTCTTGACTAAATGGCTTTCCATAGAGCTCCAAGAAACAGACCCTAATCGGAGTTCGGACGAAGGAGAGATATGACCTTCCGCTGAGGTCATGCCAGCCAACCCCGACGAGCCGACTCTGAATCGACGGTTGTTTAACTTCAGTAAAATTCGGTCACTGTTCTGGTCGAAACATCTTCATCCTCCACGCATATCACTGGCCTTGACTCAATGGGCTTCCATAGAGTCTAAGAACACCCTCTAATCTGAGTTCGGATACTGAAGGAGATATGATCCCAAGTTGGAGGTCATGCGTGAGTCAACCTCGACGAAACAGCTGACCTCGGTAAACTTATCTATCTTGGTCAACATCTTCTATCCTCCTCAGGTATTATCAATGTATTCTTTGACTCAATGGGGATTTATAGAGTCTAAGAACACCAGAATCGAGTTCGATTTATGGAGATATGACCTCTTCCGAAGTTGGAGGTCATGCGTAGGTCAACCCCCGATGAGCCGACCAATCACTTAGCTGGCATTTAATTCTCGGTAAACTCGGGTCTATCACCTCATCTTGTATCTCCTAGTCTCTCAGGTATATGAATGTATTCTTGACTCAATGGATTTATAGAGTCCAAGAACACCCAAATCGAGTTCAAACAAAGGAGATATGACCTTCAAGTTGGAGCATTACACATCAACTTTGACTTATTATCCTAACCATTGTACTGATCATTCCGACAATGTTCAAGCCTTCAGATCTAGAAATGGTCTTTCGCAGCGATGCCTACTCAATCTTCATGAGACGAGGTCTGTCGACTTCGCCAAATGAGGTTCACTTATACCCACTATGAGGGTCCACACACCCTCTACTGACAACCTCTCTATGGATGACCTCTCACCCATTCGATCTTCAGAAAAGAATTACAACTGTCTACAGGGGTCCGAATTGAGAAATTCAAAAGCCTAACATCATAAGTTTATTGATGATACAATTTCAGAATGATTTAATTCCAAATTCTCTTTATTTCTGGACCCAAACCTGTTCCTAAGGTCCAAGAAGTTGACCCCAATCGCGTAACCGAATTCGACCAGATTTCACTGGCACGAATTCAAGAAAGGACTATAACTTAGTCTACAGGTCCAAAATCGAGAAATTTATGTCTATCATCAATTTTATTGATGTGGCTACACTCTTACTAGAAGGACTCATCAAATTCCCTTTATTTCTTACCCAAAAAAGAAGTTCTAAAGTCCGGAAGCAATACGTGGGATCAAAAAAATATGGAAATTTACTTGGTTCTGTTCACAGACTAAATTCTCTCCCAAAAACAATAACCATAGATCCTTAGAACTTTTCAACTCAACCCTACACGAAATGAGTTTAGGAGTTCAACCTAAACCTATTAAGATAGAGGGTTCTAAACCATGTATCCATACTCAAATCAGTAATTCCATACTCCGGTGGATCTTCTCTTTCTTTTCCTCTTTCTTTCTTTCTTCTTCTTCTCTTCTTTTCTTTTCTCTCTTCTCTTCTTTCCAAGACTAAAATGAGATATTTATTTTCGTGGCCTTAACCCTTTATTCTCACTTTCATCAAAAGAGGAAACTTCCTCCCTCTTTCCTTTAAGTCACTTGTCTCTTCCACAATTTTCATCCTTATTTCATTTTAATATCTTTCTTTTATTACTCTTTGGTCCTCCAACTCTTCTAATATTTCCAAATCAATTTATTATTCTTACAATAGCCTCAAATCTTCTTTATTATTTGTAATTTAACTTATACATATTTCTACTTTCGTTTTTATCTTTATTTTATTCCGGACAAATATACTTTTACTTTTATTATACCCTAAACATGTTATAAAACCATTAGGGTATAATTTGGTGTGTTACAGGGCTCCTTATCCGATCTAGCTGGAAGCCCCGGTGGAATATCTACTCCATCCCCAACGGCCGGGAGACTCTTAGCTAGCAAATCTTCCCCAATAGTCTTAACATTCTCAACACCGGGAAAGACAGATGAAGAACTTGGGGGGCTTCATAAAAAATTCTAGAGTCAAAGGAGTCGATGTGTCTGGCATCCCGACGGGGATCAAGGGCTCACTTCCACATATGTTGTGCGCGAAGGCGCAACAGCCATAGCCATAGTTCAAAATCAAATCACTACTCGCATAGAACTCCGCCTCCATGGTCGTCTTCTCTGCATAAGTCCTCTCTTGGAAAGCCGCAAAATCGTCCTTGGTAGCCCCTAGCTCCACAAGCAAAGACAGTCGTTCATTTGTTAGGCGACCATTCTCTTCCTCCGCCTTCCAACGGGCCTCCTCCGCAGCAACTAAGGCTTGTTGGGTGGTGTCACGCTCGAAATCCGCCTTGAGCCGAGCATCCTTAGCAATTGCCGAGACACCCCGAATGCGATCCAGCTCGGCTTCTACCTATGCCCGAGCACAGCTCATCGCTTCAATCTCTAACCAGGCCATAGCCGTTTCATACCGGGTAGCATCCCTCTCCTCCTCGGCCCAAACCACCCTTTTCGCGGCCTCTTTGGCTTCCAACTCCCAACATCGGGAAGAATGCTGGGCCTCCTTCAAAGAGGCATTCAGTGCCTCCTGATCAAAAAGCCTCGACTGGACAAACAGCCGAAGCCTCTTCGCGTCTCTCAGCCGGAGTTCAAAGTCATGATGTTGGTGGGCCATGTTTCAAATGGCAGCTATTGCCAACGGGGAAACATATTAAGAACACGTCAGCACTCGTGATTCGATGCTAGTGTTGTAAATAAAGGTTCACTATCTTACCAGCTCGTGATATTTGATGCTGCACTGTGGATCCTCAGATCCCATCTTCAATTATCTGCTGGAGATTTTCTTTGTTAGTGCTAGCAGGAACAGTCACAGAGTAATCTTTGCCCACACCATTGGGGCTCGAGCGCCACCGAACCTGGTTATCACCGGATAAAAACCGCTAGACGATCACCGTGGATTCACTCGATTGAAGGGCCTTAACGGTGACAATGTGCTTAACGCTCCAAATTTCAGTAGATCGACACTTCCTCCTTCGGAGGAGCCGGGCCGCGAGCAGGGAGATAGGAATTCATCACTATCCTGGCCCCGAAGCGGGCGGCTCTCAGCCCAGACGGTAAACTCCGTGACCGCCTCTGGCCTGCTCCTAACTTGAATAGGAGGAGGGATAGCTCGGGGCACGAACTGTTGAATGGCCTCCCAGACATCATCCCCTATGTCCAAAGATCGTTGATCTCGCCCTTTCGCAACCCGAAATAATGATTGCCCGTCTTCCGAACCATCGCAGCCAGGCCTGGGCTTGACTCCGGTGGCCTAATCAGAGCAAGACCGTCTGCAGGCATCTTCCCCGCCACTTCCGCTTCCTGGCGGCATAACGGTCAAGTAACCTCGTCATCTCCTCTTCCTCTTCTTCTTTCGAATCCGAAGGTTAGCTGGGCTTAGGACGAACCTAAAGGATAAAATCCCTCACTTGGGTTCCAGGTGCGTTAACCCACCCGGCTGCCTTCTTCTTTTTAACCTTTAGTACTCGGGAGGTAGATTTGCCTCCCCTACTAGGTAAAGGAAGGCATTCGGGTGGGCTACCCCCTTTACCCCGTCTAGGCGCGGGTTGAGCTGACCCAGAACCCCCACTATTAGAGGTAGATGGCCTCGACGGGGACCGAGCCATTGATCTCCGATCCGCTATTTCAACCTCCACACCCCTAGATGTTGATGCGCCTAATTCCCGACATCAAGGTTTAAACTGATCGTCATTAAAAATGCCTCCATCAACGACTTCAAGGCAAAGTGGTGCTGGATGACAAAGGAGGTTATAGCAAGCTTCCAGTTGCGCTACGTCGGCTAAGTTCTTTGAAGTAAGGAGAACTTTATAATGGCGTTCCCGCTCAAAAACATCCAACAGCTGGCGAATTTTTTCAAAGCTTGCTTTCTCCACCCACTCCACCAGCCTACCCTTCCAGCCTTTCTCTACACCAATAACCTACGATAAGTTACATATAAAGACTCACGCACATACATGTCAGCAAACTAAACCCATTACCAGTACACACTTAGAAAAGATTGTGACCGGTTAACCTTAAAAGGAAGCCCAGTGGAACCCGGGGTCTCATCCCAAGGCCCCCTTACTAGAAGTGCACCCTTTGCCTCCATCTTAGGCGAATCGGGGAGTCCGTTGACAATTTGCAACCACGTATTCTGGATCGACGTAGACAATCGGCCACCTTGACCCACCTTTAAGGCATAGATAAAAAAAAATCTCGACCAACGAAAGGTCAAGTTGGTATAAGAGATTTAGCACGCTACAACCGGTTAATATCCGGATAGTATTGGGATGGATAAGGGTCGGAGGTGCCCGGGTGAAATAAAGGAACTGCTTAACGAGGGCAGGCACCGGGAAGCGAAGCCCGACCGTGAGTTGCTCTCGGGTAAAAAACACGGCATTGTGTTCTCCACCTAAAGTGGACTCGTCCGGATTTTCCATCAACTTCAAGTCAATGTTATCGGGGATCTCGCAGTAGGTTCTTAACTCCTCCATTGTTAAAGATGAGACGATGCTGCTTGCAGAACGCGTCCCACGGGCAGGCCCCCGTTTGCGACCCGCTTGACTGGTGGAAGTTTCTTTCTCACCTCTCGTCATTCTACAAGCAGATCAGATGGAGGGGGGAGAACTAGTATCAGTTCCAAGCCACATATCAAACGGGTAAAAACACAAAACCACCAAACCAGGACGAGAACCACCCAGGTTTGATATGTTATAGACCTACCCTCATCCCAAACCTTCCCACGGACGGAAAAGGGCCGTTAACAAAGATTCAACACACCTACAAGGGAAATAATAATTACATGTAAGCTTAGAATTAAGTAAGCGTCTGGAAGAATGATTCGCAAAAGAACGCAAAGTCGCAACAGTGTATCTGCAGAAGATTTCGAATTGGCGAAAGGAGTGTAAACCCAAGAATGATAAGAATAAGAGACGAAAAACCCCAATGATGGCTCCCTACATACCAACTGCCTAAGACCTACAGGAGCATTAAATGCAACGTTGACCCCTCACTCCCTCAGTCATTTCGCTTCTTGGCAACGCTCCAACTCCTAGGGCACGATAGGTTAACATGGGCCAGATTGGTGGGCCCTCCTATTATTCTAACCTGTTAGGCCCCCACCCAAAGCCGTTCCACTCACCGAGATCACTGAATATCCCAGCCAATGGCCAAAGAATTGGCCCCTGCCTCGAAATAGAAAATAAAGCGCAGGAATATTGAGATAGAATAAAGTACATAAATGTCAAAGAAGTACGATTTTATTAATTATACCAAATGACATCCACCATTACATTCATGCCCTTACAACCAAGCGGTCAAATTAAAATGGCTACATAATTCGTCCGAATCAAATACTAAGCAGAGGCCAAAGAAGAAGCAGTAGCAGAGGCCGAAGAGGAAGAAGTAGTAGCAAAATCGCTACAAAAACTAAGAAAAAAGAAAAGATGGAAAGGGGGCTCAAGAAGGGGAAGATGAAATCAAAAGCCCGCGACTCGCAAGGTCCTTTGGATGCAAAGGATTCCATTCGAGTTTTAGTTTCACCCAAAGGCCAACCAGAACCTAGAAGATCTATTCCGACTCCACTTAAACCTTCCAATCTTCGATATGATTCATGCTTGGAAAGTACGCTCAAACGGCCTATCGCAATCATCCTTCATTCAGCAATCCAAAAAGTCTGATTCTCAACAACGTTAAACCACCCTTCTCTGTTGGAAAAACGTGGATAACCAGTGGCACAACGGACTCCGTCACCCTCTAGCCTTTTATAGCAACCTCTAGCCCCAAGGTTATCCCAAGCGACCACATCTAATGCACATCTAAAAAGTTAGAAAATTAATGTTAGAACATATCAACATTGATTTCCTACTGTTCCCCATGCTATGCTGGTCAAACACGTTTTCTTTTTTTCAACCGAGGATGATCGCCCTCCCCAGTAGGAAAAAAGGGGGCATTGTGGGTACCATGGGCTTTGGCCCAGGCACTCTAGCCAACAGGCCCCATCCTACTAAAGACTATAATTGGGCTGGTCCAGCCGGCCTGGCCTGTGAGCCCAATTCAAGAGCCGAGACCCATATATCCTCCCCTACCTGAAAAGGAGTCGTTATGCTCCGCATGCCATCTCTCCCGATTGGAGACTTTATTTAGCAAATGTTGTTGGGTGAATTCCCTCGAAGAGAATATGCACCCTTCCATGAATCATGCTAACAATATCACTTCTAGCGTAATGTCATTTCTGATCCTCCATTCGGGAAACAATAACTATTTAAAAGGAAGAATCAGTTCCACGTGGCATGGTGGGATATGTGCCACCTTCCTCCTTTCCGATTTGGGATAAATCACCCACTTTCCACTTTGTGCCGGATCCCCCTTCCCTCTTGATAAAAGAAGGTCATTCACAGTATAAAATAAGGTATGAGGATTCGAGACTCCGAAGGATCTGAATTTTTATAAGCGGAGCCTAATCCTATACATCTGAGAGAGGCGCTGAGCCTCCAATCACGCTTTCTTATTTGTTTTATGACACATAATACATGTTCCACGATCTAGCACTCAGAAGATTCTGGCACTTACAATAATGTTTTCAAATAATCATTTTGATAAAATAAAATAAAATATCAAACGAATATATATAATATAACTATAATAATTTATTATTTTATTTCATTTTTGTAAAACATAAAAGTTTCAACTTTGATTATTTCAAAGAAAACTTTGCCATGTAAAAATTATAAAATTATAGAATTATTATTAATTAATTAATTAATCATTTTAAAACTTGTAGTCTGCTTTATCCAATAGCCCATATAGTGAACGGGCTAGTATGATCAAAATGTGGCCCAAATAAAAAGTGGGCCAAATGGTCTAGCCCATTTCCCACCTATACCTAATGCCTTGTAATCCGACCTAAAACCTTTATCTAGATTTGCCTTAAAAATGATAATAAATTTTTAAGAAAAGGAAGTATTAAAAAATCTTTATTACGTAAATTTACACATTTTCATATTTTATATAAAATTACTATTATTTTTACTTATAATTCACTTTTGTTGTAGTACTTTGTTTTTATAAGAATTCCTTTTTTTTATTTTATTTGGTTCTTCGGTATATCCATCCCTCATATTTTTACTACTTTAGTCACTCCTTTATTAATTGAGTTAAACCTAAAAAGAAAATTTTGAATAAAAAATAAGGATATGCAAATCCTAACATACATACTTTATATATATAATCAATGAAAATAAATTTTACTATTTTGTAAGGTTTATTTTTAAATCTTGTATGTGAAAAATAGGAGGCATAAACCCCACATAATCATTTTCATCTTTGAAAATCTGTGCAAAACTCTAGGGACATGACAGATAAAAGGTAAAGACAAAAGAGAGTGAGTGTGAAAGGTATATTATTTTGATTTATTACAATGATATCGGGTGGGGAAGAGTTACAATAATGTCGAACTTATAAAAATTCGAGGTTTTAATCGTTGGATTTATATTTTTATCATTTTTTAGAGTGAGAATCCATAAAAAAATATGTTATAATATTTTAATCGAATGACTGAAAAACTCGAGTTTATATAAACTCGATCTTTTTTCAATCAAACCTTATCCGATGGTGGGACCAAGGATCCACACTCCCATTAGCATCTTTCCTATCAAAATGTATCAAATCAAATCAAATCCATGAAGGACAGACAATGGGCAGTGATTCACCCTCCAATTTTCTATTTTATATATATATATATATATATATATATATATATATATATATATATATATATATATATATTAAACTTTAAATCATGGCCCAAGGAGAGTGGTTTTGTTGAGTCACAGGTTGAGAATCATAGATCTTCACATATCTCAATTTATTGGCTGCAAAATATTTTAATTTTTTAATCTTAGTGGTTCTGCAAAATATTATATTAATCTTGTGAAGATGCAAACTAAGAAAAGGAATATATAGATACTTGGGCTGGAATATTCTCTGATTATTACTTTTTTCATTTTTCATTTTTCATTAAAATCTTAATAGATGATCAGTTTTAAAGTAATAATAATCATAATAATATTTTTATAATACATATTTGTTGTCCATAACTTTTCTCCCTTCTTCCATGTTAATTTTTTTATTTATTTTAAATAATAGATGTTTATTTTTGTTTTTGAAAAGAAAATAATTCATTTTGTTAAAATAAAAAAAGGGATTTTTTAAAAAGAAAATAAGGTATGTTTGATACATTTGATTTGTACATAATTTCAATTGTAAAAATTAACTTCTCAAAGAGGGAAATAGATAATTAATTGTATTAAATAAAAATTCAATCAAAATAATATTATGAACATCATAAATAATATTGTGATAATTTATCACATCTATGGCATCACAATGGGGAACTTTATGATGATATTTAAATATGACTTCTTAGAGCAACTCCAACGGGAGTTGCTATCAGGGGTGCCATCCCAATAACCGCTAAAATGGCACCTCAACGACTAAAAATCATGCTCCAATGGAGATGACATCAGATGTGGCAAAATGCCATCCAAGGTTTTGGGGTGGCATATTTGTAGCTTTGAAGAGAATTGAGAGGTTGCAAAATAGCGGTTGGTGACTATTGTTCCTCTTAACGGCTATATTTCATCTCATATTTGACAAGTTTAATTATATTTTTTAATAAAAAACATTAAATTATTAAAATGACAACCCGTTTGACTTTATCATTGGAGGAAGCCAGCTTCTTTCAAGGGTGCCAAAACACTATTCAGGGTTACAAAATGGCATTTGACACCCCATTTTTGACAACTCCCATTGGAGTTGCTCTTAGGCAAAATGGACGAAATCTATATTATTTATTTGGAATTGTCGATACAATAAGAAAATGGTTCTTCTTCTTATTATTATTATTTTAATTTTTTTTTCTTATCTTTCATGCTAAATAAAAAAAAAAAAAAAAAAAAAGAGGAAAGGAAGAAAATGAAGTTGCCTTGAGACCGATGAAGATTAAAAAAGGTTTTGAGTCTTGTCTTAAACTAACATAATCTTTTTTAAAAAAAAATCAAAATAATTTAAAAAACAAACTAATGTTCAAAATAATATGTTTGTCATGTTAAAAATTATTTTAAGTTAATGTTTAGTACTAAAAAAAATTTCAATGTCGTAGCGAGACGTGTATGTCGGCATGATCCAAATACATTAATTTTCAACCTATATTAATAATTGATATGTTATTTTGTGATTGTAGGTTTGTTAAAAGTGCATTAGAGCATTTCCAGCAGTTAGTAAAAAAGAACAGAAAACGTGGCATTTTTATATAATATTTTATGCTTATCATTTTAAATAAAAGAAGAAATTGTCTTAAGGATATTTTCGCAATTATAGAATGTTTTCATAATTATGCATCGTTTTTAAAAGGGAAAAAGGAAATAAGGAAACAAATTAATAACAATATTTTTTATATTTTAAAGAAATATAAAAAAACAAAAGAAGTTTCTATTGAATTAAAGTTTATATGAATTTTATTTAGAGCTTAAACAAATACATAAAATAATTTTTTTAATTTAAAATTTCCGAAAACTCATACTTATTAGTAGTTTGTTTTTACTAGTTAATACTAAATAGAACTTTTGTTTTAAATAATATGAATAGTGTTTTCTAGAATTAAGTATTTGATTTTTTTTTTCTCTAAAAAATCAAGTATCTAAAATTGAAATTTTTTTAATTAGAATGCAATGAATGATGAGCTTTTCAATTAGACATAGATATATGATTTTTACAGTATATTTGAATATCTAGTTTTTTTTTAATTATAAAAAGCATTAAAAACATTAAGAAAAAAAAACTAAGGGCTTGTTTGATTAGTTTTCTGCTCTTAAAAACAAAGACAACAAGTAAAATATAGAGAGCACGATTGGTTCCTAGTTTTTCTTTTAAGTCATTAATTACAAAATACTAAATTCAAATAACCAAAAGTTTCGTTGACCATCAAAATGGTATTTTTATGTTTTTAAAATGTTACCGAACGATTTAAAATAGAAATCAACAAACCTTGCTTAAATATTTTGGTTTTTTCTATTCAATAAAAAAATTTCAAAAATTCAACAATAAATCCTAAAAAAAGTTAAAAAATAAACATGCAAAATGCTAAAAACAAATTGCTTCAACAATTCATGCTAAACATGCAAATTTGTTGCTTCAACAAATTGCTAAAAACAACAATAAATTCGTTATTTCATTTCTTGATTCAATTTGTACTATTTATACCTAAAGTTATTCAATGGAAGATATCAATCATTATTCATTTATGTAAATCTCTAAATGATATCAGACCAATGATCCAAACCTCTCCCTCCATCTTCTGCTGGCATTCGCCGGCTCCCTCGCCTCCTTCGGCTTCCACTTCGTTCCTCTCACACTCCGCCCCCGCCTCCTCTTTCCCCTATTACCACCTAAATCCAAAGGCTCGAAATAGCGGCCAATCAGTGTCATGATCTACCTTCACCTACGCCCCTTATCAACATATCCCATGGCTGTTATCAGACTCACATGAAACCAAACTACCTCTCTTGGAAGCTTCATACATTTAGTATCCTTATCAAGTATGACACTCCCGTGATTTGTGATGGCTCACCACTTGTCAGCGGCCATGACTTGCTCAGTTGACGAGACACGCGAATCCGGACTTTCTCCTTGGATTCAACGAGACAAATTGCTTTTGATTGCTGTTTGGCTCTCCCATCTCTTGCTTCGTTGATTCCTTGGTTCAACGATCCTCCACCTCCGTGGCGGCGCCACCCTGCAAACACATATGCAGCATCCATCTAAACAGGCATATTAAGCAAATCGAGATCAACTTAAGCATGCCATCAAGGGTTCTCAGACAATCACCAAATACATGCAGTTTATCAAGTGTCCATCTTAGATCGACTTGCTTCCGCTTTGAGTAAACCCTTGATCATGAGGACCTTATAGACAAATTTTTGGATGGTTTAGATGATGATTATAAAATCGTGTTGATATTGTCAAAATCATTCTTGATATTGTGAAATCGTGAAAGGACTCCAATTCTCTTTGATGAATTACATGAAAAATTGATTAATCGGGAATTGACACTTAAACACTTACAGTCCGGTCACTCCTCGTTCCCGGTCACTACCAACATAGCCTCCGGGAGTCCCACCAACTTACATCACTTGTCGAACTCCCGCTCCATCAGTGGTCATCCTGTTCCTAGCCCCCCAGCCTCATTCTAACACCCAATGCCGGCCTCCTCACAGCGCTAGCCTCACCCATACCTTGGTTGGTGCCAAGGTTGTCGCAGATTAGTCCCTTTCAATCAACAGTGCACGATCTACCAGGCGAGGTCGCAGGCCTCCTCACTCGAGCTCCACGCCCACGCCCCACGTACACGGCCCTGCGACACTTTGCCGGTGCGACCGTGCGCGCTTCATGTTGCAACATCTTGGAAACTCTGAATCTATAGTTGTTGGGCGGCGGGCCCTCAGTGCAATAACCGCAGGCACCGACAATCCTCGTTGTGCTCGCTATGACAGTCAGTTAACATTGTCATTGAAGGTAATCTTGATTTATACCATTAGGCTAACTTCTTTATCTACTTCTTCGATTCATTTTACCTTACACAATGTTTTATGTGTTCCTCACATGAAAAGAGAAACCTTATCTATCTCACAATTTTGCAAAACAAACAAAACATAAATTGAGTTCTTACCCTATTCTTTTCTTGTGAAGGATCATGACCAAATGATTCTACTTCACGATGCCTTGCCCAAGACGGCGTTTATAGTGGCCGACGATCTTTACCCTGTCATTGCGTTTTCGATTATTAAAGCCACTCCCCTTGATTGGCATCATCGTTTGAGACATCCTTTCAAGCTATTCTTGACGCGGTTTCCAAATTACAAGCTCCATCGTTAAATACACCTTATTGCCCTCATTTCATTGGGGAACTATTATTCTTGATAAAAGTCATAAGTTACACTTCTTCTCAATCCACACTTGTTTCTCCGCTCCTTTGCAAATTATCTTCTACGATGAATGGACTCTCTTGTTAAAGTCGACCAAGCCGATTCAAATACTCGTCATTTTGTGCTCCCTTCCACCCCATTTATCTGTATTACTTAATAATCAATTAGATGTCGGTTTAGTTTTCCAGCAAGCCTTGTTGAGCTTTCTTTAAACGGAAAATCATTACTTATTGCTCGGATAATGAGGTGAATACCTTTGGTTTGTCTACCTTCTTAGCCACACTCGTGAATCTCTGTCATATCTCCCATGCCTCCAGAGACACGATGGTTTCTCTAAGCGTCATGCACCCAGTCACATTGTTGAAACAGGTTTAGCCATTCTCTCTCGAGGCTCTCTTCACCTTTCCTTACGGTCATATGCCTTTCTGCGTGCACATCTCATTAGTCGTCTTCCCACACCCACACTATGAATGTCCTCTTCATATCACAAATTATTTGGGACTCCTCCCAATTACTCAAAACTTCGTGTCTTTAGCTGTCTGTGTTATCCATGGATTTGATCATACTCGTTGCATAAACTTGCTCCTCGATCCACCCTCTATGTCTTCCTTGGCTACTCACTTACTTAAAGTGCATACATCTACTTTGACCTTCCCTTTACCAAGACTATCCTCTGTCTTGTTTATTGAGTAAATATTTCCCTTTGTTTGTTATTAATCCTTCTTTCCTCGATCTTGATGACTCCGTTGTTTCCACATGGTTTAGGTCCCTCTCTTTGACTCGGCCCGATATTTACGCGCCAGCTCTGGTCGTACATCCAATGTTGATCGATCCTCTTGAGCCCCTGTCGTGGTCGACTGCCTCATACTGACACAGGAGCCCCTGTGCCTGAATCCCAGGTACTCGTGCACTCCCAGTTTCTTGACCACCTCGATTAGTCTGGTCGACTTACCTCTTGTAGATCACCCAGAGCACCCAGCCAGGCTACCCACTGTAAATTGCAGATCCAGATTTACTTTTATACGGTAGTCACAGTTCTACGTATGGCATCCATGACAATCCCGGAAACTCACTATCTCACTAACTAACCCATGACCTTAAGCGAGCCTACATAACATGGCCATCACGGTTCTGGCCAGATGCGATAAAGTTCGTGTGAGCTTGAAGTTGCAAGCACCGCTCGATTACAGCATGCGAAGTAACAGTAAGTCCCAATTTCTTTGACAATATCAATGTTGTAAATTCATCGACAATGAATGAATAGATGTATAAACGAAACAGTGATGATGATGGTGCTTACTTCCCCGTCCTCGATCCTAATGGCATATCTGAGAATCAGTTTCTTTGTCCACTTGATTACGGAATAGGACGGTCACGAGAGACATAAAGCTACAACCGGCGCTGAGATAATTACGCATGGCTTGAGACCACTAGACAAAATTATCTCCATTAAAAATAACATGAATTGGACGAGAAATCTCATCACCTGGCATATCGAAATCCCAAATCGAAAAATAGACAGCAAAAATGGAATTAGGACGCGAAAATAAGTCAGAATGCACCTGGTCAAATTTACCGGTCAACATTGATATTGTCGTAGCGAAGTCAGCGGGATGGCGTGCGAAGTCGATGGGATGGCGTAAGCGGATGCGGTGTGGTCGGTGACGTCGCGCGGAAAAAAGCGGGTTGTACGGTGGCAAACGGTGGTGGTGGAAAAAGAAGGCTATCACGATGGTATCAATGCTGGTAGTAGGTTGCGGAAAAAAAATCAGAGAACTTGCTCTGATACCTTGAAAAAAGACTTGAGTATTTGTATATTATAAACTGTGAATTACATGTAAAAGATGAGACTTTATATAGAATTTGATTATCTATTGTAGGAAAATATAAATTACAATCTTAAGAAAATACAAAATAAATCTAACAATATAATAATTTAATAGTAACCAGGGGTAGTGCAAAATCCTTAGAAATATCAAGGGACCTAGTCAACCATACATGTGATGGTAATGGAATCCTAGGCTGCACAATGGGAAAGGAAATATCTTCATGGAGCACCACCAAGACCCGCCGGTATGCATGGAGGTTAGTCTATCTGATTAGCAAGAGGACCCAGGGCTGGAAAACAACACAATGGTAATAGAGAGCACCGACGAGGCAAGACCGTACTTATGCTACGCGAAGGGAATGAGCAGGTCAATATTGGTAGCCGAACTGGGATGTCCCAGTAACCTTTCTTACTCTTTTATGGTCATTCTAGTAGCCAAATTCAGAAATGGGTGGCCAACCTGTCGATAATTTTTACGAACAGCTAAAGAGATTATCAGAGTTCACAAGCCAGTAATTTTCAGTCTCCAAGAAACGAAAGTCACTGGGGTAAAGGCCGATAATATTTGCAAGGAGTTAGGGTTTGACTTCTGGATTCGGGTTGAAGCCAGTGGTTTTAGTGGAGGTATTTGGGTTCTTTGGAAGGATTGCATGAGAATTGATGTCCTCAAAACACACCCGCAGTTCATTCATATGAAGGTCTGCCCTAATGAGGGAAGAGATTGGGGTTGTTGTCAATAGTACATGGGAGCCCCAGTCCGAATTTGAGGAAAGTTCTTTGGGAAGAACTGAACAGAAATTGGATTGACCTCTTTGAGCCTTGGATGATAGCGGGTGACTTCAACTCTATAACAAGGGTTGAGGAGGTCTCGCACGAAGGGAAGCTGGATAAGAGGAAATGGTTTTTTACACTGGAATTTTGAACATGAGCTAATGGATCTAAGCTTCAATGGGTCTCGTTTCACTTGGACAAGAGGAACGTCTTCCTTTTCGTTAAAAGGAGACATACTCGACAGGGCCCTTTGTAACTCGGAATGGAGATTTCTCTTTTATCAAGCAAAGGTAACCCACTTACCTAAACTAAACTCTGACCATTCCCCTCTTCTCATCAGACTTTTGGACATTCCGGAAGCTACAGAAAAACACGCCTTTCGTTTGGCTGACCCACCTGGGGTTCAAGGAAGAGGTTAAGAAACACTAGTCAAACAACCTTTCCCTACAAGAGAACATCCCGACTTTGGCCTTAGCTATAGACAAGTGGAATCATCGTCAATTTGGTAACATTTTTGTTCGAAAGAGAAGATTATGGGCAAGGCTAGCGGGAGTACAAAAATTGCTAGCAATCCAAAAATCCCAAAAGCTGTTGAAACTTGAGAGGAAGCTTCAACTCGACCATGACACCGTTCTAGACCAAGAAGAGAGTTAATTTGGTACCAAAGATCTAGAGAGGAGTGGATCACCTCGGGGGACAGAAACACCAAATTTTAACGTGCCTCCACCATCATCAGATGTAACAGGAATAAAATTGCAGCTCTTAGAAAAACTAAAGGAGAGTGGGTTTCTAATCCAAGTGCACCGGAAAACATGGTCCTTCTGTGCTACAAAATTTTATTCAGGGAAGAAAAGAGGGACACAAGGATCTTTAAGACCCCTAGGGGCTTTCCAAGTCTATAACATATGAGCAAGCCCGTAAGTTGCTTTTGCCTTTTTCCAAGGAGGAAATAAAACAAGCTGTTTTTGAAATGGTTCCTTCAAATCCAGGGAGTGGATGGTCTACATGCAGGGTTCTACCAGAATTGTTAGGACACGGTTGGAGATATGTTATTCAATTTCGCAAGGAGATTCCTAGAATCCGACACCCTCCCTGAGGGTGTGAATGATACTCTTCTAGCTAGTTCTGGTTCCCAAAGTCCAGCACCAGGAATCTCTATCACAGATGAGGCCGATAAGCCTTTGTAATGTGGGTTATAAGGTGGTAACAAAGACACTCACCAGTAGGCTAAATGATGTTATGGATGGTATTATAGCTTCGAATCAAAGCAGCTTTGTCTGAGGGAGACAGATTACAGATCACATCCTTATATACCAAGAAGTGCTACACTCAATGAGGACGAAAAGAACAAGGAAAGGCTTCATGGCTATAAAGATGAATTTGGAAAAAGCGTATGATAGACTCTCTTGGAGATTCATCAGCGACACCTTGGAAAATTTGGCTCTCCCTCCAAACTGGACCCGGAATATTATGCGGTGCAAGAAACAACCAAAATTTCTATTGTCTAGAATG
Source organism: Tetrastigma voinierianum (assembly GCA_016808115.1). NCBI lineage: Eukaryota > Viridiplantae > Streptophyta > Magnoliopsida > Vitales > Vitaceae > Tetrastigma > Tetrastigma voinierianum. Next base: position 705,149 of record JAEQBH010003961.1, read on the forward strand.
GTAAACAGTTAGAATGGCTCAAGCCGTCAAGGGGAATTAGGCAAGGAGATGCAATTTCCGCGTATATTTTTGTCCTCTGCATGGAAAGGTTGGGCCACATAATTCAGTCTGATGTTGGTACTGGGAGATGGAAACCGATAAAACTTGCCCGAACCGGCCCTTCACTGTCACACCTCTTTTTCGTAGATGATCTTATACTGATCGCGGAAGCTTCAAAGGACCAAATTGAAGTCGTTAAGGATTGTTTGAACCGTTTCTGTACAATGTCAGGACAAAAAGTAAATTACCAAAAATCTACCATGTGTTTCTCAAAAGTGTCACCACTGAAGAAGCTCGAGAGATCTCACTTACAATAGGTATCCCCTATACTGCTAACCTAGGCCGGTACCTTGGTACCCCTTCCATCCATGGCCGTGTTAGCTCGCACATGTACCATAACTTGTTGGATAAAATCTCTACCAAATTGGAGAGTTGGAAAATGAAGTACTTATCCTTAGTGGGAAGGCACACCCTGGTTCAGTCGATAATCTCTTATATCCCTCTGTTTCAGATGCAAACAACTTTGCTTCCAAAAGGGATATACACCAAAATTGACAAGCTGGCCAGGAGGTTTCTTTGGGGTGACAGATGAAAAGAAGAAAACCCACCTCATCAAGTGGGATACGGTTATAAAAGAAAAAGATCGGAGTGGCTTGGGGATTAAGAAAATGACCTCGATGAACACCGCCTTTATGCCCAAACTAGGGTGGAGAGTACTAACAGAAAGGGAGAAACTTTGGGTGAAGGTCATAGCCAGTAATTATATGAGAGGTGAGCCTGCTCTCTCGAAGCTAGCAAGCAAACACAGTGCCTCGAATGCAAGGAAGGGAATTACAGCAGCCAATGGACTACTGAAAATGGGTGTTGGACCAAGAATAAGGAGTGGAAAGGGGACCCTCGTTTGGAGGGACGTTTGGGTGGGGAGTTCACCCTTAATAGAAGTAGCAGTAAAGGAGTTATTGCCACTACAAGGAAAAAGTTCACCAATTTACAATGAGTGCCGGTAGTCATCAATAACCGATATTTCGCCGATATATCCCGACAGTTCTTACCTGCTCACATCTCGAATAATCCTAGAGGACTTTGAAGTGTGTTGGTAAAATCTTGGTGGCCCCTATAAGAATTCGAATCGATAACCATTAAGGAGCATACCCAAGGTTAGACCAATTGAGTTACCCATCAAAGTCTTATATTAAAAATAATATTTAAATTTATTTTAAAATATATATAATTTAAAAAAGAATTGATATCTATTCACTTTGTATATTACCTTACAATATTTGTTCTTATAAAGATTCGAACATGAATCTCTCGTAGTATCCCTTGCTCGGTAAAACCATTGCATTGTAGAGTGAAGCTTTCTATCAATTGCCACAAATAGTTCCACAATTTTACATATATAAGGATCTTCATTATCACTAGCTTTTACATAAGCATCATCATATAGGTTGACAATAACACGCCTGTCAATCTCCACTTGCTTATAATGTCATCGAGCTTTCACTATCTTTTCTGAATCATCCTTATCTTTGGAGCTTTTCGATACATAAGCCTCCTTGTTTTTCTACTTAGGCTCATACCACTTGGGCCATTATTGGCGAACTTTTCTGTTACTGGTAAATAGAAAACATCAGTAATTACTTGAATAACTCAAGCTATTTGCAATATGATGTTACCTTTTCCAAATACAACCATCTTGGAACTATTTTTTAGCTTTAAATAATGCCAGAATTCCACATCAAGATTAGAGAACCAATGCTTATTTGCACACATATGACTTCTACACCCCCAAGTCAAGAAATCATATATCTTCTTTACTTGTATCATCGAGCTCCACATATGGCATCAACAACATCTTTGTTTCTTCCTCAAGCTCTGCACACTTTGCTCCCTTCTCCAACTTTGGACACTTATAGTGAAAGTGCCTTAATTGATGGCAACTCTCGCACTCAACTATAGCTTTGTCGAATATTTTTCAACCTTTTCCTTTGCCTCTTCCTCGAGTAGTTCCACGACCACTGCCACGACCTCTTCCACCAAATCTATCGTCGAAGGTCACCTTCAAGGCCTGTTCATCTTTTCCATGCCCTTTCATTATTTTCTCATGTACTAACAAGCTACTATGCAACTCATCAATGGTTAAAGTGTCTAAGTTATTAGACATTTCAATCGAACACACAACGTAGTCGAACCTTGAGGTCATTAATCTCAAGATCTTTTCAATGATCACCACTTGTGTCATTCTTTCACCATTAGCCTTCATGCTGACTGCTTATGGTGAGTAGCAAGTAATCATCGGCCTTTCTGACCTCTTTCGTTTGGAGAACCTCAAACTCTGGTTAGGATAAAAAGCTCAAACTTGTAGGATTTGTTTAATACGAATATCATGCCTTTAACACACTCTCTCATGCACGATCCCATACCCACATGTGGAGAGTTAAAGAAACCAAATAGAGTCCGTCATAGACTTTTAAATCAACAAATGGGGATTCAAATTGTAGAAAGATGTCTCAAATCCAAGACCTCCTACCATACCAGGCTTTGATATTTAGGAAATTTTGGGGGTAAAGTAAATCCAGGTCCTTCACTAATTGAACCTTGTGCTGCTAATTGAACCTTGTCTTCGCCAAATAAGAAGCGTACTGAAGGTTGAGAACAAGCCCAGGTATGACACGACATTCCTAACCTTAATGTACCTTTCCTTAACGGGACCTCGAAGTTGGTAATAATCAAGGAAACGTTGCAGTCTAGCATTTGTTAGATTAAATACACAAGAATAAACACATAGATGTGATTTTATTAACATTACACGAATACGAGAATAAAACCACATAACCTAGAATAAATGCATACTAATCAAAGATCAAATAAGCGATATTGTAGAAGACATACGAGATCCATTCTTGATTAAACGATGCGATAACGAAGCTCTCAGTATGGAGGCTGGGTTTGTCTTACGGATTGCCAAAACCTAAGCGATAATCGTTCTCTCAATGGGCTGCGAGATAACGTCTTTGTAGGTTTTAACCAGGGACCGCTCGAATTGCTAATTGCCCCCTTAATGTTATTGTCCCATCAAAACAACATTAAGGCAACGAAGGAAGCCACACGTAATTCCATATTTTATAATTATTGAAATATTATATAATTATTTACGCGAACCTAATTCAGCGGGAATAGATCACTAACTTTATTGGGTTCTTGAATAAACTGACCTGATCATGTCGAAATTTAACACTTGTCGGCCTTTAAAGGAAATCTAACAATCTCCCTTGAGAATTTCTGAAGTGTTAGAATATGTACATGATTGAATACTGCTAAAGTTAGTGCAAATATACCTTTGTCGATCATAGAAATACTTTAACAATGCGGTCCATTAATTGCACTAGAATGGGATCAAGCGGCCTTTATTACATTCATGCGTAACGAGACCTATCTTTGTGACAAGCAGCCTGATCATTGACATAGATCAAATATAGGTGTGTGGCTTGGAGATTACATAAAATGTGATCTATGGTATGCTGTCTCCAAAGGTCCTCTTTATGGCTCAAATAAGGTCTAGTATCTATGTTTTCGAATACCACGTGTTAAGCAGTGAAGATCATGACATCCTGACGGTATTCGGAAACCTATAAATACATTAAATAATCATAGTATGCGTACATATAAAAATGAAATAACTATGGCGTGTCAATCACATAAGTATATTGAGCTCCCTTTATCTTCCTATATCGTCTAGACTAAGTACACCCATCGAGCAACATGCTCATGAAACACCTTAGGTGGCAAACCTTTGGTGAGTGGAGTGCAATCATGGGTTCGTACTAATATGCTGATTAACATGACCGCTCGACTGCTCTTTACAACGAAACTTAATGTCAATGTGCTGATTTTGATGAACTCGGTTGTTTTAGAATATAACTTCTGCGGCTTTATTATCACAGTGTCTAAAAGCGGCTTGTTAAATACCTTCAATAATCTGAGTCCTTGATAAAGTTTGTGTAATCCTTGATTAGATGCCTCGAAGCAGGCTATAAATTCAGCTTCCATGGTTGAAGAGGCTACTAAAGTTTCACAGCCATATTCCTTGATTAGATGCCTCGAAGCAGGCTATAAATTCAGCGTCCATGGTTGAAGAGGCTACTAATTATCTGGTGACGCTTTCCATGAAATGGCCCCTCCTGCCCGACATGAAGATGTAGCTGGTCGATTTCTGTTATCTTGACATCACAGCCAAAGTGCGCATCCAGGTACCCGATAACCTCAGGATGATTGGATCGCCGATGTGAGCATACGATCCTTTGTCTTGAAGATACCTCATCCTTTCGTTTAGGCGCTTTCCCGAGTGACCCGGCCACCGGGTTGCGAGATAACTGCTGGCATTCCCATGATGTCTGCCTTTATATCGGACGTACACTTGTGCATACATAGACTCCCTATTGCGGACGAATAAGGGTGGTTCACCATTTCTTTTCTCTCAAGGTCAATTTTGGGGCACGACTGGGTGAATTTATCACCGCTGCCCACGGGTGTATCGCGCGGTGCCGCAGTCATATTAAACCTTTCAAGCACCTTATTGATATAGGCCAGCACGAGATAAGCCAAGTATACATCTTGAGCGATCCCTATGGTTGTATACCCCGAAACATATGATGCATCACCAGGTCTTTCATTTCAAAATGGTTGGATAAGAACCTTTTGGTGTCATGCGATAGACCTACATCATTGCTTGCTAGCGGGAATGTCATCCACGTAGAGCACCCGATATAACAAACTTGCTCCCAGCGAACTTAAGATATATGCAGCGATCCAACGGTGTTCTCGCGAAACCATATGAAGAAATCACCTTATCAAATTTCGGTACCATTGTGGGATGCACACTTTAAACCGCCGTGGACTTCTTGAGTCTACATGCCCAGGTGCTTTGGGTTTCCTAACTCAAAGTTCTCTTGTTGCACCGTGTATATGGACATCAAACGTCTCCCGTTGAGAAGGCTGTCTTGGCGTCCATTTGGTGCAGCTCTGAATCCGCAAATGAGCTACAAGTGCCATTATAATTACGAATGAGTCTTCGTCAGGCGAAAGGTCTCCTTATAATCTGTCACCTTCCTTTGGTAAGCCCTTGGCGACTAGGCGTGCCTTATATCTCTCGACATTGCCTTTTGAATCCGTTTGGTTTTGAATATCCATTTACAACCAATTGGTTTTACACCTTTAGGCAATTCGACGAGATCCCAAACGCCATTATCTTTCATGGACTTCATTTCCTCTTGCCATTTGTAATCCACTTTTACGAATTGGTGCCTTTGTTTGGCTTGATTCAGCAGACATAGGATAGATCCTCGATCACATGTCAAACTACATTGCTCACGAAGAAAGACACAGTCATACGAAATTGCCTTTCTCCTTTCTCTAGTGGACATAATGGCGCCGAGGTTGAAGTTGTTGAGGTTCTTCCACTATTTCTTGATGTGGTTCCTGAATCCCAGTGGAGTGGAGCCTCGATTGTATTGGAAGTTGCTGCGGAATGTCATCATTTACCACGACGCAGCGCGATAGCTAGAATGGGTGCACGATTGTCGCAATAGCTTGATAGTAGTTGTGGTTGGAGCATTTACATTACTCCTCCTCGAAATGACCTCCTTAGCAGGTGCTCCACTATCCTCAGTAAAATTGGCATTACGGAGTCACCGAGGTCATAAAACTTATACCCTTTAGACCTCTCAGGGTATCCCACAAAATAACAGCTAACAGTCCTTGAGTCCAGTTTTCTTTGGGCCTATAGGGCCTTGCTTCGGCTGGACAACCCCATACGTGCAGATGTCTAATAATAGGCTTCTTACCCGTCTATAACTCATATGGGGTTTTGTTAAGCGCTGCTGGGAACTACATTAATTATATAAGCTACCGCGATCTTTTAATGCTTCACCTATAATGAATTAGGTAGAGAAGAATGACTAATCATACTTCTTACCATGTCTTTAAGGGTTCTATTGCGTCTCTCAGCTACACCATTTTGACTCGGAGGTCCAGGCATGGTGTATTGAGGTATAATACAACATTCAGAAAGGTATTTGGCAAAAGGTACAGTCGTTGTTCTGATCCATCATATCTGCGTAATATTCCCCTCGGTCCAAATTTGGCGGCTTTAATTTTCTTGCCTAGGCGATTTCCAACCTCGGCTTTGAAAATTTTGAACACTTCTAGGGCTTGTGCCTTTCGTAGCGTGCGTGCAAGCCAACACTATCGTGATGTCGTCTATAAATGTGATAAAGTATGTGCCCGTTTCGAAGGCATGAGGAATGGTCCTATATGAGTGTATCAACTACAAGGCGTTACTGATTTTTGTCTTTCTTTTGTTAGTCATTTCCACTTTAATGCAATCTACACATATGTCAAAATCGACATGTCAGGGAATCAAAATTCCTTACAGGTTATTAGCCTTTCAATTAGTTGTTTGGAAATATGTCTGACGCTTATGCCAACATGAGGATTTCTCATTATTTAATTTAACGCTTTGATCAATAATGGTTGCATTCATTATTAAATTTGTATTGGGACTTTGCATATTTAATTTATATAGCTTATCGATTAGACTACCGAGTTCGATAACTTTAGAATTTTGGAAAAGACTAAATGTTTCATTTCCCGAATGAACAAAGATAACGGATTTGTCGAGCATGAAGCAGAAATCCAAATTTCGTCTAAATGATGAATGCAAATAAATGTGTTTTCCAAAATTAAATAAAACCGAGTCTAACATAAGCTGAAATGTCCTAATGGCATACTTGACTTTCTTGTAAATTTCCCAGTATAGATGTATCTTTGCTACATTGATTGTGGTCATTTCAGTGCGAACTGCTGTAGTGACACTTATGTGAGTAGTGGCTCTGTATCTATCCACGAAGTGTCGCTCCGGTACCAAAGCAAATTAACGGAACTAACAAAGTTGTTAAGCTTAGGAATGCTCTTGATATTGACGAAATACTTAGGACATAGTAGATGCGAAAATAAACACAAATACACATTAATACTACACACGTATATATTAAAGCACAAAATATATATACACATGGGCCATAATAAGATACAGAAACCTGACATTGTATTTAGTCTTTGGACGTAAAAACAATTTAAGCGGTACTCTCAATTATAGCACTAAATGTAGACAATATTATAGCGACCCGAACATTATGCCTTTCTTTGGGCCAGGCATAATGTTTGCATGTTAAAAAAGCTTTATTTGTCTCACATTTAGACTATTATTACCATACATACGGCATAAAATAATCGTCCTTTGGGGTGACTACTTTAGCATAGATATAGAAAGTTCATTTATTATAAAATTAATTTAGTAATTAGCAGAGTTACTTTGGTAACATATTAATTTAAAAATTAATTCTAAATAAATAAACATATCCTACTTCATCATAATTGAATTAGGCGTTATGGAAATAATGATAATAATTCCAATTGAAACGTTATAATAATAATGGTAATTCAATTTAAGAGCGTTATGAAAATAATAATGGTAATTGATTAGTAATTAATTAGTACTTTAATGAAAAGGCGTTATGAAAATAATAATAATGATAATCATGGCGTCGGCCTTTCTCGACGACACCGCGTTTAGATAAGTCTTCAACCTTGCGGCGTTGTGGTCGATAAGCTGACTTTGGCGTAGATAACCCATTGCGTCCGTCCGTTTCGGCGATTCAAGTTCCGATTTCTACGTCTCTTTATTGAACAAATCCTGGTGCCAATTTTGTAGAAAAAAAATTTCGGTCGGCATTCATGGGTTTAATTCCTAATATACGATTTTAACCTGATAATCATCACGAATCTCCTCAGCAACCCGAAGCATTGTTAAAACCCATACATCGATTTCAACGAAAACAAAATTATTGAATTTTGCATAAATTAGGTTCCCAAAATATATATATTTGAAGCGGTGTGATCAGTTGCGAAATCTAACATTAAATCAAATGTCAGTCATCAATCCATCTGTCTGTCAAATTAAACTCTAATCTGACATATGTTCGTACCACTGTCAAAATAAAACCACCTGCCAGGAATCATGCCTGTGAGATCAAACAAATGATATTGTCAGGACCTTTAAATCCATTCGATGAACGATGATGTGAGACTCCACGGTGGGCCCAGGGCAGCCACACAGTTGTAAAGAAAGCACTGCTTGATGATGCGTTCTCTCTCAATAGAGCTGGATAGCGATCTTTGTGGGTTTCAAGCCGGGGACCAGCTCAAATTACTTAATTGCCCATACAATGTTATTGACCCATCAAAAACAACATTAAGGCCAACGAAATACACATTAATTCTATATTTTATAATTAATGAAATAATTATATAATTATTTAAATGAACCTAATTCAGCGGGAATAGATCATAGCTTTATTGGGTTCTTGAATGGCCAGCACCAATCATGTCGAGAATTTAACACTTGTCATTCACCTAAAGGAAATCCTAACGGCATTTTTCACAAATGGATAACTTTTCGTATCTTGCTTTGAGGATGTAATTCGCTTGCTGATTACAAGGGCTCACGCTCTTATAACTACAGTTGACACAGTCTCATCCCACCATAAACGGCCGAAAGGTTTTGAGGAACTCCCACTAATAAGAGACATTGCATAGCCAGGAACCAAAGGTTTCCAAGAAGGCAAATATACCCTCTCAACATTTTGGTCCCATTCCGGCTCTATTATCGGCCCACATGCGAAGCTACAGTAAATCTCTGGTTGCACCTTTTTTCTTAGGGATTTAGTGACTCTTTGATGTCGTATCGTAGGATTGAGGGCGATGGTCATAGAGCTTGTGTTCTAAAGGAGTGGATTTTAATGCTGATGTACCCACCATTTATTTCTTTCTTAGTCTTATAAAGCATTGAAACTCTGCTTGGGGAGCTTTCTCATACGGCATTTCATCTTGTGTCTCATCATTTGTCCTAAGAGGAAGGTCAGAAATTGCATCTTATTAGAGAGTCAGCTTATAATTAAGTTAAATATATATATATATATATATTTATATATATAGTCTTGTATGTTTGTAGAACAAATAGATCAGTGGAGAATTTCTTTTCTTTCTCGGTTCTCTGTTGGTTCCTCCATTTGTCATTTTCTATTGAAAACTTGATTTTATTGTTGCTCATCTCGCTCTTTATTTGCTTCAATCTTTCAAATTTCACTCATGACGTCTTTAAAAGTGGACCAGATTTCCAGTAGGTGCAAAGATTCTCATGGAAAATCAAGGAATCAATCAACCATTGATGATCATGGAAGCCCTTATTTCCTGCATTACTTAGACAGTCCAGGCTTGATCCTTATGTCTCAGTTGCTAACAAGAGAAAATTATGCCTCATGGAGCATATCTATGTCGATTGCTTTGTTTGTGAAGAATAAGCTAGGGTTCATCGATGGTTTGATCGAAAAGCCGTCAGGTGAAAATTATGATCTTCTCAATTGTTGGATGTGAAATAATAATATAGTCATCGCATGGTTGTTGAATTCGGTTTCGAAGGAAATCTCAACAAGTTTGCTATATTTTGCATATGCATATGAGATTTGTAATGATCTGAGAGACAGATTTAAACAGAGTAATGGCCCTCGAATATTCCAGTTGCTTCGAGATTTGGTTAACCTTTGTCAGGAACAGGAATCCATTTTTTTTTATATTTTACTAAGCTGAAGTCTCTTTGGGAAGAGATGAACAATCTCAGGCCACAATGCACTTGCGGAAAGTGTACATGTGGTGGTGTGAAAATTTTGGATCTGTATCATTAAACTGAGTATGCAATGACCTTCTTGATGAGATTAAGTGAATCTTTCACTCTTGCTCATGGTCAAGTATTACTCATGGATCTTATTCCACCTATTAATCGTGTTTTTGCTCTCATCTCTCAAGAGGAAAAATAACGAACAATGGCAAAGTCGTGCCACCTAACAAAGATCCAACAAAACAATAATTTCATGCCGGGCAAAATCTAATTCTAAAACCAAACATCAGAAGAGAGACCGACCAATTTGTACATATTGCAAAATTCCTGGTCACACCGTTGACAAGTGCTACAAATTACATGGTCTTCCTCCAGGATATAAACCAAAGATCAAGGGGCGAAGCACGTCGCAGAATAAACTCCATTAAGCACAAAATTCTGCACATCTCGTAGGAACCATTGGACATGACAAAACCCGAGGGTCCCGTTGACAACTCTGTCACTGCAGACTTTTGATTTCGGGTAACCCGATACCACACCGTTGTGTCCCATTTATCGGATCTCATATTTTCAATAAAAATCGCGTAGCCCTTTGTTCGAGGAGCTCTACCTAATATACAACCTGTATAACAATATATTCATGATCCATCCAGGGTCTCAACAGAAGTAGTAATGACCACACATGGTCCATATATCCATATCCATAATATACAACTATATCACAATAGTCCATAAAAGTTTATTACAACACTCTTATACATAACATATTTTAAAACTAGCTTGTTCTAATATAGTTTACAAAAATATTTATTAAAGCCACATCCTCACTTACTGCAACTCGAAAGAGCATCGTCCTCCAGTGTACTACCTGCACCTGAAATATGGTCCCACAACGAGGTGAGTAATGCCCAGTAGAAAATAATTCTTACAAGGGCTATTCCCTACCTAAGTACACATGCAATGCCATTTCACACATTTAAGTAAAAACATGCACATTCCTACTCAAATATCTATATGTCATGGATAAGAATGTGACTCCACCTGTCTCCACGTCTCAGTTTTTCACCGACTTCTCACACACGCATATACCAAGTGTGAAAACCGTCATTTATATTTCATCAATGACCATTTTTCCAAAACAAAAGCTTTTGTTTTATAAATCAAAATTCATTGGACAAACTCCGATATTCACTTGTTTTTCCCAAGTCCCGTGTATTTTTGTGGGTAGCGTATTTCTAGGGTCTCACTGCAAGCTTCGCACGCCTTCTGACACTTTCGTGAACTTTCATTGCTGGATATATATGTCTAACCAAGAATATCGGGTTTTTCACCCGAGGGGGTATCTATCCCTTCTTACTATACCTAATACATATATTTTTCATTTCTTTTTTTCTTTTATGCGACCGTGAGACTCATTTTGGACGTTGTCCCATTTTACCAAGCCCACCATCAAACACCAAACACAGTGTCGATCTCTACCATGCACTCACACCGATGTCATGCGATGTCTCGTGCATAAATGAAATGCAATGTCATTGCATGTATCTCATGCTACATTCACAATGAATGCCGTGTGCAATAATTCAAAATCATACTTCATGATAAGTATCATGGATAATTATATTTAATACATATAATTTACATCCATTCAATTCAATATGCTTATCACACATATTTCAACATGCTTCCATACAATCAACATGTGATTCATTCTTCATGCACTATTAGCATACATCACACCAAGCATCAATCATATACGCAAAGATAACTTGGTATCCTTTATCAATTGTGGCATAAACAATGCCCACAACAATCCACACCGCTCTTTGAAAAGAGCAAGAAACACCCAAAACTATGAGCACTAAATGTCATTCACTGACATATGGTTAAATTCTAGATTCAAAGAGATTTTCATAGAGTCCAAGAACACACAAATCGGAGTTCGGACGAGAAAGTTATGGTCGTACGAAGTCGAAGCTGCCGATTTGCACGGGTGTGTGAAAATTGTTCGCACTTTAAAACCAAAGCATTACACCACTATCAACACTCCTACCAGCCCAAACTAATAACAGCCGGTTTAATCCCAAGACTAATCATCCATGGCTACGGGCAGGCTAGATGCCCAGCCACGCTCAGTCGTAACCAAGGCTACACACGGGTAGCTAAGAGTTCTAGAATTTTAGTCTCGGAATACTGGATTCGGTCCTTGATCGTAAATAAACACAGCCCTAAGATTAGAGCTGAACCAAAATGGCCCTCACATGACCACTAGGCAAGAAATAACCGCCAGAGAAAACCCCCACCTGAACTGACGGTAATTCATTTTGTATCCACGCGTAGCCCTTATCGGATAGACCAACTTTAATTTTCGAACTAACGACTTCCAACCGTCGGAACATCGGGAATCGGAACCATTTTCTTTCTTTTTTTTCTCCTCCACACGCGGATCTTCCTTTTTTTCCTTCATTTCCTTTTCTTTTTTTCTTATTTCCTTTATTTATTTTCTTTTCTTTTTCTTCCTTTTCTTTTTCCCTTTCCCACTAGATTGTTGGATTTTCTTCAAGTGAGAGGAACTTCCTCTCACTCTACTATTCATCTTACCATAAGCATCTTTTCTGATAAATTCACGCGGTCACAATTTTAATAATGCTTAAAGTACATCTTCATACCACATGGCTCTTATGCAATGTGTTCTTCTCTCATGGTGACATGTGGCAGCCCATGGTCATGCCATGTGTCACTAGACAACTACACCTGTAAAAGGTGAAATTCACCATCCTAATTCAACAAATTTGATCAGTAATCAGATTTCGTGAGACGAATTCAATGGTGAAGTCTATTTTGTCATCCAAGATCTAGAAAATTTCCATATTTTCCACCTATACTATAGCGGCAATTTACCATTTTACTCTTTATAAGAAAAATTGAATTTTTCTCAGGTTTTACAAGACAGTGGGAAGCCTAAAGAATTTTCTATATCCTCTCTTAGTGTAGATCAATGTAATCAACTCATCGACATGCTTTCTACTCATCTGGTTGCCTCAACGTCATCCATAGAAAATGTTCATTCTGCATCATTCACGGTAGGTACGTATGCTGTTAACAATTATGGTTCTTTCTTATCTTCGAATTCTATATGGATAATAGATTCGGGATATTCAAGGCACATATGTGCACATTGTTCTTCATTCCCAACATTGAAACTATAATGCCCCAACCCTCGCTTAGGCAGATGATGGGGGCACCACAAGGGATTGGGACTCATTTATCCGACTTTCTGACATTGGTGGGCCCATTTCGAAATATAAATCCAAACTTGTACATATTGACATAACTTAAATCCATGAATTCTTTCAAAAACTATAACTTGCAATACTACCACCGTAGTGGTGTTTAAAATGTCATGTAGATACATTTTTGAGTCTCATTTACTTGTACTTATACAAGTTGCACTATCTCTAAAATATTATATTTACCTTACAAAACAAGACCGTAACCCACATATGGTGGACCTCATTGTTGTGTTGGTCGTATGCATCAAAGTGACGCCCTGATGTCCTTCTTCAAGCATCTACACCGATGAACACCAAGCTTATAGCTTAGTGGAAAAACAAATAACATGTATGCCCACTTGTAGTGGTCCTTAATTGCAGTATACATACGTATATAATTCATATATCAGAATATTCAATCTCCCGTAGGAGTACTTAATGTAAATTCAGAATATACAGCAATTTCGTAGGTACAATTACATAACATAACTGACATCGTACTTCATATACTTATTTCATATATCATATTATTCATGTAATATAACATATAAGTATTTGCTTCAGATAGATCCTGGTATCAATGAATGAGAGAGAGGGACATAACACAATAGGTATCCGAAGGTACCGTACAAGATCGAATGCAGGTGTTTACACAATACGTGCCTTCAATGCATCAGAAGTGTCGTGAGTACAAGTAGGGAGTGCTATAACACCGATCAGAGATGTGTCTCGCCCACAGAATGTAAGTGTCGTAGCACTAGCAAGAAAGTGTCGTAGCACCGAATGTAGACATGCTCGCCCCACGTACCGGTTCCGTAGCACTCAGCGTATGTCAGAGACTAACAGAGGTGCTTATTCATTCACTATCCGATCTTAAGCAATCATACAATTATATGTATTCCTGAGCTTGTTATATTGTTCTTAAACACTTTAGCAAATAAGGGGCAAGAAACAAAGTTTGCCCTTCGCTCCACCTTGATGGTGAGGTTCATAGCATTTTTCATATCACTTGTATACATGTACGAACCCTTTCATTCACTTATTAAGATCCTCATTAATCCAATGAATGGTTTCCATAATTTACAAAAGACAGGAACAAAAACGAGATTTAGGTTCGCCTAGGCGAAGGGGTCCTTCGCAGAGGCGAAGCCGAGACTGGGAAAAATTGGGCTTCAGTTCGCCAGTGGAACCGCGGGTGTCGGCATAGATGGAAATGACTAGTTTTGGCCCTTTTCATAAGAAATTTCTTTCCAAACCAAAACCAACTCAAACAAAACTTAAAATAAACCACAAAATTCATCTCATACCAACCAACAACATTTCTATTAGGATTTTTCCTACATAACTTAGACAAAGTGGGATTTGTGATAGTTTCCATACCAGTGTTCCATACATATAGGTTACATACCTTAATCTTCTTGAACACTTCAAAACCTAACTTTCTTTTCTTCCTTTCTTCTCTTTGCTTGAACCAAAACAATGGATTGCAGAAAAGCCAAATAATCTCCTCTTCTCCTCCACCGTAAATGCCCTAACCTAAACCAAACAAAAAATGGGAAATGCCTTTACTTAGAAGGCCATGTTTGGCTTTATCTCATTTTTGGCTTAATTTCTCCTTTTTACTTATTAGTCATTCCACTTCATTCTATTGGAAAATCAACTTAACCAATTCCTACAATAACATATCATATTCTTGTGTTATGACCTTTGGGTCGTCATTTTACAAATTACAAATTTAACATTTTTCCCACTTTACACTTAATTTCCAAAAAATGCAAATTTTACTTATATTGTACCCTAAACATGTAATAAACTAATACGATATAATTTAGGGTGTTACAGAAATAGTTGCATAATTACACAATCACTTTGCCAAATCATACAACCATTCCTGTCCACTTTCATGGCGACATTAAGATCCTGCGGTGCTAACCTTGAGGGATGTTTCTTATATGTTCCGATTTCAAGTTTAATATGATATTTAGGGAATGCACTGACCGCTTAATTCAAATTCGTTTTGTCTTTTCGAATGATGGGCTCGCTATTCAGATATGCACACCAAGAGAACGACAGCAAGGGTAGAAGGTGAATGATTTGTATGTTTTCCAAGTTGCGCTCAAACAAGTTCTCCAGGGTGAATAAAGTTTCAATCCACTTTTGGCATGATCGACTGTAATTCATCTCGGGTTTTTAGAAACTACAATCCTCAAGCACGCTTTTGGAATTCTTAGAATGCAGTACACTACAACCTTGAATCTCATATGTCCTTCATAAGCAGTAGGTGTTTACCTTTTGTTTCACATAACAAATTAGTAGCAAAACCTTTTGATGTTGTCCATTATGATATTTGGGGTCCGTTTCATCTAGCTTTACATGGTGGCTACATATTTTTTCTTACTTTGGTAGATGATTGTACACGGTTTTGTTGGGTCTACATGATGAGGAATAAATATGATGTTCATTTTTTGATTCCTCGGTTCTACAATATGATAGCAACACAATTTGAGAGTACGATAAAATTCTTTAAGTCAGATAATGCCAAAGAATTGGCCTTTACTGAATACTTCTCTAAAACAAGGACTCTTCATCAATATTCAAAGGCCAAATGTCCTGCCAAAACTCCCAGAATTGAAAGGAAGCATCAACACCTTCTTAATGTGGCACGAGCATTGTTTTTTCAGTCCCGAGTTCCACTCAAATTTTGATCTGAATGTATATTTACAACCACTTATCTCATCAATCGTACACCAACACCATTGCTCGAGAATCAGTCACCCTATGAAGCTCTATATGAGAAGCAAGTTGATTACTCTTTCTTCCGGGTGTTTGGGTGCTTATCCTTTTCGCTTCTCCACATCTTCAATTGGTTGTACTGTACCCAACCTCATGCCCGGATTTGCATCTTCCTTGGTTACTTGGCTGGGATTAAAAGATATAGATTGTATGATGTCTCCACCAAAGAGATATTTGTCTCTCGAGATGTCATTTTTCATGAATCTACTTTTCCATTATGCCTAAGATGTGACTCTCAATGGGTGATATTTTCAGAACTCGTCTCTTCATAGATTGTGTGGAGCCGATGTTACTCAACAACCGTGATCATTTTCTCTCATGCCACCATACTAACTCACATTCCCGCTTCATTCCACCAACCTCACTTTCTTCACCATCCATCCCAAGTTTCAACCGCTTCCATCGGCCCCAATCTCCTAAAATGCCGCATTCCATCGCTCTACGTCGCTCCACACCACCATCACAAAGCCCAGATATTCCAAGACTATCACTTCGGGCTGGCTGATGCAGCGAAATCCCCGCCGCCACACATCACCACACACTTACTTTCGCCATTTACAGATCTCTTGTCTCCTAATCATCGCCACCTTACACTCTCGGTATCCATGGCCTATGAGCCACAATTCTACCATCAAGCAACAAAGTATGCTCACTGGCAAGCTACCATGAAGGAAGAGTTGGATGCTATGGATAGTAACCACACTTGGTCAGTGATTCCATTGCACCCAAACAAAAAATCCATTGGTTGTCGGTGGATTTTCAAAAACAAATTTCATTATGATGGCACACTTTTGTGTCACAAAGCTCGCTTAGTAGCAAAGGGCTACAATCAACAGGAGGGCATCAATTTCATTGATGTTTTCTCCCTAGTTGCAAAACTAGTCACAGTAAAGACACTCCTTGCATTGGCGGCCTCCTAAAATTGGATATTGGCATAGCTAGACATCAATAATGCATTCCTCAATGGGGACTTGTTGGAGGAAGTGTATATGGATTTGTCATTGGGTTATAAACTTCAGGGGGAGTCTTTGTGTTAATCCGGGAAGTTGGCGTGCAAACTTCACAAGTCAATATATGGCCTCAAACAAGCCTTGCGACAATGGAATATCAAATTTACACAGGTGGTGGTCGACTCAGGTTTTGTTCAATCCAAAGCAAATTATTTATTATTTACCAAAGGTCATGGTGCTTCTCTTGTTGCCATTTTGGTTTATGTTGACGACATCATTGTTGTCGGTCCAAATCCATGCACCGTTTCTATTGTCAAGGATTTTTTACATAAAAAATTTAAATTGAAAGATCTAGGCCATCTTAAGTTTTTTCTTGGTTTGGAGATTGCCAAATCTGCTGTTGGAATTATGGTGTGCCAACGCAACTACACACTGTACTTGCTTGAGGAATTTGGCTTCCTTGCCTCCAAGCCTCATTCCACTGTTATGAATCTGAGGGTGGCACTTCAAAAGGATGGTGGTGAATTACTTGTTGATCCTACTCCCTATCGTCGGTTAGTTAGCCATTTATTGTATCTAACCATCATGAGGCCTGATATCACCTTCACTGTAAACACCTCGAGCTAGTTCATTTCTACCCCATACTCATCACACATGTAAGCCGTTACTTATCCGTCATGTTACTAAAAAGTGAATCTGCCCTAGCCTTTTTTCTCAAATTCTTCGACTTTACAATTGCATGCTTTTTCGGATGCTGATTAGGCTACTTGTTCGGATTCTCGTCGATCGATCACTGGTTTTTGTCATTTTCTTGGTGATTCTTTAATTTCATGGAAATCCAAAAAGCAACACATCGCTTTCCCGTCTTCCGCAAAAGCTCACGTGTACTCGTGAGTTAACCAGTGAGAGATTGCCCAACAACTTCTTCATGACTTTGGGATATCTTCCAACTCTCCAGCTTTGCTTTTCTATGATAATCAAGTTGTTGTTCACATTGCACATAACCCAATGTTTCATGAATGCACCAAACATTTCGAGATTGATTGTCATTTTGTTCGTGATCGAATCTAATCACTTTGCATAAAACTTCTCCCTATACATTCTCAACATCAGCTGGCTGATCGTTTTACCAAACCATTATATGCTTCCCACCTTTTGCATTTGTTATCCAAGATGGGACTGAAAAATATTTTTCGTCCATCTAGAGGGAGAGTATTAGAGAGTCGGGCTTTATACTGTTAAAGTTAGTGGCTTTCCATCAGACATATATATATATATATATATATATATATATATATATATATATATATATATATATATATATATATATATATAGTCTTTTTTTAGAACAAATAGACTGGGAGAATTTTTCTTTTCTCGCTTCTTTCCTTTTCTCTGCTTCTCTCTCGTTGGTTCCTCTATTTGTCATTTTCTATTAAAAACTCAAGCTTGCAAAACATCTACAAGAAAAAGTTTCGTTTCTAGTTTCATCTTCTAGCCTTCATTATATGCAATTGTATTCATCTCAAACTCAAGAGGAATAATACCTCTAACAACAACATCATGGGTAGGTAATGGATATTGCGGCAAAATCTCCTGAGAACGAGCACCCTATATGAAAACACGCATATGAAATTGAGGTAGACCATAAGCACTAACTACCATCATTCCAATTTGAGTTTGGTAATTCATTTTGATTAGACGGCTTAGAGCATATCGTTTAAGATAATCACCAATAAATTTTACAATATCCACGACATTTTCCATTAAAACAAATTTTGGTTTAAGATAATTTACAATATCCATAAAAACAACAAGTTTGTTTGTTTGTTTGTTTTTTTTTTTGAATCTTCAAAATTTTTTCTTTATTTCTAAAACATTTGAACCCAATAATGCCTTGACATGGAGGACCTTCACTGATAACATTAACATTAGCAAGCAACAAAATGATCTTTGATTTATACCCATGTGTAACAAAATCCTTGATATTCCCACAACAATCACTTAGAACCTCAAAAGGCTCCCAAGAATCTGCACTAGGACCATAACCCTTTCAACATACCTTAAAATATAAATCACAATCACTCTTGTTCTTTGGCTTACCACAACAAACTCCAATTATCTTTTGAACCTCTAACACATCATCACCCTTGTTATTGCCATCATCTCCATTGTTTTCTTCATCAACATTTGCATCAATATAATTAAGATCAAGTGCATTTGGATCCTTATTTCCAATCACTCTTAATAATAAAGGGTCCCCACTCTGGCTCATTTCTCACTCAGCTCAAGTGGTTCATCTTTGCTTACTTATAATGACATCGAGATTTCACTATCTTCTCTAAATCATCCTTATCTTTAGGGGCAGACCTATAGTGTGCCTAGGGGGGGGATGG
Source organism: Tetrastigma voinierianum (assembly GCA_016808115.1). NCBI lineage: Eukaryota > Viridiplantae > Streptophyta > Magnoliopsida > Vitales > Vitaceae > Tetrastigma > Tetrastigma voinierianum. The sequence goes on from JAEQBH010003961.1 coordinate 724,332, forward strand.
GGGGGTGGAGGTGGTGGGTGTGCGACCACCTGCAAATGCCCCCCCTAAAATTTTTGAAAAAAATTGCTTTCAATGGGAATTGATCCCTTAATCTTGAAGGTTAGAAACAAATTACTTAACCATCGCGGCCTTCGCAATGCCCCCTAAAAATATTTTCACTTCGACTATAGACAAGTCCGCCACTAATAAATATCTTAGTTTTACATGTGCTTCTTTCTGTTTTCTTTCTGTAGTTCATATCAGCCACGTCGACGAGCTTCTCATATCTCGCATATCATTACTTCAGTTAACCAAATCTAAATGAATTTACAATCTAATGTTACATTTTTTCAATATAGCCATCTTGGATTATTTCAAGCTTACAAAATGTCGGAATTCCGCATCAAGATTAGAGAACCAATGCTTATTTGCACACATATGATTTCTACACTCGAGTCAAGAAACCATACATCTTCTCTCCTTCTATGATCAAGCTCCATTTTGACATTAACAACACCTCTTCTTGTTCCTCAAACTCTGCATAACTTGCTCCATTATCTTACATAGGACACTCATATTGAAAGTGCCCTAATTGATGGCACCCCCAACACTCAACTCCAGAGCTTTGCTGAATATTTTCTAATCTCACTTTCTTCTAGCAGTTCAAGACCACTGACAATAACTCTTTTCACTATATCTATCATTGAAGGCCACCCTGGGCTCAGTCTATCTCCTCCTCCATGCTCGTTTCATTCTTACTCATGTATTAACAAATTGCTATGCAACTCATCTATGGTTAAAGTACTAAATTATTAGACTCTTCAATCGAACACAACTTAATGAATCCCTGAGGTCATTGATCTCAAGATATTTTCAATGATCACCACATGTGTCATTCTTTTACCATTAGCCTTCATTTTATTTGCTATGGTGAGGGTTCGAGCAAAGTAATCATCAACACTCTCACCCTCTTTCATTTGGAGAACCTGAAACTCTAGTTGGGATAGAAAAGGTCAAACTTGTCGGGTTTTGGTTTAATATAAATATCACGTCTTTAACACCCTTACTCACGTGTGGCCCCATACCCAAATGTGTACTGTCAAATAAATTAAATGGAGTCCTTAATGGACTTTCAAATCAATAAATGAGGATTCAAATTGCAAAGAGATGTTTTGAACCCAAGACTTCCTACCAGACCAAGTTTTGATACCACTTGTTGGGAAACCTTATGGACCTTTTTTTATCCACATCGTAATGATATCGGCTCCACTTGCTCAAGCCCTGGGCGACTTTTGTTTTTAGCTTTTCTCAAAAGGTCTCATACCACTAGATTGGCTTCATACTTATATACTCACACTAAGTTTTCCAATTTTTTAATTGATGTGGGACACTGAGACTTTCGATAATCTAATACTAGGCTATGACCTAAATAATACATACTGCTTTGCACATGGACCAACCTAGTTTATATAAATTTTAAAATAATTATAAAATCATCATCAAAACAATAAAAACATGTTCTAAAAAATCATAAATTCTCCAAACAACTTATTTTTTAAAAACATTTTTATTTCAAAAATATTACCAACATGTTAAAATTCTTAACAAATATAAATTAATAATTCATCAATTAAAATCTTACCTGGAAAATAAGATCTCTAACCCTTACATTTTAAAATTTTCAACTAACATTTCTCCAATCTCTAAAAAAGTTTTTTTTTTTCAAAGAACAACAATATATTCAAAAGTTACAATACGAATAAAATATTAATTTTTAGTGTTATACCATTTTCTGAAAAAAAAAAAAATTTTAAAACCCTAAATCCTCAACTTTTAGTTTTACATTCTCCACAACTTTGCAAAAAAGGCTATTTATTAGCGAAGAATAAGAATATTTTATAATTCAGGGTGTTACAACCTCAACTCATAGGGCAAAAAAAAAAAAAGAAAAAAAAAGACAACATCAACAACAACGAATTGCATGTTTAAATACCAATTTTGTATAATATAAACAAAGAATGAATAATTTTACTAGTTTCATATGGTTTCCCTATAAGTCGTATAGTTTATGTTCAAGATTTGTTTCCACTGCTCATGTAGTGGTAACAGAAACCCGGTAGTACCCCACCTCTTCCGAAAAGAATAAAATGGTACTCGGGTCAAAATCGAAAATTTTCTAACCTGGATGACTAAACTATCACCGCTGGAATCGCCTCGCAGTAACCCAGCTACCACGTTTAATTTCGAGACATCTGGATTTTCATGTTTTTTCAGGCACTGCAGAGCGAGAACACTTCAAGACGCTTTTAATACCAAGAGTGCACACATGTCACGTACAAGTAATTAGTCAACCAGAGAGCCTAAGTAGCCCACGTGACATGCCATCTCCATGGATGGAACCACTATTATGGATAAGGGATGTAATGTAATCCAAGGAACCAATGACAATTGGACATGTGGCATGAGATGACACTTTCGACCTGTGCTCGACCAACCATTGGGGAGAGGGGGGAAATAGCAAACCGTGAACAGGAGAGAGAAAAGAGAGGGATTTTTAGAGAGAAAAACTCTACCTTCTCTCTAGAATTCCAGGTGATAGAACCGTCAGTCCCTGACAAGCCAAGAGGCAAAGTTGCTCTACGCTGCAAGGGCTACGCGTGGACACCGATTTTATAGATTTTCGACAACTCCGGGAGGTAGGGGTCTTCTCTTACTTGGTTTATTTTCGACTTAAGAACCATTTAAAATGGTTTGGATGGTATGAGGCCATGAGGATCAGTTGATCAAATTAAAATTGACCGATGTCGAAATGTCAAATCTATTTGATAGTCTCAGATCGATTTACTAAAAATGGTCCTTATATGTGTGTTATATTTGTGTTGTTGCTTGATAATTGAATATAAATTGTGGTTTTCGTACGGAGGCCGTAAATGGTATCGATTTGCCCAAAGAAGTGAACCGATGCTGATGAGGGCTGCCCATGATTTCACATAATGCTTCGGGGGATTCATGAAACAGCCCAGCGATGGTTGGACCAAATTGTCCATGTGTGTTGTTTGCATAATATTGCTTGTTACGAATGACTTGAGATATGTGCTAAAAGCGATCGTTAATGCAATGTAATTTAATGCTAATACGACAGCCAATTATATGAAATATAATTGTGTGTGAGTCATTGAAATTGGATATATAAATTGGCATAATGCATTTCATATGCACCAGGGCACCCTAGAATAGTAGGTGTAAGACCCGAGAAAATTCAAATTTCTCGTACGGTAAAATTGTACTTCGTAAAATTCGAAATTTTTAGATCTCGATGCCTAAAGGATTTCACCGTTAGAATCATCTCTCACAAATCTAGCTAACACGTTTAATTTTGTCAATTCGTGATACGATTGACATTTTTCGAGACCGAAGATCGCAATCAGAAAACAATATTTGATGTGACAGTCAATATAACATGTACTATAAATACATGTTGCATGAGTAGAGAGAGGATGAAAATGGACGTCGGTATAGCCACACTGTCGAAAATCCAAGCTTAGGGACATGATTGGTATTAATAAATTTTTTAATAAGAGTAAGGACAAAATAGCCAATAGTGTCATCTTCTCCCTTTATTCAAAAGGCTAAAAAAAACATGAAGGAGGAGGGGAGAGTGATGCAGAGAGTTGGGTTTTTATTTTTAGAGAGAAAGTGTGCCACTTCTCTCTAAGATCCCGGCCAATCCGACCGTCTGACACAAGAAGGAAAAATGCCTTACGCTGGCGAGGGCTTCAGGTACCGGTTTTAAGAAGAGTTTTCACAACCTCGTGGAGGTGGTTTTATCCTACTGTCACTTCGATTTAAGTGCTTTGTGATGTTTCGCTGGTTCGAGGCCTTGAACCGTCGTCGACACGTCCTGCAACTTTAATCGCCGCTTAAAATTGTGAAACCCAATTGTGCAATCCGTGGCAGTGTAGGAACTGAATTGGGTGTTAGTGTATGAATTATGCATTAAATTGTATTGTGGTGTACTTAGGCCTAAACGACTATTTAAATTCAAGCCACAAAGTGGAACTATTATTGATGATTGGTCGCGAACAAGAACTCGAGGGTTTCACCGTCACATGAATAGTGTTCACAAAATATTTTGTCGAAATGTGTTTGGTTGAGATCTAAATCGACCGTTGCTTTGTTAATTAAATTTCATGTAAGCTTAATTCTTATGAATGTATTGAGAGTTTATATAACATGTTGTTACGATGAATTATGTAAAATATATGATGATATTTGCAATGCCAGATATATCAGAATAAACGGCATAATGCATTTCATACGACCACAGGTAGCCTAAAATTAAAGCGTCAGGCATGACACGAACAATTGAAATAAAAACTTAACATGGTTAAGTAAAGAATTTCACAGATGATTTTTCTGAGAATGAGGTTGAGATGGTCCTACAATTACATCATCTGAGGAGCCCATGTAGATTGCTTTTGAAGGTTTTCAACACATCACTGGTTAGATTCCATTTTTACCGATTAATTTCTAAGAAGGTGACTTTCGAAAAACAACAAGCTCGTTTGAAAACGACGTTTTTCTTACATGGCCGAGGCAAGTGTGAGGGAGTCATGAGGACCCACAGGACATGGTTGGTCATTTAGACATTCAAGTAGGATCACAAATCTCCGTTTGAATGTGTGTTTTACATTGGATCATTATATACAAAGACTTAAGTTTTAGTGAACCCATTTGCGCTTATCTCCACTATCAAGATAGTCACCCCGCTTCTAGGAATATCATTTCGTGTAAAGGAGCGTTTCAAGAGACTATCATCTTAGAGGCTGATTTAGAAGAAAGCCGGGTTGTGACTTTGATAGTTATTATGTATGACATGTATTAGAATTTCAGATTTTAATATATGTTTGTATAAGAGTAATTTCTTAACTCTTGAAACTATTGTATATAGTCGATATATTTCATGAGTATTGTCAGATGGGCCCGCGGTCGTTTACTTATGTATATGTTCCATGACATTACTGTGACAAGATGATTAGAGCCTCCCATACAAAGGAGACTTCGCTCGATTGAATAGTGTCGGGTTACCCGACATTCACGCAGTATTCCAGGCTGACGGCCACAACTGACCCCTGTGTTTTGCTACACACAAGAGGTGTGAGTGCATGACAAATAAAAATCTGAGGGTCATCTAAACGATGATTTCTTTTTTTTGTAAAATTATTAAAATAATAATTTTATTTCCAAAGTTGTCTCAAGAATTGTGTTGGGAATTGGCCCAACACCCACGCCTGAGGGACCCATGAATTGTTTCTTGAGTTACCCAACAAATTCACTCGAGGATTGTTCAATGTATTTATATCTGAGTGGTTGCCTACAAATAAAACAAATATTTTCGTTGAAACTGCTATAAATGGCATAAGCATGTGAGGGAGCTCTACGATGACTCGAGACACGTGGGATTAGGTAATGCAGATATTTGGGCAGGATCGTATTCGCTTTAATGTGTTTATTGTCATTACATGTACTTAGTGGGGAGTAACCCATGTACGATAATTTCACTACTAGCATCGTCACCTCGTCGGTTAAAAAAATTATTTCAAAGACAAGGAGTGTTCTGTGAAGACGACGCTCACAGAGGTCATGCTACAAAGTTTGACAGCATTGATATATCTTATAAAACATTTATTATAATTTTAATTTTAATATACGCTTGTATTAAAAGCTTACGTAATAACTCTTAAAACTATGGTAATATAATTATATTTGATGAGTATAGATGTAGGCCAATGCGACAATTTTACTACAGACGTGCCTCATGAGCATGAGACACGCAGTTTACAAAATGGATGTATGGTCAATGGACCCTCTGTGAATCACGCCACAGTACATGGCTTCACTCAATTAAAAAGTCGTTTCAAATATTACGAGAAATCGTAGGAGAATTTTGAAAATATTTTTACTAGAAAAGTCATAAAAAATAATTAAAAGTTTAATGCTTATGAAAATTAATGACTTTTTTAATATCAATATACCTTTATAAAATCTTTAAAAGTTATAATTGAATACACTATGATTTTTATCGACTTGTTTTACATCTATTACTTGAAATTACAATATTATAGCATTCTGTTCATCACAAATTTATCCCTATTAGGACTCAAATCCTCTCCTCCCTATACATGTCTAAGTTATAAATCTTACTAGTATTTTTATTGATTTTTTTTAAAGTTTTAAAAAGCTTAATATCGAATACACTAAAGACTTTTATAATTTTTTTAAATTTAAAATTATTATTAACACATATCATAAGTTTTTAGCATTTAAAAAATTGTAATTCATTATCTTAATTTTGTAATTTCATAAAAATTATTAATTTTTTCTAATGCACTACAACTCTAAGAATGTATTTATTTATTTAAACTGACTCTATCCTCCCGTGAAGTAATTTTTCTCCTCATTCTATTTTCTTATAAACGAAAAGTTTAGAATCAAACTACCTTTGAATCACAGCTTTATTTACGAAGATCGAAATCAAAAGCCCTAGACGAAGATCACAGAGAGAGTGGAGGATGGGGATAATCGAAGCAGTTTCTCATTCATGTTAGAACTGCATGCGGAATTGATAGCTCAGAACTACAACGTTCCTAATATGTTGTGCTTGCCAACACTGCTGTTCATGGCCAAGCAACTCGAAGAGAAGTATCGCAAGCCCAAGAAGAGAGACGGCGATGAATAAACCTCATCGTTCCAGTCCAGGTTTTATTTTTTCTGTTAGGTCTTATACAGTTTTTTTATATGATTTTGTATCTGAAAGGGAATGATATAACTGAAAATTTTCGGGGGATTGGATTTTTATAGGATGGGTTTAGCTTATATATCTGATCTAGTCTATTATTTCACTTTAACCGAGAAAATTTGATAAAGTGAAAAAGGTCTGGAGGAAAGATTTGACTGGTTTAATTTTAACTCAGATAGTATACATAGTTTGTTATTTTGTGTATTTCTTTCTGATTTCTGTTATTGGTTGTCTGGAAATCAAGAGAAAGAAAATTTTATTTGAGTTTTGAGTTTTACGTTTCTTCTGCTTGATCTCAGAAAACTGGACAATAGTCTGAGCAATGAGAAAACATGATTTTTATTTTTCTATTCAACCAAACGAAGTCCATTTTTTTTCATATACAAGTGAAATTGTTTCTAAGTAATCTATAGCATTTTTCTCATAAAGAATTTTAACTTCTGTTTGATTAATTCTGGCCCAAGGTAAAACGATTGACTGGGCCTTGAATCACAAAAGCGAGCAATTTTAATCAATAATTGACGTTTCCAGCCGGTTGGGTTTCCGATTGGCATCTTGAATCATCAATCGGTCATAACAACTGTTACGTTTAACTTAAATGTATAAGGCCTTCCACTGCCCTCATTATTTGATTAGCTTGTCCAAATAATCTAAATTGATACTGGCTGATATAACAATCATCTAAACTGATATTCCTCTGTCCATGGTTATAGTGCTTCACCAATAAAGGCGTGCCCTATCTTGGAGAGGCAAGCCTCATCTATTTTCTTTTGATTTTTAAGAAACTTTTTTTTCTTGAAATTTCTGATGGTATACCGAAACTTTAAATAGTTTCATTAGTTTTCAGGCAGATTTTTTTTTTCATAGTTTAATTGAATTTGATCATATTTTGTACTATTGACATGGATCCTAGATTGTGTTTGACTTTGTTTAGGTGGATGTCTGGTAAGGTGCCTTGTGCCAAGATTTGGAGGACAACTCCTCTTTGCTCGTTTTGAATAATTTGCAAGAATGAAATCAAAGATCTGTGATAGAATTCAATGTTCAGATCAAGTTTCCTAGATCTCCATTATTCATGCCTTTTCCAACAGACTTACCAATATGTTCTACATAATAAAAGTATCTATTGATCTATTGAGTGCTAGATAGTGAGAGGGTGTGATTACATGCAAGTTTATGGTTGAGTGCTGGATTGGTTGAGGCCACAACAAGCTACTTTTATTTAGTAAGATACATCTTTGAAGCGTCTCTATGAGGTCCAAATCGAAAAAGTAACGAAGGAAATCTAAGGTCTTCAAAGAAAATTGGTTCTCATGTTGGACTCAATTCAACCGTCTTCAATAATTAAGTTATAATCCTCATGATCAAGGGGTAGATCAACTTTACTAGTTGATTTGTAGCTTAACAAGATTATATTTGATAGTAATGACCACGCTCATGGCAACAATGTTTTTGATATTGTCGTACCCAGGAGTGTGCTTCATTCACATGAATTCAGGCAAGCAAAGAAACATAACAAAGCCTTATCAACAAAACCCCTCAAGTTGTTCCTTGTGTGTGCTCAGCTCTACATTGGAGAAAGTCATATGATATGAATTTTGTTAGTTGTTCCAATCTTGCCTATACCTAAGCCGAGAATGACTTGATGGAAATGGCTTCACAACTAGGCTAAAAGCTCTTATCACCACACTGACTTTCTTGAAAGCCCTTTAAGAAGAATGACTTCATATCTCTCAACTCGCATCGGGAGTGTATTTTGTTAAAAGGTACACAATCTCCCCGGGTTTTATTATTCATTAAATTCTTCACATGACACTTTTCTGTACTTCTCACTACTATCACCTAGTCCTTGATCTATATTCCTAGTTCAATAGTCATAGGCCTTATTAACGTATGGGAGGTTGGTTGTATCGCTGCTTAAAATACCTGCATTTAGATTTGGCTCAAGATAGGGTTTTTATGGGAACAAGGTGTGAGGTTGTGTTATGGTGAAGAAAGCAATTGTTATTCAAGACCGTGAAAGGTTGGTGTTGCTAAACTTTGTTAGCGCGAACCAAATCACCCGAGATGCCGAGTCGTTGACATGAATTTGCATGAGACAAGGAAGGTGTGTTGGAGCTGATAGGAATCCAACCGGTGGATGTAATAGAATCCATTCTTGATAAGAAATTGGTTTAAGAACCGGCCGCCCCCCCCCCCCCCACAGCATCTCTCCCACCTGAGGATCTTCGGCTTCCCTTCCAAAAAAGAATAGGAAGACCTACCATTTCTCCAATAAGAAGTGCGGAAGACGATACCCTTCTCATGCGCGAGAAGCGCATACCTGGGAGCAAGCAAATTTCGACGGCCGAACGAGGTCGAGGCCCCGCTATAGTCATGAGCATGCTGAAGGCAAGGAGGCCTCTAAAGACTTCTTCACTTGTACTTTTCCTTCAACAAAGGCACGCTGGTTCCGAGAAATTTACATCCCCGACAAGCCGCTCCAATGAGAGGTACTTCACTTCACTTTGAGAGCCCCTTCTCCATCGTTAGACCCACCCCCTCGGGGTCACGGGTGATTTACAAGGGGAAGACCTTACGGAAGGTGGTCTCCTTCACGATGGGTTTGCACGATGGGCACGAGGGATTAGGTTGTCCCTTGTGCACTTTGGTCGCCTCCGGAAGTTCGAGACAATCTCCCGTCAGAGCAGTGGCGCTAAAGATGAGGACGGGAAAGGAGAAGGATTGGGGGGAGGAAAGTTGTTTGTTAATTCTGGATTTAATGAAGCAGATTAATGATGACAGGCTAAAAGGTAAAGGAAAAGGAGAGGTAAGACCTACAAAGTGAGAGAACCAAAGAATTTGGAATGGAACGTGAAGGAAAAAAAAGGGTGGGGCCTCAGCAGCAAGGGTTCCATCTCGTTTGTAGGGTAGGGGGTCATGCCTACACAATGTGGCTAAAAGGAAAGTGACTAAGGCATAAAATATAGAGGTTTGTTTACAGGAAACGAAAATTACGTAGGTTTCCAAAGTTTTGACTGGGGAGTTTCAGCGGAGATTCTCGACAAGGAGGAAGGTCTTCTTTATTTCTCGTAGAGTCGTGCACTATGTGGGGTCTGTGTGAGGATAATCAATGACAGACATGGCTTCAGAATTAAACCTGTCACATTTTGCCGCTCCAACTTAGCTCGCCCTATATCGGTCGGCGTGCCATGCATTGACCCTATGTGAAAAACATAAATAAATTATTTTATTCAATAAATTACTTTCCTTCTCTATTATTTCTTTTAGTTCAAGTGTACGATGATTTCTCTCTTGCAAATATTGTTATAATGCTCATTGTTTTTTGTTTTTTTTGCACCATATCATATGTCATGCCCAGGCTACCTAGCCCTATGCGAATGCAACAATGCTTGAACAAATAATAAACAAAAATCTCTTTAACATCAATTTGGGGTTTTCATACTTTCCCCGAATACTAATTGCTTGAATAATACAACCCAATCACGCCGTTGGGCATCAAAAACCATAATTGTGGAATGTATAACTTGTAGATTCGAATGACCCACGACTTTAAAATTTATACCTAAATCAACGAATTTTGGCTTAAATATTTTCTTTTGTAGATTATTGATTTAAAGTCTTGACACTAAGAATTTGTAGTTTTATCGATACTGTGAGCTCTTAACAACACAACTTGCCCCTTCCAATCACAATTTATTTCTTGTAGCTAATAGCCCGAGAGTCAGGACCTATAGGTGCAATATGTATCATGTATGAGATAGAATAAAAAGATACTTGCTCTTATTTTTGTTGTTTTCAATAATACTAACCAAACATTCCCTAACAAAAACATGAAACCTGTTTAAAAACTGGTTTTTGTTATGAAAAAACAAGAACATGGGAGAATAAGAACAAGTTTGGTTCTTTTTTTTTTTTGTTCTTAAAAACATGAAGCCTGTTTTCAATAACACTAACCAAACGTTCCCTAACAAAAACATGAAACTTGTTTAAAAACTGGTATTTATTCTGAAAAACAAGAACAGAGAAGAACAAGAACGAGTTTGGTTTCTTTTTTTTGTTCTTAAAAACATGAAACCTGTTTTCAATAAAACTAACCAAACATCCCCTAACAAAAACATGAAACCTGTTTAAAAACTGGTTTTTATTCTGAAAAAACAAGAATATGGAAGAACAAGAACAAGTTTAATTCCTTTTTTTTGTTCTTAAAAACATGAAACCTGTTTTCAATAACACTAACCAAACATTCCTTAACAAAAACATGAAACCTGTTTAAAACTGGTTTTTATGCTGAAAAAACAAGAACAGGGGAGAACAAGACGTCAAGAACAAAAACTGGTTTAAAAAATTGTTTTAATTCTGAAAAAACTGGTTTAAAAACTGTTTTTATCCTGAACAGGGGATTGATGTCAAAAAATGGTTTTTTTTTTTTTTGAAAAAACCTATTTATTTTATTTTCATCATTTCTTCTAAAACTGAAAATATATTATCTCTGGAACTTCAATGCATAAACCTACCAACGGGCAACATGACAACACTTCAAAAAAAGCACCCTATCAATTTTACTGTAGAAATCTTAAACCAAACATAACCTCCATTCTAGGGTTCGTCCAATCATTCTTGAAGTTGAAGATAAAGCCGATACGAGCATAACCCATTTCCAGCATCAGAGAAAGAAATAAAAGCATTATAAGATTAAGATTTATGTTTCACAAAAAGGATATTTAAACGAAAAAATTGAAGCAAAAGTGATGATTTTTTTTACCTAGAAAACGATTATGCAGAAAACAAATATAGAGGAAGAGGATCATTGGATTAGATGAAGGAGAAGACAGGAAAATGCTTGGAGGATCGTCGTTGAGGAAGTGGTCCGCAGGAGGCCTACGGGCTACGACAATAACTGAGAAGGAGAAGAGCTCTGGGTTTTGCAAAAAGCCAAAAACGAAAAGGAAACTAGGGATTGAACTTGAAGGATAAGTAATAAAGTAAAGTAAAAAGGGGCTTTATTTAATTTTGTCAAATCGGGCCTGGGCCAAATTTGGCCTGCTTTTCTAAGCAAAATTAGAGCTCCACCACTTTAATTTCAGTCGTCGGCTAGCCTAATGGCCCAGCTCAAATCTGCCACTTAATTTATCAGAGATTCAGCTTATTGAAGATGACTTCACATGGGTGTAGAGAATCTCTTTAGAAAGAGGTGGGGGCTATGGGGGGATCCGTGGTGCATAGGAAGGGACTTTAACGTTATTAGATTCCCAAATGAGAGGAACATGGAGAGAAGAATTACTGGCTCTATGAGGTGTTTCTCCTAAGTCATAGATGATTTGGAGATGAGGGATTTTCCTGCTTTAGGGGGTCAATTCACTTGGAGGGGAGGGTTGAAATAAACCGCGTAATGGCTGCATCGATAGTTCTAGTTTATGAAGAATGGTACTATCACTTTGGAGGAGTTAGTCAAAGCATCCTCCTGGGGACCTGCTACCTCGACTACCTCATTTTGCTGGAAGGGGGAAGGAGAAGGACCATAGGCCCTACTCCTTTCAGATTCGAGAACATGTGGTTAAAAGAGGAGGGGTTAAAAGATCTAATCAGGGACTGGTGGTAGAATTTGGAGTTTAGAGGAACTAGTAGTTATGTTATGATGGAACAGCTGAAAGCTCTAAAAATCAATCTCAAAGTCTGGAACAAAGAGATCTTCGGGAGGGTGGAGCAAGAAAAAGGCCCTTCAGAAGGTGGATGATATTGAGAACCAAAGACCTCTATCCTTAGACGAAGTTGCAGCTAGATTGGCAGCCATGGAGAACTTCAAGCAATGGTCAGTTATGGAGGCAACTTCTTGGAGACAAAAGTCTAGGGAAATTTGACTAAAGGAGGAGATAGAACAATCGTTTTTTCATAGAATGGTAACTCCCACAAGCAGAGGAATACATTGAAAGAATCTAGATAAGAGGAGTTCGGGTGAATGGTGACGGCTGAAGTGAGTCAAGCAATGTGAATGCCTTTAAAGAGCTTTATGTTTGACCCTGGTGTGTGGAGAGCTAGTCCTAAGGGATTGAATTTCTAAAGGTTAGGAGAGTTGGAAGTTGCTAGGCTTGCATTGCCTTTCACAAAAGAGGAAGTGCATTAAGCCTTATCATATCTCAATGGGGACAAGGCCCTTGGGTCGGATGGCTTCACTGCTGCATTTTAATAGTTCAGTTGGGATATTGTCAAGTATGATATTGTGGACCTCTTTAAATATTTCCATGAGAGAGGTAGATTTGGTAGGAGTCTTAACTTTGGCTTTTTGGTTTTGATCCTAAAAAAAGGGGGGGCAAGATGACCCGAAGATTTTAGACCTATCACTTGTTGATGCGATGTATAAGCCGATTGCTGTTAGCTATCAACCGAAAAAGGTGATGAAAGGTTTGGTCAATACTGCCAAAATAAGCTTTATGTGAGTATATAGACAAATTTAGATGCTTTTGATTGGAAACGAGTTACACTCATTTCAAGAAGAAGGAAAGGGGTTACTCTACAAGTCAGACATTGAGAAAGCTTATATAAGATTGATCAAGTTTTGCTCTAAATGTGTCGCATAGAATGGGTTTTGGGGAGAAATGGATCGGGCCGGATAAAGTGGTGCCTTTCCACGCTCTCTTTCGCTTTGATTAATGGTGGCTCTATAAGCCGCGCTTTAGAGGTTTAAGGTAAGGATCCTCTTTCGCTATACTACAGGCCGGGTATAGAATCTCTTCCTAATGATTGATAGGGTTATTGAAGGAGGTTATATCTCCGGTACAAGTTCAAGGGGAGGAAATGGGATAGCAGCTGCATTACCCATCTATTGTTCAGGATGATATCCTCTTATTTTTCAAGTAAGGATTCGTGAGCAAATGACTTATTTAGATCTTGGCCTGGTTTGAAGCCCTCTCAAGGCTAAATATCAACTTGGAGAAAAGCTCTTATGGTCGCCTCGTAAGGTAGAGGAGCCAAGGCCGACCTCGAGTTAGATGTACTGTAGTGTTCTTCCGATCAAGCAGCTCCTCTAGCCGGGGGAAGGCTCCGTGGCCGAACTGGGACTATGAGCTAGATTACCATTCGAGGCAGTTCCACTACTCAACCGAGCTACTAAATACTGGCGAACCACCGAACGGGCATCTGCTCATGGTCCCAGGTTCGAGCCCACAGAGGCGAAAGAAACCCCTGCGAGCTGTGGGGATAGCTCAGGAGCGGGACCACCCTCGTCGGAGGGGCCAGGGGTGGGGCCCTTACAAAAAAAAAGAAATTTCGCCGAGAGCCGAGAGCCAGCTCCCATTTCAATACGTCCCGGGGTCTGGTTCGAGTTTCACTGAGGCGAAGAGTGCGGGCATGGGACATGCCTCTATACCGTGAGTAACACTTTTCTGTGCCGGGAGGCCAGTGGGTGGGGCCCTACAAAAAAAAAGGCGCCTTGTAGCAGCCCCACCCCGCCCACTCCGACGAGGGGGCGGTCCCACCACAAAGCATCCCCTAGCTCATTAGGTTTCTTTCGCCCGCGGCCGAACCCTGACCACGAGCCTAGATACACCTATTCGAGGTAGTTCCCATCGCCACTAACCGAGCTGGGGTGGTGGGCCCCATATGCAACATAGGCTCTCTTCTAACTAAGTATCTAGGGCTATCCCTAGGAACGAAGCATAAGACTTTTGGCGTGTGAGATGGGGTTGAAGACAGATTTTGCAAGAGGTCAGTCTTTTGAAAGTCAATATACTTCTAAAGGAGGTGCTCACTTTTTATTAGAAGCACTCTCCAATATGCCCCAGTTCATCTCATGTCCCTTCATCTTCCTAAGGGGTAAAACTCAGTTGGAAAACTAAAGGCCAGGGTGGAGGCAACCCGAAAGGAAGTTACTCTCGTAACCAGACATAGTTCGTCGCTGAAGGAGAAAGGTGGCTTCAGTTATTGAAACCTTCTAACTTCCAATAGGGCCCCGTTTGGGAAATGGAGTTACAGGTTTGCAATTGAAGACAACTCCATCGTGAGGAGTGTCATCAACCCTCGGGCGTATGAGACTCGAGGTGGGATTGGCTTCCTTCCCTTCCTAGATGCAACCATGAGGTAGGATTGTGGAAGGAAATTAGTAAAGAAGCTGTGCAAATTAAACATCATTGCTCAATTGAGTTAGGGATGGGTGCAAGACTAGATTCTGGGAAGACTTGTGGTGTGGTGAAGCAACTTTGTGTTCTACTTTTCCCTCCCTTTATGATGTGGCTAGTTTAAAAGGGGCTAGGGTTGTGGACCTTTGGGAGACTACAGGGCCGAGAGGTGGCTAGAACTTCAGTTTTGGAAGGCATTTTGATGATTGGGAGTTGGAAACGGTTCAAAGCTTCCTTTGCACAGTTAACTCTAGGAATATCAAACCTCATATCATAGATAAGCTTTGTTGGAAAGAGGCAAAGTTTGGTATTCTATTCTGTTAAATCTTGTTTTGATATACTGGAAGGTGGGAGACATCTGGTGCCTGTTAAGATGTTGTGGAATCCTGTTGTTCCCTCAAAAGTAGTGTTTTTTACTTGGGAAGTTTGGTGGGACAAAATTCTGACTATGAATCAGCTCAAAAAAAGAGGTTTTTCTATGACAAGTAGGTGTCCCAAAAAAAAAAAAAAAAAAATAAAGATAGTTTTGAAAGATTTGTTGTCCAATCACCCGTAATTGCGTATGTGGTCGTAAATTTTATTCCTACAACGAGATCATCGGTCCCGTCATTTCCGGCAAAAGATATGATTCCTGGTCGTCTATCCCGCTTAGAAAGAAGGTTTCTAAGCATTGGACGACGATTCCTCTTTGCCTGATATGGGCAATCTGGAAGGAGAGGAATTGTAAAACCCGAGAAAATTCAAATTTTATGAAAAAAGGTAAAACGATAATTTCAGTGGGAAAGTCTGAAATTTTTCTAGATCTCGGATGACGAAACGGATTTCACCGTTGGAATCGTATCGCGAAATCTAGCTATCCCGTCGAATTTCGTCAAATTCCTAGACAGTCGGAATTTCACGTTTTTCGAAGCACCAAGAGTCACGAATGACACTTGGCACTTGTTTGAGTGGCTCACATTGAGTCACGTGTCAAATGCAGAGTAAGCCAAACAAGAGCCTAAGTGGGGCCCATATGGGACATTTGTCACCACTTGAGAGGATGGAAATCCAAAGGTATGGATAAATGGATAAGGGAAATCCAAAAAGCACCAATGGTGTGTTGGCATGTGACAATGAGGACATCCCACTTGACTTTGGACCAAACAATTCGGTGGGAGGAGGAAAAGGAGGGGGGAGAAGAGAAAGAAAAGAAAGAGAAAAGAGAGAGAAGAAGAAGGAGGAGAGAGAAGCTCCACCTTCTCTCTAGTTTTTCCGACGATCGATCGCGCCGCTTCCGGGCCGAAGCAGCAGGGAAAAGTTCTTCTCGTGGCAAGAGCTTCTCGAGCAGAGATCGAATCCGAGTTTACAACTCCAAGAGGTAGGGGTCTTTCTCCTACTTGGTTTAATTCTTATTTAAAAACCATACAAATGGTTCTAGTGTTTTGGGGCTGGAAATGGCTATGCATTCTAGTCCCAAAGATTTGGGACTGAATGTTGGATTTTTGGACTACCTTCGGACAGTCCATGGGCTGGATTTCTGGGCTGTTTCGAACAGCTCGAAAACCGAAATTCCAGGATTGTTTTCGGACAGTCCGGAGTTGGATTGTGAAATTGATTTTCGGATTGTCCATGCGTACAGTTCTATGTGTATTGTGAAAATGAATAACATGATTTGTTGTGTGAAAAATAGTGTTGTTAATGCATGCTCAATTGATATGTTAACATGATTGCTTGAATTATATGAAATTATATTGTAGAAAAATATAATTCTTCATGAATCATGAAGTCAGATATACGACCGAAGATGATTACATTCATATGCACAGAAACGCATTGAAATCAAAAGGGTGCATAGTGATAGTAAATTCACCATTATTGGTGAATGTGGGGCGAGCTCGGAAATGGGACAACGTTCAAGATTGAGACTCATGGTCGTATAAATTGGAAATAACTAATAAATCACATGTGTTGGGCGTAGCAAGTTGGGGTAGATCCCCCCCCCCCCCCAGGGTGAAAGTCTCAAATTCATACACGGTTAGACATGATTACCGGCGATGCAAGACTGTAAAAATGTTGGGAAGGCGTGAGACGATCCTGCGGTGAGAACCCAAAAATACACAGCCCATAAACACACACGCGATTAAATGAAAATTAAATCTAGTATTGGATGTCGATCCAATGAGTTAAGTCACCGGGTGGAACACTAATGATTGGTTTTCACACTTGGCTTTGCATGTGTGAGGGTTTGCATGTGTGAGAGAGTCGGTCATGACTCGAGGTATGGTATGAGGAGTCTCATCTCATGCATAATATAAAATCATTCCATGTATAAATTGCATTTGTATGGAATGTGAATGATTGTTGTGTGCCATTGCATGCTTATTTAGGTGGGAAGTAACCCTTGTAGGAAGATTCAACTATTGGGCATTGCTCACCTCATTATGGGAAAATATTGTCAGGCACTGAAGGACACCGGGGGACGGAACGCATCCAAGACCTTAGCGGTGAAGGAAATGCTAGATTTGGCCTTGTTTTGTATTTTGTAAAATTTCCGGTGGAAACCCACCTCAGAATTGTAATTAAAGATGAATTGTACTCAACTCGCTTTGTATGATTAACATTTTGGCAAGTTTTCCAGTTTCCCCGTTGTCTTTTGAAATAAAAAGACTATTTACATTGAATTTAAAGGTTTTTCGAAAGTGAAAGTAGAACCGAGTACGAAGGGAGGCCGAGTCGCCATCGCCCATTTTCGGGGTCCTTTGTCGCGACAGTAGTTTCTCCAACTCGTGGTCGCGATTGTGGTTTCTTGTGTCGCGATTAGTCCCAGGCCGCGCGCACGATACCTGCTTGGGCACGGCGGGTGGGATCGCA
The DNA here is from genome assembly GCA_016808115.1 of Tetrastigma voinierianum. Classification (NCBI taxonomy): domain Eukaryota; kingdom Viridiplantae; phylum Streptophyta; class Magnoliopsida; order Vitales; family Vitaceae; genus Tetrastigma; species Tetrastigma voinierianum. The sequence goes on from JAEQBH010003961.1 coordinate 742,074, forward strand.
CGCATGACAGAGCCTCGCTCTATGTCATGATGTGGTCTCCCGTGCATGCCGGGTGACTGGTCCGCGATAGGATTTTCTTTGTCGCGACAAAGCTCTTTTAGGCCCTATGTCGCGACCGTGGACTGTGTCGCAATTGGGCGTGGTCAAGGCCGGGAGGCCTTGTGAAACGACAGGGTGGCGCAACGGGCACGCACCAACGCGTAGCGCAAGAATGTGTGCGCAACAGCACTCCGCGCTGCTTGCAACGAGCATGATAAGAGCTGCCACACGCGACCGACAAGCAAGAGGCGCGCGACAGGGGACTATCGCTACAGAGAGGCTTTGTTGCGACAAACCACTCATATTGCTCTATCGCGACAGAGTTGATCAGTAGCAAAAAGAAAAAAAAAAGAGTCTAAAATTTCGACCCTCAGGAATTGGGGTGTCACAGGAATAGAGTAGTGTTCGAAGATGTTTGTTTCTTCATGTCAAGACTAAAGGGTTGTTTCTTTAGATCTTTTGGCTCTTAGGCTAGCTTGATCCATAATATGGACTATTCTTGTGTAAGATGCATCTTGTGTATTCTCTAGCTTTTTCTGGTGGGCTGGTTAGTTTTTCTCCCACGCCCTGTTTTTGTATAGGCCTCGGCCTTAACATGTTAACCGCGCTTTGAAGGATACAAGGCCTTTACCCTCTTTCTGCAACAACGCTTTGGAGATTTAAGGTGCAGGTGATGAGTTGGCCTTTTGGCCTTCCTTGATGGCTAGTGTTGGGGTTAGTGCAGAGTGTTTCAAGTCCTCCATCAGCTTGGAAGAGGGAGGCCTATTTAGCCTGCTAAGGGTTTTCTCATGGGAGCCAATGGTCTTATAAACAAGCCCATTGTGTTGATTTGTAAGGGAGTGGGTGAATCCAGAAGCCCTGCCTCTTCATGATCTTTTTTCATCTCCTTGATGACTCTATGCATTGTGTCTAGTCATCTTCAACTGATGACACCCTCTAGATTGAAGTAGGTGGCTTTGCAGATTTGTCTTTGTCATAGGATTTCTTCTTATGGGGGGGTTGGGTTCTCGCTCCTCCTCCTCCTCATCCTCTTCTCAAAGATGGGGGTGAGATTTGACAAGAACTTTGGCGATTTTAATATCGAGAAGTTTGTCTCCTTCAGTGATTTTTTTTTGCCTGTGGAAGGGTTTGAGAAGGAAGTCAATTTCTATCGAGAAAATTTAAACTCAAAAGGGTTATAGAAGCGGTGGATCGATTTGGAAAGAGGCCTTCCTTTGCTTCACATTTTGAGATGGACGTCAGAAGTTGGATTGCTTTGCTAATTACAATCTCTCGAGAGGTAAAAGGAAAACAAGCTGGAAATGTAGGTTGGATTCAGCTGACATGGCATCGTGGACCCTCTCTCATCTCTCTTCTCTAACCCCTCTATCAGCCCTAGCACCCCAACCTCCAAGTTGGCACCCAAACCAATTTTTTAAGGTTAATTACATAAATGATGTCTCAATTTTTCAATTTTTTCTATTTTGATATCTCAATTTAATTTTTATTCAATTGTCTAGCTTTTTGATTTTTCTATCTTGTTGTCTCGACTTTATTTTGTTCAATCATGTATCTAAACTTTTTTATTTTTTTTATTTTAGTTTCTTAACTATATTTTTGTTTAATGAAGTGTTTCAACTTTTAATTTTTGTTCAATCAATGCTTATTAGGATAATTGAATAAACAAAAATTGCATCAAAATAACATTTTTATCATATAAAATTGATAAAATTATTTAAATGACCTTTAGCGAGGTGAAATGATAATGTTATCCTTTCCATATTAGGGTTTTTTCTATTTATTCGTTATTGTACAAAATAAATTGATTAAATTGGTTATTGTAAATAAAAATAAATATTTTAATTATTTATAAAATAATTTTAATATCTAATGTTTTATTTTTAATATCTAGTATTTAAAAAAAAGTAAAAATAATAGAAGATAATTAAAATTTATTTTTTAAATTGTTATATTTTCTCTTTTAAGAAAATTTTATTCAAAATATATCAATTTCTTTTATTGTGGAAATAGATAATATTGTTAAAAGTCATTTAAGTAATTTGATGTAATGTTGAATGTTATTCAAACTTCATGTTGATCAAGAAACATTTGATTAACAAAAAATTAAAAGTTTAAACACTTATTTGAAAATAAGTTGAGATATCGAAAAAATAAAAAGTTTAGACAATTTAATTAAACAAAAATAAAGCTAAGACATCAAATAGAAAAAATCACAAAGTTTAGACACTTAATTAAAAATAAATAAAATCTATACACCAAAATGAAAAAAATAAAAAAGTTTAAGCACTTAATTGAACAAAAATAAAATTCAAACATTAAAATATAAAAAAATGAAAAAGTTAAGACATCATTTATATAATTAATCTATTTTTATTTTATTTTTTAAAATATATAAAATAAGAATTTTAAATTTATTTTTTAAATATAAATAAAATATTCGTTATTTTAATTAGTCAAAAGGAAAATAAAGTTCATTAATAAAAAAGAAAATATTTTATACCATAAGATTTATAAAACCCCTTCGGGATGTCCCCTATGTTTTTAAAACAGATTAGGATTTAAACATATAAATAAATGACAGTAGATGGAAATATTAAACAGATTTTATTGAAAGGAAACACACATTTATACAAGTGGAATAAAGCTTGAGCTGAAAGCTTTTATGAAAGCTTTGGAATATATATATCACAAGAGGGCTGAAGAGAGAGAGAGAGAGAGAGAGAGAGCTCAGGAGAAAGAAGACTAGGGAGAGCTATATCCCAAATACATAGAGAAGTTCTCTATTTATAGAGAAAACAAGAGGTCAAGGGATAAGATCAATGACGCTAGATTTAAAAGTCCGACCGGTGCCTATCACCCATCACAAATGAAAATCTTCAAACTTTTCCTTTTACTGCATTACGGACAAGAAGTGATTCTGACATGACGTTTCTAACAAGATTACGACCCATGACGTGATTGTCTCCTTACTATGGAATCTTATCGAAAATGATCTAAAAAGAAATAATGTACTAAGAATCAAAAATATCTTTCACAAATGCTTATGTCTTTTTCTTCTTTTTCGGGTTTCCGTCCTTTTCCCGATTTTTTTGTCGCCTGGGAGGCAACTATTTTTCTTCATGCTTTGTTATCTTCTTTTTCTTTGTCTTTCACTTATATCAAGTCTTTGCTTTTCTATCTTCCACTCTTCTTTATGTTCCACTTACATCTTTTTTCTTCCACTTATATATTTTCATGTTCCACTTACATCAAATTATCGAGAATCGTGTCATACATACTTGTCTTCTCTACTTGGTCCTTCAATGGATCTTGGGCTTTCTGCTTCTTTATATATATCCTTTTTGAGAATCTCGACTACCTGTTGTGTTAGTTGGACTAACAAGCTTTTTAGGAAAGCCTCACCCATAAACGAATTTGGTGTGTCTTTACCAGCTACCGTTTGAGTTGGACTAGGTTCATTATTTATGCCCAATGAACTATGCTCCAATAAATCTATGAATTGTTCTAAGGGACTAGGTTCTATCTTAATGTCGTCTGGGTGATTTTCTAAAGTTGAAAATTTATTAATGTGTTCAAAATTATTTGTGTTCTATCTTGAATTTTTTTCTTTCTGCCGTATTTTTTTAATTTTATGTATATTTCATTTTTCTATTTTTTCTTCATATAATTTTTAATGATTAGATAATCTTGTTCGTATCTATCGTATTTTTCCTTTAGAATTTCTAGTTCTTCTAAGTAAGTGATCTTGATTTCAAGGGAGGAAAAGGAGAAAATCACGTTAAATCTAGGGTTGTTGTCTGGCTACTGCATGGTTCTACTGGTTTTAAATAAGGTTGGCCATGATGATTTAAAATTTGTTTTACTAATGGACTAATAAAATAATTACTTCCTAAGTTTGTTTTACATTGATCTAAAGCCTAGGTTAGGTTATAAAATCCTTTGAAAAATGGTTTGGGATGGTTTGATATATAAGGAAGGATTTCTTCCCATGTTTTAAAAATACCTGTTTTATGACCTTGGTAAATGACATAGAAATTGAAATTAACATTACTATTATTCTTTTTATGAAAATATTCTGATTAACAATTTAAACAAGTAATGAAATATTTTCTATCTAAATTCTTATTGGTCTGGTGATTAAAAATCTAACTGAAACTAATCCAAAGGTTATCTATAATACATTTCTGTTCTTCATCTAGTCCTATATGAGGTAATAAATTAAAGGTTATATTACTTCTGGGGTATACCTTAAGAGAATTCTTTCTGAAGGTTAATACCTTTTCTTGATCTTCACTGGAATAAGCTGGAATGATCCTAGTTATCTGCCTGTTCATCTATGACATAAAATTAATTTATTAGTCTACTTAATGAATCTGCTAGACAATTATTTTTTCCTTTAATATGTTCAATTTCTATTTTTATTCCTGTATTAATTATTCTTTTGTAAAATTTAACCACCTCCTTTGTGAAGACCTTTTTTCATTTTTTAATTTATAAAACTTTACTATTGCCTCACAATATGTTCTGATAGTAATTTCCTTTTTAGAAATTATTTATATTCTAAAGCTATCTATAGCATATGCTATAGCCAATACTTCTGCATCTATGCTACTTATATTACCATTTTCTTTGTATTTTCCACTACTATACCTACAAATTTTTCTCTCTGGTATTTTTAAATAATCTTATGGGTTTTTCTAATAATACGTTTCCATCCTAAATATATCCAGACAAGCCGAATTATTAAATAATCATTTATTAATGGTAGATCTAATGGTGGTAATTTTGTAACTATTTCTTTAAGAGATTTTACTAACTTAATATCTTCTTGATTAAACTATTTTTGTCCTTTACTCCCTACTTTACTAAATAAAGGGCCTGCAATCCTACTTAAATTTTTTATGAAAGGTCTGGCATAGTTTAATAATCTAAAAAATTTATGTAATTCTTTTGTTTATTCTATTTTGTCTGGAAAAGTTAGAATTTTTTTTGAAATATGTGGTTATAATAATATTTTACCATCTCCTATTATTACCCCTATAAATTCTATGGTCTGTTGAAATAATTGCATTTTACTTTTGCTAATTATAATACCATGTTCTTCAAACTTTTGAATACTATTTGGAGATGTCCTATATGTTGTTTTTTATTTTTGCTAAAAACTAGTATATCGTCTATGTAGACTGCTACAAATGAGTCATTATCTCTAAATATATTATCCATCTTTCTTTGAAATATTGAGGGTGCGTTTTTTAAACCAAATGGCATTACAAGCCATTCAAAATGCCCTTCTGGATAGGAAAAGGCTGTCCAATGTATACTGTCTGGGTGCATCTTAACTTGCCAAAAACCTGATTTACAATCAAATTTGCTAAATATAGTACAATCTTTTATTTTTCCTAATAAATATTCTTTTGTTGGTATATCATATCCATCATCTTCTGTATTATCGTTTAATCTTTTGTAGTTAATTACCATCCTACTTTTTCCTTCTTGTTCACTATGTTTATTCACTAAGAAGGTCACGAATCTATGAGGTGAATCTGACGATGTATTACACCTTAGTTTTAGTAAATCATTAATATGTGTCTTATAATCTTCTATCTTTTCATTGTTTCCTATTCGCAGTTTATTTTATAATTCGGGTTCTTTATTTTTAATATACATTCAACTTTATCTTTTTCCCAATATTTTAAAACATTTTCTCCTATAATTTCTAGTTTTTCTTGAAAAGGAAAAGAGAATTGGCTGAATTACTTTTCATTGATGTCAATGAAGGATTTATACAGAAGGTAGACTTAGGTTACACATTAGTCTCTCCTATAACTAAGCTTAGGTTATACATTAGTCTCTCCTATAATTAAGCAATCACCAATCAATATAACTACAATCTAGGAATACAAAAGGAAAACTGTTATACAAGGAAAACCGTTATGCAATGCATCACACGCCTCTATAAATGGAAGATTTTCTATGTTATTTCCTAACACTCCCATCAAGTTGGAGAGTGGATGTCCTGTACTCCAAACTTGCAAATCATAGAAGTAAAGACATCTTTTCCCAAAGCTTTAGTCAAGACATCTGCCAATTAATGTGCAGAGTTCACGAATCTTATAGCAACGGATCCATCTTGAATCTTATCTCAGATGTAATGACAATCCATTTCAATGTGTCTAGTCTGCTCATGAAAGACTGGGTTTGCTGCAATATGCAATGCAACTTTGTTGTCGCAGTATAACAATGCAGGTTCTGGATACAATACTCCCAAATCTTTGAGAAGGTATCTTAGCCAAGTTAACTCACAACAAGCACCTGCCAGGCACGATATCTCTCGTCGCCTAAAGAAAGCGACATCAAGCTCGACGATTCGATCTCCATGAGACTAATGAGGGGCCAAGGAAGACACAAGAACCCAGGGTAGATCTTTCAGTTGATCGACATCCCGCCCAATCTGAATCACAATAGGCTCACAACTTGAAATCACTATTTGAGGGGAAGAACAATCCGCCAGCATTCTAAGATAGTGCACAACACGTAAGTGTCATCTCCATGTGAAGTTTACAAGGTTGATGCATAAACCTGCTTAATACATGTACATAATATGTAATATCCCGCCTTGAGACAATAAGATATATCAATCTACCAACCAACCTTCTATAATGACATGGATCTTTGAGTAAATCACCTTTATCAGACAATTTCAAACCTCACTCCATAGGAGTATCAATAGGTGCCGCACCTAACAATCCCGCATCCTTAATGATTTCTAAAGCATACTTACGTTGGGAAATGAAAATCCCATTCTTAGAAGAAGATACTTCAATGCCAAGGAAATACTTCAAATCACCAAGATCTTTAAGATGAAATTGACTATGTGAATTTCTTGGATTGCGCAATACTACGTGATCATTTCAAGTAATCAAAATATCATCAACATATATCAAGAGGCCAAACAAGGACTTGCCTGTATTCTCGTGAATAAAGAGTAGTCACTTCTAGATTGAACATACCCCGCAGCCAATAGCTTCCGAGAATTTTGAGAACCATCAGCCGATGCTTGCTTCAAGCCATACAAAGGACTTATGTAATCGACATTATCTAAGTTGTCCTCCGCCCGTCTCGTAAGCCCCGCACTTGATACATGTAAAGCTCTTCATGAAGATCGCTGTGAAGAAAGGCATTGTTAACATCCAATTGGTGAAGAGACCACCTTCGAGCAGCAGCCAAGGCAAGGAGACATCGAACGGTGATGATTTTGGCAGTGGGAGAGAAAGTATCCTAATAATCGACACCCTCCAATTGTGTGAACCCCTTGGCAACTAATCGGGCTTTGTATTGCTCAATCGATCCATCAGAACGATGTTTAATCTTATAGACCCATCGACAACCTATCGACGTCTTCCCTGCCGGAAGAGATGTGAGAGTCCAAGTACCATTAGCTTGGAGGGCCTGCAATTCGGACCGCATTGCCTCCCCGCTATCTCGTGACGGAGGACGACTCGTATCAATTCTTTGGCCTCGTGGACTTGACTAATTTGGGCAATAAAAGAGTGATGTGCAGGCTGGTAGCGGTGATATGAAACAAAATTAGCCAAGGGATAACGGGTACTTTTAGTCAGACCTGGAAGTAAGGAAGGAGATTGCTAGAGCAAGGCAAGGTGGAGGGGGTGAGAGCATACATAACTCCGTGAGTTTTGGTGGTGGATTATGGGAGCCGACTGAGCGACGGCTGGGCTCTGGCTGCTTGGTCAGGGCGAGCCAGGCAGAGCCGGGGGATGGCCTGAGGGAGTGGATGAAGAAGGAAGTAAGGACGGGGATGAAGGAAGGGATGATGTAGGACTAGAATGGCTAGCGGGCATGAAGGTGCATCCTTAGGGCGGCGAGTGTAGGTTTTGAGGGGAGCTGCAGTGGGATGCTCATTGGGCTGCTCATCATGGAGGAAGGGGAGATTAGAAATTGTGGGGGAAGAGACGGGTGCGACGGAAGTGGGTGTGTCTGAATTGGGTGCGACAAAAGAAGAGGAAGCTAGGTCGTGAATTGGAGTAGGAATTGGGCTTGAAGAATAACCCAAATTAGAGGGATAGAGGACAAACTTGGAGGAAGCATAAGGAAAGTGATTTTCATGAAGATGTACATCCCTGCTGGTGAATATTTTTTTGGTGGATAGATTGAACAATTTATAAGCTTTTTGTCCAACGGGATAACCAATGAAGATACAAGTAATGGCACGGTGATCGAATGTATGGGAAACATGGACATTGGTAGCATAAGCGAGACAACCAAACACACGGAGGTGAGAGTAAGATGGTGGTTTCAAGTAAAGGCGTTCAAATGGTGTTTTGAAAGAGAGAATGGGTGAAGGTAAGCGGTTGATGATATGGACGGCGGTGAGGGCGCATGCTCCCCAAAATTGATTAGGTAGTTGGGCTTGAATTTTAAGGTCTGCGCAACTTGTAAAATGTGGCTAGCACTAAGGCTCCACCACCCCATTTTGTCAGGGGCGTGTAACACAAGAGTGCCGGAAAAGAACACCATTATCTTTTGAAAAAGGATTGGAGGAAAGGAATTCTCCACCATTGTCACTAAAATTTTGATATGAGATTCAAATCGGTGTGGAAACATAACTAAAGAAATGTTTTATAAGAGGTTTGCGGCTTCATCTTTATGTTTCATCAGAAAAATCCAAGTGAAGCGCGTGTAATCATCAACAATAGTAAGGAAATAATGTGCACTAGAAAGTGAAGAATATTTATAACGACCCCAAATGTCGCAATGAATAAGATCAAATGGTTTTTTTGATGAGATTTCACTAGTACCAAAAGGTAAATGATGTTGCTTTGCCAAAGGACACCAGGCAAGCGTTATTAGACCTGGAATTGAAAATTTTAAAAAAGTTCTTAGCAATGAAACTCAGACGAGAATGGGAAATATGCCTAAACGACTATGCCATAGATCAGAGGATGAGGTGGTGAGGTCACAGTTGGTTGGTGGTTTGGTGATGAATGAGAAGTGGTCCCGATTTTCCTTGTTGTTAACGCCGCTAAGTAATACAATCCATCACATCATCACCAAACCAATCATCCTCCTCAGAATGATCCTCGCAAACACACCAATGAGGAAAATGTCATCGAACAATTCAGTCTCTTGTCACCGACTAATTGACATTAAATTGACTTTGAACAGGTGCACACATCACGCGCAGATAATAAATAGTTTAGTGGGCAAGGATCCTCGCACAATAAAGTTAGCCTTTTCTCCACTAGGCAACATCGAGGCAATGAAATATTTTATCTTCATGCAATAATGTACTTTGGAGATGAAGAGATATGGATTCGTTGGGTAATCGCCATCGATGATCCAAGAGGAGAAGGAATTTTGTGACAAACTCCGGTTTTGCTAAGCAACTCAGATTTGCCTGAATTTGTACCTTTATCTTTGTCATTTAGAAGGGACAAGAGCCGGCTGTTGTGTTTCCGAGATTCCACTACCATTGATTTCATCATTCTGAGTTTAATTCATCAAACTTGATTAGCCACGTAAGTATTCTCGTGGTGGTTAAAATGGAACCCGTTTCGCCTTTGGGTGTATCGAGGTGTCACATCCTCGATCCCCGGTCCGACCCGGTCATGGATCCTCAACGTAAGTCCTAGGCGCGAGACTATCTATACTATATACTATACTGTATACCGTACTGGGACTCTCATTGACCTGCTCTTCTCGTGAGTCAGACTGCATTTATTGGGCGCACAAACAATTTCGCACAACAAAAATCATTTGTACATATACAAAAGAACTACCACCGGAGTGGTGTCCATCACAATCTATACACATATACAGAGTCCTATGTACTTATACATGTACAATTTCTATTACAAAACATCAGAGATCGAGGAAGGCTACCGGTGAGCACCTCCATCTCCGAGTCGGCCTCGCTTTGGTCGATGTGGAATGTCCCCGTCTTCTATCCTCGGGCTTTCGCCTTTCTCCAGACCTACACCCATTGAACACCCGCGCTGCTTTACGCCTTTAGTGGGAATATAAGCATGTGGACAACCACCAATGGCGACCGGGCCATGTCAATCTTTTTCCACTGCCTCTATGTCTTCGCATATCCTTTATCTATACTTTTTCTCAGGTTCCTATTTCTATACTTTTACATATTCCCATACTTGTGTCTATCTTTTACGCTTGTCATATGTCTTTCAATGTTCCTATTCTTTCTAAGCATATCAAGGTCTCTAGTCTATGTCTTTTCATCTTTCTAAGTACTATGATTTCCATTGTATTCTATGTACTATTACATATATCATTTCTCTAGGACTCGTATATATCATGTCTTATTCCATGTAATGGCTACTTCCATGTTATACTTTTCATTCTTCATATATCCTTTTCGTACTATACTTCAGGACTTTCCATCTACTCGTATTCATGTACTATTCTTATACTATTTTCATATATCTATATTCATGTACTCGTTCATTTCTACATCAAGCTTTCCGCACTTTCATATGGTTTTCTTTTATGTACTTGCATATGTTATCATATATTTTCATATGCTATTCATATACTATGCTTTTCATATACTATACTTGTTCATATACTTTTCATGTTCTATTGTGACTTTCTATTTATCATTATATTGTACTTTTCTTCTTGTTCTTGTAACTGTCTATACTTTCATCGCATAGCAAGGTTAAGGCTTCTCATATCATGTCATTTTTACTTCATGTCCTAAATACCTTAGTGGATACTGGAAACTATGTGTACCAAGGTACTTATCACTGCATAAGGCAAAGATCCCTCGTCTGCTAATACCCGAAGGTATCGGCCACCAGACAAAATGCTGACCTATGCCATATGCCATCGGTACCCGAAGGTACTATCACCGCACGAGGCGCGATCTCGCCTATCGCGGGTGGATCCTTATGGGGCCACCCGATCCAAACGGATCTATATCATCGACTCCAAATCCGGCCTCAATATCTCTGCTTCATGAATATGCTTCGCAAAGAATTCATATCTTCCCATAGTATGCCTATCTATCCCTCTACTCGTGCTCTGCTGTACAATCGCCTTTTATTACATTTTCAGATATCTCATGCTACGAATAACTATTGTTATCATAATTAAGCTTATGCATATATACTATCATTACTTTACTTCATTAGTTCTCATATCCTGTAGCCTATATTACTGCTCTCATATCTCTATATTACATATAGTCATATCTTTTTCTATCATTTAGTTTTGTCTATCATATATCATGAATGCATTTATGCACTCTTGTATTCGTATATTCATATATAGCTTTCTATATTCATATCTCTTTATATCATTTACGTATTCCTGTCATGTCTTCATCTATTCATATACTTTCTATATTTCTATCATGTATGCTCTTACTTATTCATATTCATATCATATACGCTATATTCATATACTTTTCCATATTACTTACTCGTCATGTGTCTTTACTATGCCTATCATTCATGTACATATAATTTATTCTTATGTTTTGTCATCTTTTACTTATCTCTATCGTTCTTAGCATTTACGCATTTCTATCATGTGTTCCTAGCATGTTCCATCTTATTCCTTTCGGTATGTCTATCATATATTCCTATCATTTACATATTCCTATCATGTCTTTATCTATTCATATACTTTCTATATTTCTATCATGTTCCATCTATTCGTTCATGTATGACAATCATATGTTCACAACATATAATCTTATATTCATATGTGCCTATCAATTGTGTACTTTAGACTATCGTATCTTTATGACATATCCTATCATATCTTTATCATATCTTTTATGACTTATACCTCATCATATCTTATGACATATCTTATATTAATATCGTATTCATATTTTATGAACATATCTATACATATTGCATTTTCTATATTTTCCTTGCTTCATGGCTATTACATTATGAAGACTTCATATACTTTATGTAGCTATGATGTGTAAGGAAATCAGCACCTCATTCATATTCTTATCTTCATGAATCTATTTACTTAGGAATTGGAATCAATCCAATCGGGATCATCCAAACTAAAAGCAGGCATTTTCATGCCAACTAGTCATTTTACCGATTTTCTAGTGACGCCAGGCTACTTCATTTTTCCGGGGTCTTAACTTCATATTTTGACACTATGTCCTTATAATCATTTAAAGCTAAGGTGCTAAGGGTTCTATTCCAACTGAATCACCAAATCGAGCACCGAACTCAAGATCCAAACAACCCGGATTCTATGTTCAACACTGAAACCAGAATTTGGTTTGCACATGGTCCCACTTCGAGTGGATTTTTGGGCCACTTAGAGTCATAATTTGACGATGTCTATTTCTATATGGATGGTTCTCCTTGAAGTCTATTTTAATTGGCCACTTGAATCACTCAATTCGGATAAGAAATGAGCAAGTTATGGCCAAAATACGAAAACTGGTCAAAACTGGAAAACAGAACAGGTGTACCGGTACATGTGTGACTTGTACCGGTACATGTTTGGTTCTGGAAGGGTGTACTGGTACATGTTCAAGTCAGACCGTACACGTGACCCGAAATGCCCGTGTAATGTGTATTTGTTCCATATTTCCATATTTGCTACCCAAATCAACCCTCTATACTCCTATAAACACCCCAAAGCCATTCCAAATTCATCCTATAACCTCAATTTTACTTAATTCTTCTTCAATACTTCTCTTATTTCAAAATCCTTCATGAATTACTCAACCCACTTAATATGGGCTATGATCTATACATAACCCTAACATGTAATTAGTTAGGCTTATTCTAAACCCAACTCATTACTTGCCATTGAACTATGAATCCAACCTCAAAGCCGGAGGATTTCTATGTGCTTCTTTGTCCTATTCAAGGTTTTACCAAGATTACTTTTAAAATTCTCCTTAAGGTTAGAAGAAACTTAACAAAACCCTAGGTTTTGGGAACCAACTAATAACCATGCAATTGTATGGAAAAACAATTCCAAGCTTTAAAAGCCCATGTAGTTCCATACCAAAATCCAAGTTCCATACCTTAGTTTGGCTTTGATCTTGGCTCCTCCTTCTTCCTCTTCTCTTCTTCCTCTTCCTTCTCTTCTTTTCTCCTTTTGCTCTCCTCTCTCTCTAATTTCGCTTTTCTCTCTATTTGGAGACCAAATTTGTCTTAAAACCCATGTTTGTTAAGGCCATGTTTGGCCAAGTAAAAATCCATTTTTGCTTTAAGTTTCTATAATTGCATCTTGGTCTCCAAATTCTTTCCTTTTTGAAAATCAACTTATGCCAATTTCTCATTTGACCCCAATCTTTCCTCTTTTATGACTTTCATATCCTTTTTAATAAATTACAAGATTGCCCTTGTATCTTGTAAACTTTCCGGGTCCCTCATTTTATTTTCCGAAAATTCATATTTAACTTTTAATATACCCTAAACAAGTCTGAAAACTGCTAGGGTATATTTCGGGATGTTACAGGAGGATATCCGTGTAGTTGATAACATTTCTCAACAAAGTGTCCCATGTCCCCACAATAGGCACACTAAGGTCGCCCTCTGAAAGATCCTGAACTGCGTTTGTTTTGAACAAACCTTGTGAATCTTGTGAACCACGTAGAAGGTCCAATGATCCGACCTCGCATTCTGCGAATATTTTCATCCGATTGCTCTTACGGCCATGGCGGGCCACGAATTAGGAATATGCAGTCAGGTGTGTCGTGACGAAGCCTTGTTTTTCTTTCTTGGCAATACGCAGGAATATGCTTGACTTTGACGTAATAAAGAGGATTCATGAGAATTATCTCGCTCAATAAATCAGGCCGTAAGATTCATTCAATCCCATTAGAAATTGCATCAATCTTTGTTGATCCTGTTGTGCACCGCTTGACGCATCATTGTACGAAGCTAGTTCATCCCACAAGCTCTTGAGTTTTGTGTAATAAATTGAGATAGAAAGCTGCTCTTGTCGATGGTAGGCAATTTCTCGCGAGATCTCAAATATGCGAGGTGCATTGCTTTGAGATAATCGGTCACGAAGGACTTCCCAATCCTCATGAGCAGTTGTATAATAGATTACGTAGTCCGAAATTCCCGTGGATTGAGAGTAAGAATGATCGTGGAATGCACCATATCATTGCAACGTGACCAAGTTGCATAGTCATCAGGATGAGTTTCTTCCGAAGGCGCCTTGATGGTGCCATTGACAAAACTCCAATTTATTCGCATTCAAAGCCAAGGTCATCGCTTCCGCGCCTGTCGAGTAGTTATCTCTTATCCGGGGTTTGGAACCAAAGCTTCAAACCCGGGATGATTCCGAGGTGCATGAACAGGGTTTTGAGAGATCGACTTGATGCGCCCGATTTCATGTTCCGTAATCATTCACGGTGGCCGGTTGACGAGATCACTGCACGAGAAGGTAGAGCCGTTACAATGGAGTCGGGATTTTAGTTCCCGCTCCGATGACTGATGAAAGGAAAAGAGAATTGGCTGAATTACTTTTCATTGATGTCAAGGAAGGATTTATACAGAAGTTAGACTTAGGTTACACATTAGTCTCTCCTATAATTAAGCTTAGGTTACACATTAGTCTCTCCTATAATTAAACTTAGGTTACACATTAGTCTCTCCTATAATTAAGCAATCACCAATCAATATAACTACAATCTAGGAATACAAAAGGAAAACTATTATACAAGGAAAACCGTTATGCACAGAATACCTCTTCTATAAATGGAAGATTTTCTATGTTAATTTCCTAACATTTCTAACCTATCAATTAAGCTTTGTATTTGTTCTTCTTTTATGTTTATCATAAAGTAATTTATACTATTATTAATATGGACTAATTCTGTTAAATACATATCTTCATATTAATCTTCTTCAAAATCTTCTTGTATTATGCTTCATAGTTCGCATTGTCCTTCTTTTTGCACCTTCTCACAATCTTTTTTGCTAATAGCTTGGTTTCGAATATTCTATTTGTTTATCTAATTTTCCTCGACTTATAATTCTCGATTTCTTTTGTTATGGGCTTATCATGTAATGTCTTGATAAGGTAAAAAATCTTTATTAAAAGTTATTGTCCATTATCTTTAATAGAAATGATAGTCCTAATATAATCTGATGTTTAAGATTTAAAGGTTTATCCAAGTTTCTTTTAATATAGAAGGAGTATTCTAGACTGTGAGTAACAAATATTATAAAGGATATTTTGGATGTAGTACTTAGATGGTTGATATACCTATTAAAACTTCCGTTTACTTGTTGTGCTATCATAGGTTTTTCTGCTAAGGTTATGAATCTTTTTGGTATTATTTTCATCTATAATTACATGAGTACAACCTGTATCTAATAATGCATATGTTTTTATTAAAAAATCTTATATCCTAATTGTGCATTCTATTTGAGGTGCTTTTATTTCTCCTAATTTATTACATTTTTCTATAGGGTGGATTATTACATTAGAGTTTTCTTCATCCATAAATTCTTCTGGGATTTCTCCCAATTTTTTCTTTCCTATATATTTTTCAAATTTTGTTACTAAATCATTATATCCTTCTTTTATTAGAATTATTTCTTGTTCTATTCTTTTTATCTTTTCATCTATGGAGAGAGTATTTATAATTTCTTGATTATCTTTTTGACATTAATTTATTTCAGTACTTATGTTAGTGTCGAAGTATTCTTCTATACATATTATGCATCCTTCTAAGTAACACTTACGGCATTTTGCTCTATGTAATCTATCTGGAAACCATTTACATTTAAAACATCTAATACTATCAAGTCCTCTATTCTTTTTCCATTTATGTTCACATGTTATATCCATAAATTTTGTATTTGGAAATTCTAATTTTGCTAAATCATTTATTAGATCTTCATTTTCACTGTCTGAGTTTTGTTTTCCTTTTGTGATACTAACTATACTATACATCGTTTCGATATTAGATATTTCTTCATCTATTTCCACTAATTCTTCATTTGTACATTCTAAAAGCATACTTCTAGTATTATATAGGTTTTTCTTTCTAGGACAATTTGTACTTAAATGGTCTGGTTCTCCACATGCATAGCACTTAAGTTTGTTTCTATATATTCTCTTTGGATTGTATTTTCTAACATGTCTACTAGGATTTAAATAAGGTTTTCTTCTAGTAGATCTTTTCAAGAAACATCTTTTATTGTATTTTTTATATGGTTTATATTTCTTTTCTTTTCTATTTTCTTCCATTCCATATGTTTGTGGTGTGAATATATTTTTACAGAATCTATACTGACTTTTCTTAAGTTGTCTTTGGGTTTGTATTTCGCTGCATTTTCTTTTTAATATTTCCATTATATAGTTTATCCTATGTCCTATACTCCAAGGTTTCTGGTTTTCTGTCATCTCATCTTGTTGGACTCCTTTTAATTCCCTCCATGAGGTTTCAATTTCTCTTCCTAAGGTTCCTGGAAGTTTTCTAAATATTTTTTTCTCTTAACTCTTGGTTGAATCCATTTCCTGAAATAGCACAAAAATGGTAATATGATTGACAGAATTCTTTTATATACTTCCAGCCTTTATCTCGCATTCGTTTCGATGTAATAATGATTCTTATTGAATAGTAAGATGTCCTGAGTTGGGATCTTCTCCTGTAATTAGACTACTAATTTGGTTTACAAAATTATAGGGATTAGCTCCTAATTTGAGCATACCATTGTAGTTTTCTCTAAAATTTGTCTTGTAAGATTCCCATAATGCCCTAGTACTTTCTCCTAAAAAGGTTTCTAAATATTTATACATGGTTTCCTGTGCCTGCTTTCTCGGGGTATATTTTCCCGTACTTCTCAAGCATTATCGATACTTCCATACATCTATTACACTATTCCATAATTGTGGATCATGAGCTGCTATATTCAATATTTGTCCTGAAGCTTGTCCTTGGAACTTATAGGGTTTTTCTATTGGATAAGGTCTTCTCAGTCTCAGAATCTATGGATTCATCATAGGATTGATTTGGTTTAGGTTTATTCTCATAATATACTTGTGGTCTAGGTAAATTTCCTCCTCTATCTTGCCTTATTCCCATAGGTTGGGTTCTAGTAAATGGTGTAGGAGAAGTTGCAATACTTACTTCATCATCCATCATTTCTAAATCATTATCTGATTCTATGGTTTCATTGTCATCTTCTATTAATTCTATGACGACAATGTTCCCTAGATTATCATAGATTAATCTTTCTTCTTCTTATATTTCTCCTTTTCTTAAAGCTAATGTTTCTATTTTTAATAAATCTTCTTCTCCTATTATTACTCCGTCTCGTCTATGTGAGTATTCTTTTATCAAGTAATCTTTTCCTTCTAAAGTTACAGAGTCTATTTTTATTTTTGTTAATTCTTCGTACTCTTCACTTTCTCAGGTATCATTCTTTTTTGTAATCTATTTAATCTTATAATTAGTTTTCCTAAAGTATTTTGGTATACTAAAGAGGATTTTGGGTATAACTGCTTTTTGTTTCTTAGCAAAATCTTCTAAATCCCATTCTAACTCAAGCAAATTTTCTACTTAATGCCTCGGTTTAACTCATTCTTCAAAGGGTTAAGAGATTTACCACATCTTCTACTTTTATTTTACTTTATTATCTGCATAATTTGTGCATCTTCCAATAAATCCTATATTAATTACTAGATTACTACCTTTTACTTGTTGTTCATATCCTTTTGTTTTAATTCCTATTTTAATATCTTGTTGTAAGTCTTTAAGGCTCATCATGTAACCGCATACAATATACTATACCTATGTTATTATTCATATCTATCTCTCGTACTTGCTATCATTGCTTTTCCATATCTCTGGTCTAACTATCATCATATATATGTATTAACGTTGTCTTCTAAACCTTTCTTCTAGTTCTTTAAACGACTATAGTTATTAATCCTAAATGACAAAAGCTATATTCTTTTCTTAATTTGTCTACTATATCTTTTCCTAATAATTCTAATGTGATTGTATCATCTCCTAAACATTGGATTTATTCTTCTCTGATACATTTTATAAATTTATTTCTTCTTTCAAATATCTTCTTTTTATATATCACTTCTGGTTCTAATATTTTTAAACCATTAGTCTTAAAGTTTTCATATTCTATTTCTAGATTTGTGATTTCAACTATTTATGTTCCATATTTATCAGCTTGCCTAAGTAATCTATCATTATTACTACTTGTTTCTCCTACTTCAAATATTGTTCTAGAAATTCCAGAAAATGATCTTCTGCTATTCATTGCTTTTTTGTTTGTCTTTACTTGTTCCAAAGTTATAAGTTCTAGGTATAGTTATTGATTTCTTGGGTTTTCCTATTTCTAGGTTTATTCCTATAAGATCTTCTATGTCTTGTGTTTTGAACCATTAATATTCAGAGCTTTACTAAGTTTCTGACTTATATTTAATAATAATAATATTATTATATTATTTTGTTTTTAAAAAGTTAAATCTGCTTTACTAACAGGGTTTTCTGAACTTAGACCTTATGGTATATTATGGAAAATTTTCGCTTCTTCTAGTATTTTAAGATATGTTTGATCTTTTAATAGGTTATTCATATGCTAGCCTATTTAATTCTTTTAATATATTTGTATGTCCTTTATTTATTTCTATAAGTTTTTCTAATTGATT
This sequence comes from Tetrastigma voinierianum, assembly GCA_016808115.1. Taxonomy (NCBI): domain Eukaryota; kingdom Viridiplantae; phylum Streptophyta; class Magnoliopsida; order Vitales; family Vitaceae; genus Tetrastigma; species Tetrastigma voinierianum. Next base: position 760,776 of record JAEQBH010003961.1, read on the forward strand.
AATACCTTATTGTTAGATTCTTCTAAGTATTTGATTTGTGTACTAGTGTTCTATTTTCTTTTCAATAAGTCTAGTGAATGGATATATAATACATTTTTTCAATTTTTTCTACTGTTTTCTAAGTGTTTTATCTTACTATATTCTAGATTGAAAGTTTTAAAATTTTCTGAGAAATTGATTATTAGATCTGCTAATGTGTTAAGAGTTTTATATGAATTTTCTAAATTTTCTGAATGTATATTATGTGTATAATTCTCTTTTTTATAATTGCACTTTAATTTAAATGAGTCTGAAATACTAATTTGTTTTTCTAAGTTTTCTATTTTGATATCTAGATAATCTAAATTTCTAATTAAATGACTAATCTTTAATAATTGTTATATCTTCTATGTGTTCTTCTGGATAATCTACAATCGGTATGGTTTCTATTAAGTGAATTAATTTTTCTATAAAATTTTTCAAGATAATATTCTCTCGTGGCCGATTCTGTCTTCTTATAGGAAGAGGAACTATATCAATGTTTCTAGGTAATTATTATATTCAGCTATTAGTAAATTTCTAAGGCTTTCTATAGTTCTAATTTTATCACTATTTTCGTGGAAATCTATATGATTAATTTTTTCTGTGAAATCATCAAATCTTGTCATAGACTAATTTTTTAAATAAATAAGATAAATAAAGCTTGTTTATATCTGAGTGAGTTAATTTTAAATGTCTTCTTTCAAGGTTGTTTCTAAGTATATTAAACACTAATCTTTCTTTATCTAATCTTTTAGTAGTAGTTATTATCTCAAGAACGACTAAATTCTTTCTAATATAATTTGTTATAATATTAAATATCTCGTTTCTGAAACCACCGTCAAATATTATTTCCTTTCTAATTATTTCTACTGGATTTATGTATTCTGTTAAAGCTAGAGGATCATAAACACTCTTCTAATTTTCTAATATATTCTTTTATTATTAATTTATCTATGGTTCACTAGATCTAAGGCTCGATACTAATAAATTAAAAGTGGATCGGCGAATTTTAGTTTGAGCCGAGGGATTAAAGTGTAGAGAGAGTGAGAATTAAAAGTTTTATGTCCCACTGGGAATTTTACTTTTTTATGACTTTTTTTTTTAAACAATAATTTACAAAGTTTGACTAATTAAATGATCTCAGTTATAATCATGCATCCCTTAACGCTAGAATAGTCCTAAACAATTAATTTAGACAACTGACAAATAGCAAAATATCAAAGATACTTTACACTAGCGATCATACATATATGAAAAGTTTCATTAATCAAGCTGAAATAAAGTTCATTAATCAAAAGAAAAATAAAGTTCATTAATCAAAAGGAAATTATTTTTGAGGCCATAAGATTTCGGGAGAAACCCCTTGCGGGATGTCTCCTAAGTTTTTTAAAACATATTAGAATTTAAACATATAAATAAATGACAATTGATGAAAACACACCTTTATATAAATGTAATAAAACTTAAACCGAAAGCTTTTATGAAAGCTTTGGAATACATAGACTGAAAAGAGAGAGAGAGCTCATGAGAAAGAAGACTAGGGAGAGCTATAGCAAAGCCCAGCATAGCCATCCTTTTGTCACTTATTACGACCATAAGATATATATATATATATATATATATATATATATATATATATATATATATATAAAGAGAGAGAGAGAGAGAGAGAGAGAGGTTTACATTTTTAGGTGCGATAAATTCAATTCAATCAGGAAATAAACCTAATTCCTAATTCCACCAATGGCAGCCATTATCAGCCCCAGCACGAGGGACTATAGTCACGATAACGCTGTCATCATCCTCGGCTTCCAATTTCTCCAATAACTCATTTATCCCTATCCTTAGCGACGTCTTCGTCTTCATTCCCTGCATATGCTTGTGAGGCACGTTCACAAAGCTACCTGCAAACTCACTATTGGTAGGCCTAATCACTGAATAATCTTCTTCATTTATGTAAACATCAAATTTCACGAAAGCCCCTCTATATAGCTCTATTCCTTTAACCACCAACGTCTCTTCTTCATCCTCTTTCTCCTGCTTGCCTCTCGACTTCTTCGGCCTCTGAACTTCCAATTTTATTATCGAGTCCAGACGTTTCTGAAGTCCCCGGCGCTGCCTGTCGTCGTCGATCTGGCTTTAGCCGTTCTCTTCCCCTTTGGGCTGAGAGGAGGTGCTTCGCGGAATGGAATATCCTGATATGTGTATCTCATCTTGAGGGGGTCAAGACAGTCTCGGACGCTGACAAGAACACGTTGGGCGTCCTCATTGTAGAAGTAGAAGGTGCTGTCTAGCCAATCCGGATCGGTGAAGTCCTTTCTGTTTTTACCTCCAATTTTTTCCCATATCGTCCACATCCGGTCGACGTTACTATGGTGTGCGTAGAATATGGGGTCTCTGGCGGCGGTATATAAGACCCCCATGTCCTCATTTGGCGCTTCAAAAAGACCAGTCCACGAGTGGACTGTATTATGCGGGACGAGCTCCAAGGTACCCGCTCCGGGGTCTGGCTGGTCGCCGGCGCGGTATGGCTTGCCTTGGAAAAGCGTAGCAGTCGTGGCTAGTACAACTTGCCGGTACATGGTCGCCAGATTGTTCTCCACAAGTTCAGGGTCGGGAGGTGTATATTTGCCGTAATCGTAGTTGAGATCGACCACCGTCGGAGGCAGGTGGAGGGCGTTCCGTTTTACGTCGTAGAGTGGCGATTTTGGGTCATCAGCATATATGGGCGGCATTTGCATGCCGGGGGGGGTATCCCAGGCCCAGAACGGCAGAGCGAAAGTAGGATCATTGATAAGTTTAGCAAGAATTCTCTCATGGAAGTAGAGATACAAGCGGTGCCAAGGGAAGAAAAGCCAAGAACTATGAACCTGGAGTTCTATGGTTGGAAACCCTTCCTGAAAGTATGCGCCGTCGCAGTAGGCGCAATGAACATTAGCCTGTTGGCGGAAGCTACGAGGATCATCATCGGGAAGTTCTTTCATTAGCTGAACTGCCTTCTTATACTTGGCTATGTATTCTTTGCTGAGCAAGTGAGCAGCTGGTCTAATCCGCAGGGGGGAATTCGGGGATGGTAGCTTGAAATCTATAGCCTTCTCGGTCCGGGGTGGGCAGCAATTGGTCGGAGTTACGCCTTTAGGCACGTCGGGGAAACAACATTTCTCCGGTGTCTTGATGGGAGCCCCCAAGGCCGATGGGTCGGATGCGGGCAGGCCGCCGGCAGCGCCGTACAGGCCTCCTATGCCGATGAGCACATTCCTCCTGTCCACCTTCCCAACCGAAGTTTCTGGAACCTTCGAGGTGGAATTGGAATTCAAGTTCGGATCACTGTTTGTAAAATTGCACGACACTTTAACTCGACCGAATCTGTTGTTTTTCAATACAGAGACATGAGAAACACGGTTAAAAAGGGGAGAAGGTGAGAAGGCCAAAATGGTGGCGGTAGTGGCGGAGGTTGTGAGTGGCCCAGCCGAAGAAGCCATGGTTTGAGGGAGGAGTCTGGGTTATATCAATTACACTGCTATCTATCCTTATATAATGGACAGAGTGACAAAGTGGATTAAAATATCCGAAGAATATGACGGGAAACTTGTGTTTCACGTTCATTGATTTAAAAACAATTACAAATAACAGTATAGAAATGATGAGGTTAATTGTCGAGTTTTGTACGGATATAAGCTATTTAAAATAAAATAAAATAAAATTAATATGGCGTCCAAAATAATTTCAGTAAGAACTGTCTGTAGTGGGAGCAGGCGTTGAAAAATCTGGCCGACAGCGGGACCGGCGAACTAGTTGTTTGTTAATTGCCGTCGTTGTGAACGGCGGCATTTTAATTTCCGTTAATTGCCGTCGTCGACAACGGCGGCATTTGCATTTCAACCAATTCAAATAATGATAGATTCGAATGGCAATTTAATTGAGATAAATTATTCATTGGAGCTTTTCACACATTTTCCTCTTATAACGCCTCTCTCTTTCTTTCCGTCGTCGTCTTGCATTACTCCCCCTCACTTCTTCTCTTCTTCTCCTCTGCTGCTCCGATCCACCTTTCCGCGCGTGGCCTCCGTCCGATAGGATATTGTCACTCTCTTGGGTATATTCACTCTCACTTTTCTCTCTCTTTGATCTGTGTTTATGCTTATTCATGGAGGAGTTCAGTCTTGAATAAAATAATTAGAAAAATGTATTCAAAGGTCGACATTAAACCACGTTTCCCTTACGTTGTAGGATGACGGAATCTGAAATAGAGCTTTGCTTATAATTTGGTGAATGCTCAATAGTTTGATTTTCTTACTGAGCATGATGCTGTGTTATTTTTTATTTTGTTGTGTTTGATTTCTTTGTTATCCAAATATTTTTTTATCTATTGAATTGTGCATTGGTTCTATTTATTTGTAGAACGTCACATGAGGACTAATTATTGAGCTAGGCTAATATTTATCTTTGTTTTATTTATTTATTTGGTTGTGTGGTTGTTTGGTTGTTAGTATTCAATATCACCTCTTGGTTGTCCGCTAGTGTAATAAAAAGATGCCTTGGACTCTTGGAACTGTTATGGATTCTTGGAGATAATAAAATGGTCCTCTGGCAAGTGACATATCAGAAGAATTAACATAAGGTTGATCAACTATTAACAGAATACTGCAGTTCATCTTTTCTGCAGAAATAGGGTATTCAGTGATAGATGAAGTATGTTACATGTGGAAGAGTAGAAGCATTCAGTGACTTATTTATTTTTATTTTTTTTGATAAGAGAAAAAATCATTTGATATGGATATAGAACATATCTATACTGTTTTCAGGTAGCGTCCAAAATTGGGGAGGAAATTATAGAAAGAAAAAGGTCTTACATGCATTAAGATACCGAATTAGTGATACGTGTCTTAATGTCTTTCAAATCCAGTACTGGAACCTAAAAACCTTTCAATTCCTCTCCTTCCAAATTAGGTATTTGCTGAAGAGTTTTCTTCAGTCCTTCTATATTCACTAATTCCCGGAAATAATGTATTTCTGTGTGTTAGTCCTTCTATATTCTACTAAAATAATATTTGGGTTAGCAAATTATTGGGACCCTTTAATTAATGTATTTTTCCAGAATTTTGTTTTGTAGGACCCTTTAATTAAATAATTAATTAATTCTCTCTCTCTCTCTATATATATATAGTTAATTAATTAATGGATCATACGAAAATATATGATGTGATGTGTTTGTCACAAGACAAATGCACATTGGTCGGCCAACAAGAAATGGGACATATTGGGTGGCATATGCTTTGAAATAAAGGGTCTTAGTTGTTAGCTCTCTCAATTAATTACATAATTTGTTGTTTTTTAGTTTAGGTGTTTGGTGTTTAGATCCAAATTTTGGTGTAGTATGAAATTAATATTATTAATTTTTGTATTGTTTTGGTTTTATTCTATTTTACACAAGATGCTTTTCGTGCAATTGAGGTCTCATTCTTCACATGCCTTTGTTTTTTTTGTTAAATTTTTGAGTAGTTGGTTCTACTTATTGATATTCTTATAGATGTTTAAGTTCTTTGGTTGTTACTTTATCTCTGTTTGAGAATATATGGAAGAACAGGACATCAATAGGGAGTTTAGAGAGTAGGAACTTTCATGCAAGCCCCAGGTTTCTTGAAAATCGAGTGAGTGTTGCTCTTCTCTTAAAAGGGTTAAACGATTTTATTTAATTTTGTTTTTGGAATAGTTAAATCTCTGGGTAGTTTGTTCTGTCTTTGATAATTTTTAGATGTGCTAGTTGGTTGGTTGGTTGTTGCTTTACAATTTTTTGAATAATATGGGAAAGAAGTATGTTCCTCTGGGTATCTCTACTATCCTCCTTTCAAAGAGTGTTTTATCTAACATAATGGGTATCTCTACAACTCATGAGACTTGAAATGCTCTATTTCAATAATGTATAGATTAAATTTGAATGATATTAGTTTGCTCCTGGCGAAGTATTCTCATTGCTTCTCATTGGCATTATATTTGCTCCATGGGCCACAAAGCCTACACCATTAAGATGGCTTGCAAATTAATATTTCCGAATTCAAGGCCTCTAGTTATAAAATAAACTCAAATACTATATTAAATTATAAATCATTTTAATCGTATTATAAATGATTGAAATGGAGGACACTCTAATTGTTTTCTTTATGAAAAAGTTGATTTGATATCATGCTAATGACCTCTCATATTATTTAATTCATTTGGGACCATTTTGTACAGATCAAATATGTCTGTTTCAACAATTCCCGTGATATGTTACTATAATGGACAAATAGTGAGGACTAAAACAGATGTCGAATATGAGGGGAGCGAAACTTGTATTGCGCCTTTGAAGATACCGGTTGAATGCACGTTTCAACAATTGATTGATATGATATACTCAAAGACAACCATTGACAAACGAAGGTTCAAATTAGTACTCATTTGTAAGTATCCTCTTAGAAATGGAAATAGGTTCCAACCTTTTCTAATACGGGATGATAGTAGCGTGCGCGAAATGTTGGATCTGGTTAACACAACAACCATTGAGGAAATTGAACTTTATATTAAAGTTGTTCGTGTCAAGGCACAATTGAACCAATCTGTGGGTGGCCATGTAGATTTATTTGTTATGACCATTCTGATGTTGCACAATCTGATTACGATTGTGGGCCTGAATGCAGGTGCGATCTGGGATCACGGGACCAGATGGAGATGATGAAGATAGTGCTAATGAAGAAGGTAATGATGAATATGATGAAGATGTTAATGATGAATGTGCTGGAGATGATGAAGATGTTGACGTTGATGGACATCCATCCTCCTTTCGAACTTTTAACCAAGTTTTGGAGAATGAACAAGGGATATAGTAATGCCGGCACAAGCACCATCTTGTGATGTATCAAATCACCCGGATATGAGACATTGGATGAGTCATCCACATTAGTATCACTTACCACCAACACCTCGGTTGAACATGTAGAGAACTGGATGTCTTTGTTGCAAGTGTTGGACTCCATAGGTGCGGCGATACTCTAGGTTATTCGAGAGCGGAGGTCGTTATTGGCCAGTTTTTAATTAATCGATTTGCAAGAATTTGCAGATTTACTCAATTCTGACACACCAAAAAGAGTATGTCGTTGTTGCATCCTCAAAAAAATTGCTCGTTTAAGATACAAGAAGGCGGAAGAATGTCCTTTATCCACTTGGAAGCTTAGTGCGATGGTTTGTAGAAAGATACTTAGATTATTTGTTATCGCAAATATCTTGGGCGTATACTTGTGTCCAGTATTTGTTTGAACCGGGACCATCACCAACTAGACTCGAAATTGGTTGCTAGTCATATAAAGGCACTAGTAAAGACATTTCACATTGTCTACGAGCGCTATTCAGCGAAGTGTGATGGAGAAATGGGGATATCGTATCCTCTGGCGTTGGATGGAAAGCATAAAGCAATTAGACAATTGTTTGGTGATTTCTTTCAGTCATATACAGAGCTACCACGTTTGTTCTTAGCCATAAAGCAATCAAATCCTGGATGTATTGTGATTTGGAAAACACTTGAAATTAATATGCCAAACACTGAGATATTACAACGCGTGTTCTGGTCATTCAAGCCATCTATTGAAGGGTTCCAACATTTGTCGTCCGTAATTAGTATTGATGGTACACATTTATATGGGAAGTATAAAGGGAAGTTATTGATTGCTATGGGTGTAGTGGAAATAATCGATTGTTTCCATTAACATTTGCAATTCTGAAGGCGAGAATGCGATAGTTGGGGATGGTTCTTGGCATGTATAAGAAATACAGTGACTCAACGGATGGGAATTTGCGTTATATCTGATCGTCATCCAGGTATCATGGCAGTAATGTCTGATCCGCATCTTGGTTGGGCTGCACCATTAGCCTATCACAGGATTTGCATGCGTCATTTTGCAAGCAATTTCATGACCCGGTTTAAAGACAACATTTTGAAGAATTTGGTATGCGGGCGGCTTTAAGCGAGTCTGAGCATAAAATTCAATAAGCATATGAACACAGTGGAGAATTAATCTGAAGCCTTGCAATGGTGGGCGTGTCCCACTCGGTTATGGGCTCTTTCCGCAGCCAGTCGAAGATATGGAGTTAATGACAACAACATTTGAAATTGTGCAGTGTCCTAAAGGAGCTTCGTAGCCTACCGATACTTGCATTAGTACAGTTGACCTTCTTCCGTCTCAACAGTTACTTTGTTGCAAGAAGAGAACTAGGTTCTAATAGATTGGCATCTGCTGAGCGGTTCACTCCGTATGTTGATGCGCAGCTCCAGGCTCGTGTTGTTAAGGCAGGTTCGATGAAAATTGTGCTTTACGACCACGTACAGGGCTTATTCCATGCCAAGTCAAGGAGAGGTCGAACTCATCGCCTCAACTTATATGACAAAAAATGCACATGTGGAAAGACACTGATATATGGGTTTCCCGGTAGCAGCCATATGATAGCGACATGTCGGCATTCTTTGTGTTGATTTTCGTTTGTTTGTGGAGAAATTTGCTACTACTCGGTCCCTCTTTTATGACACATGGCCCGAGCCTTTTCCTGACCAATATTCAATGAAGATGAGTGGCGCACTATGGTGGCTCGTGATTGTACCATGATTCAATGCAAGCATGGGAAGTGGACGGGCAGTCCTAGATCCAACTTTGGTTGCATAATGAGATGGGCGTTAGGAGGAAAACCCCGTCACATGTGGGTTGTGCAAACAAGCTGGGTCACAATCTGATTGTTCTTGTAGGCAATCAAGTTTAGTAAATTAATGTAATACGAATATATGAATGTAGCTATTCCGTGCTCATGATATGGTCACTCCTTATTCGTTCGGCACTTGCATTAAACTAAAAATGAATGAGAGAATATTTTCTTCCATCTAGTGAAATTAAAGGAAAATGTGCCTTTGTTTGATACGGCTCGTTTTTATGTTGTTTTGGTTTTTTAGATGCTGGAAATCTTGGTTTAATCGGGCGAAGTAGCAACCCAAAGGAATAGTCCTATGGAAATTTTTGTTCTTCATAATCAATATTTGCTCTTATTGGATTCTTTATAAATTCCGGGCAAAATTAATGTTGGAGAAACAGATGGTACAAAAACATGTTTTTTTCGCATCAGATCGAAGCCTCTGTTTTGCTTTAGAATTGTTATTGCTGTCTGTGAACTGGGTGTATTGATCTCCTGCATAACCCACGTTTTAAAAGGCTATGACAGGAGGCTATGCCTATCTATGTTTAGTTATGTTATTTCCAGCTTTTACTATGAACAAATATCTCTTCCAATGGCCCTTTCTGCAGGTTTTTGGGGCAGAGAGATGAGCTGGTTGGAAGAGGTGGTTTTAGTTGTTTGTATTTACCATTTGTGTGCTTTGTTTTTTCAGCTTTTGTTGTCTATTGAATATGATGCTGTTGTTTTCTAGTGTAAAAAATCTGTATCAAGACCTTTTACTCTTTTTGTTCTTAAGTTCGCTTTTCTTCCTCTGGAATTGGGAATCAATCATGTCTAAAATAGTGGGCTCCTATTGTTGCAGATTGAAATGGTCTTTGATTTGCTAATTTGCATGCTAATTGTTCATTTTCTCTATTCAAAATCCTACACTTAGGCTAAATTTCCAAGCCGAAATCTTTGAATTCATCACATCTTTGCCCTTTTTTTTTAAAGAAAATCTAGTTTGAACCTAATAAACACTCGATTTTCTAAATAGTGCCCAAAATTCAACCATAGTTCTCCTTTACTTTACATGCTAGCTTTTTTATTTCTTGAGCACAAAGAAAACTAAAATATTAAATAGTTTAATACATGGAGAGTAGAGAGTCATGGGTTTTGTCATGTTTAGGGTTTTGTCATGTATAGACTTTCACATCCTCACCACCACAAGGAGCGGTTAGGGGATTTGATATTAAGATGACATGGATAAAGGGCATATGCTACTTGTCCATTGTTTTCATGGGCATTATTACAGATTTGTGTTAGACTGCTTGTTCTAACACTTTGCTTTTTCCAGGTTGTGATATGAAACACCAGAGCTTATACTATACTGAAACAAGCTCCATTCTTGGTGCCATCTACAAGCAGAGTTAAAATATTTACTGTAAATGATCAAGTGTTGACAAGTTTGTGTTAAAATTTTTAGGTTCGCATGCATGTAGTGTTTGGAACATTCTGAGTGTATAGTGGAATATGTTTTCAAATTTTTCCGTAGAACCATTGAATCCTTTTGAGTTCTACTTCACTAACTATTAGGCGTCTTTTGGAACCTATCTTTCGATCACAGTTAGCGGCTAGGCGAATGGATGGATCTCGTGCATTTTCACTTGAAGCAGATTTAGTCGGCGGGATCAAATTCTGGAAGATGAATTTAATCAATTGATTGCGTTGTCTGAAGATGATCTCCGACCCATGTTTATATATTCCTTGTGGATATCTTTTTGAAATTAATGAAATGTATGATCTGCTAGCTTGGTATATTGACATTTGGAGAAAATTCGTGTATCAGAAATATCTTTGTCTTCACTTGAATTCAGATTCGAATATCATTTGTCAATGAATTTGGAGTTTGTGAGGCCGGTATTGATGGTTGTGGGATTTTCAAGGATTTACAAGAATATTATTTTTTGTATTGATGTCCATAGCATTTGATTGTATAAATTTGTTATTCTCTCTGTCTATAATACGAGTCATCTTTTTCAGCATTGTGTGTAATTTTTTATGGATTCTTTTAATTCCAAGCTTTGCAATGTCATCATCAACATTATGACTAAATATCTCCATTCCTTCAATTCCAAGCTTCTGCAGTTCATATTCTAACCGCCACTGCATTCTACCACCACCCCAAGGCTGCTATTTTTGGTGTGATTTTCTCGATCAATCGGTTCTATGGACTCCCCAATTTCTTATGCCCTTAACCTAAAAAATATAAAATTAATTAATTAAATATAATGCAATAGATTGTTTAGGGCACATGGAGAAAGACAAGCAAGTGGAAGTAACTCTTTCGAAATTTGAAATCTCAGAAGATTAAGCTTGAAAAATTAGAGTGGAAGGAACTTCCTGAAGGTTAATGTATGCGTAGGCTTTTCATTATTTATTTATTTTTGTTTTTTTATATTCAATTGTTGGTATTGGTCTTGGTCTCAAAACTTTATATTACTTGGCTTTGATAATGTGTTAGCTAGCAACCACCGACTTTTAGAAGTTTTGAAAGTTGAATATGACTTTCCAATCTAACAAAGATATGGGGGTAGATTGGTTCTAAAACTTTTCCAAAACCATAACCTTGTTATTGTTGCGTATTTGTCATGTCTACAGAAATTTGTGGCACATTTGCTTTCTCTTACTACATCCGCAATATTTACCTAAAATCCTAAAATCCTAAAATTTATAAAACCACAAGACCCAAAACCACAAAACCTAATCTTTAACACTTACAAACCCGAATACCCAAAGGCTCTAAACCCAGTACCACTTGAGATCAAACCCAGTTATGTATTTTTAAATTCTTAGTAATAATGATTTGAAAAACCGAATTCATCTAATTATTATACGACCAATTACCACATGTTGTGCATGCACTAATGTCTAGCCTAATTATTATCACGAATAATTTAAATTATTTATAATAAAAATCGGTGCATGTATAAAATATAAATCATATATAAAAATAATAACATGTATTAATGAGTCCCTAGACGGTAGCCTTAATAATAGTTCTCTTAGGACGGCGCCTACAATAAGCGACTGTTGAAGCGTAGGATCTACATTAATTGGCGACGATCAGGGTGATAGAACTAGAGTGATGGGCCAGAGGTAAGTGGTGGATGAAGTGGTCGATGCACACGTCGAGTCCGAGATCGCCTACCTGGAAGTCTACCCCACTCAGGTAAAGGGTCTAGTATGGTGTCATCGTGTGGGGGGATGGATGGTGATGTGTCAATGTGTAGGGGGATGGCTGGTGATGTGTCAATGTGTGGGGGTATGGAAGGTGACGTGTCAATGTGTGGGAGTGCAGATGTGGTATGGAAGGTGAGGGTAGAATGAGGGTAACAAAGTAGTCGGTTTCCCGGATCAAGTGTGCATGTACGTAATCGCTGTCTACACCATGACACCCTTGTATCTCGGTACGACCTCTGCGCTCAACTCCCCCTCTGCCTCTCCCTCTCCCTCTACCTCTAATGGGCTGCATCCGTGACGGAGTCGATGACACTGGAGGTCTACTCGGTGGTGCATGTGATGTGGATGCCTCCTCAGCGTACCCCGCGATACGATGTTCTTCTCCGATCTGGTGTAACGCCGATCGGGCAATATGGTATATAATGAACATAAGCACCCGGCGGTAGCAAAAGCGAGCCGTCGACTATATCGACCATGGCGAGCGTCTGCGTGAACCAAAGAAATAATTATAATTACATATATTGATTAAAATTAAGGAAAATATTTTAAAAAAACGTCAGTCCGACTTACCATAACATTCATACTCACAGGTTGTAAGTAGCAAACCTCACTGCTTATCATCCCTATACAGCGTGTGGTGCGTCATAAAGCGTCGTGTCTGACGATATAACACATGTATGGATCTGAAGTCCATCATACCCACCGTAGGGGTGAAGTAATGATCTCGCCGCTCGTGTATCCTTAGTGCTATGTCACGGAGCATGATATGTATCCTTGTCCAGCTATTTGGGTGTCGCCAGCGTGCATCGACCCTATGTGGCCGTGCTCATAAGCGCAAGATTTGGAGGTATCTCTTGATGCATTGGCCCGGCCTTGTGCCTTTCCGGACGATGCCACTCAACAGTCTCGAAACATATGAGTGGTGACATCGTGCGCCAGATATCCTGATCAGCTAAGCATATATCGGGAAGCTGGTCAACCACCTCTCCGACGTACGGCTGCCATAAGACCTACACATTAACCATTGACGTCAAATACTTTTATGTGAACAAGCTTAGAGTACTATGAACCATATACTTGTGTAACATATAATTACAACCATATACTTGTACATATAATTACACAGTCGAGAAGTTTGTGCGTCCGTGATCTCGGTATAGGAGGAGGACCTGCCGGATGGGTTAAGCACCGATGTCGAGTACTCTCCACCTACGCTGCGAGGCGGCTGCGGCTCTACACCTCGACCTACGGCTCGGATGAGCCTTAGTGCTCAGGCGAGTAATCCATCGTCCATACCCTCAGCTACGACTCCATCGACATCGTCATCATGTAAGGCATGCGGCAATGGTGGTCTTGGAAATAGCGCGAATCGTAATCGGGTCAGCCGCGTGAAGCCTCTCCAAGAGACCCACCACTTTGAACTCTCCCACCCCATGTAAACATAAATTAACGATCAATTTAGTGTTGAAAATTTTATGAAATTACCAAAAACAATATATGCATACCTGTATGAGTGTAATATAACCACTAATACCGCATCTACGGTCCAAGTTGGCACGACATAACTCTCGATATGTGTGTCGCGATGCGCACCACCCGGCTATAAGTCGATGTGCATTGTCAAATCTTGGAATTAGTGGGAAAATACAATTGAACATGGACCTTCTTGTCAGGAAACAAGAAGGATCCCATCGCCACAGAAGCCACGCACCCGCTCCAGCACGCATCGTCCTGTGGTCGACACCATCGGCATAACCACCTGATGGAGATAGTCAATCCTCTGAGAGCATCGGCGGGTGGGGTGACTCCGAGCAGCTCACCGCATAACTCTGCTACATCGAGCATACATGTCCCTGTGACGGCGGGTCCGTCGATACGAAGGCCAAGGATGATAGCAACATCCTGTAGCGTGATCGTCATCTCTCCGACTGGGACATGGAATGTGTGGGTCTCGGGCCGCCATCTCTCGACGAGACAAGTGATAAGCGGCCAATCTATGATGATGTGGCCTAAGCGGTATATACCATAGAATCCTGCGCGGATCACGTATGGACGAATACGTGGATCCATCCTCCACAGGCTGAGGAAGGCTCTCATCTGCTGACAAGGTCGGAGAACGTCCTGTAACTATAATTAACGAAATAACCATGTTTATAATTGAATAGATATATAGATTAGAGAGTAAAACTGGAATGTGAATTCATGAATAATAAAATACAAACATGCCTGCCAAAGGCTCAACGTGCGGTTCAGGTTCGCCTTGGGTAATAGCAAGACAGATGGATCCAATGGATCGCCACATACTTCTCAACGCCATATATATATCCTGTATGCCTAAAATACACTATAAATATTAGAAAGTGTATCACAATAATTAAAGGCACTAAGGTTAGAAACTTTTATTTTAGAAACTTTTATTTTTTTTGGTATAATGTCAATCATCTTGCAAACTATAGGATTTACAACACACACATTCTGTACAATCAAACGCACACACACACACACATTTTGTGTTTTTAAAAATTATTTTGGATAACGGTTTTCATAAACTAGAATCAAACATGTGCTAGGATTATGATCCATAAAGGGCTTGAAATTGATCTGTAGATAAAAGGAACAACCGAGGCGAGGGACCGATATGATTAAGTGGCATTTGACTGATGCTGAAAGCAACATGTTCATACTGAGATGGGCCGGTGGTGGAGGGGCCCAAATATTAGGTCTCTCTGGTATTTGGTCTGCATCTTAGAGAAATTTTAGGATGGGATACTACAAACTATATAAGTAGCTATGTCTTAGTTTGCAACAGAAGGCAATTTAGGTTATTATGGGGGGAATATTTATATATATGGGCTCTCTCTCTCTCTCTCTCTCTCTCTCTCTCTCTCTCTTTTGGATATTTTCCACAAAAATACACACATGGTCCAGCTCCCAATCATTGAAGTATTTTGAGAACCGAGGATTCTAGCTCCCAATATCCCCAGAAAGGTCCCAAATCATTTACGCCCAAACATCTGCATACATCTCCTCTACTGTAATCTACTATACATCAGGAAATCCCATGCCTATCAAACATGTAAACATTAGAAAATGTATCCACGAAATGATAACAAAAAATATATACCAAATCAACCAACACAAACATATCCAATATTCAGAGATAAGTTAAGAACAACCGGCGAGCATTGGGCAAGAGGCGTTACCTGGAATAGCGAAAAACAGCACTGACTGGAGAGGGAGGGAGCAAGGCAAGATGAAGCGGAAAATGGAGAAGGAGGCGACCACCAGCTCGGAGCAGGGGATGGGAGCAGCAGAGCAGAAGAAGAAGAGAAGAAGTAGTGAGGGGGAGAAGGGGCACGACGATCGCAGCAGCAGAGGAGAAGGCAATCGGAAGAGGAAAATGGGGAAAAAAGCCCTAGCCCCGAGCAATTTAACCCAACCAATTGCCGCCGTTCGGAACGACGACATTTGAATTAGTTCAATTGCCGCCGTTGTGAACGACGACATTTGAACTTATTTAAATGCCGCCGTTGTCGACGACGGCAATTAACTAAATCCAAATGCCGCCGTTCTCAACGACGGCAATTAACGCAAATTCAAATGTCGCCGTTGCTGTTGCCGGCTTCTGCATAAATCAATTACCGCTGTTCCCATTGCCGGCATTATGATCTACTTTGGGAAATTTTTTGGACGCAGCACTCATTTTATTTTTATTTTTCCCAAACAGTGTATTTCCGTACAAAACTCTAATCATCAAACCTTATGCCCACTGCCTTCACTTTTATCAACCACTTTATGTTTCTCTCTTTTCTTTAGTCACAAATGGTCTCGCATATTTATGTTTAAATTTTTTTTTTCATAACCTTAAAGTCGGTTCAACTTACATCGATTTTGATAAATATATCGATACTATCCGTTATATTGGAAATATATATGATATATTGAGATATATTGAAATATCGTTGAAAATATTTCCAATATATTATATATAGGAGATATAATGGTAAATGTTTTTACATAAATATTAATAAAATTTATTAAAATACTTAAAAAAAAATTATTTTCTCATAAACCACTTAAAAAAATTATCATGCTTATCTTTTGATAATTTATCATTGCATGAAAATAATTATAATGTTAAAATTTAAATATATATTATTATAATTTAGACATTAAAAGTCAATTATTATTATTATAATTACGTTTTATTTTTTAAAAATTCAGATAATACCTTTTAAAAAATTATCATATAAAAATAATTGTGATATTAAAAATTAAAATATATATTATTGGATTTATCCATTAAAAATAAATTATTGCCATTATTATTATTACATTTTATTATCATTAGTTTATAATTAAAAAATATATTAATATTTAATACTTTATCTTATCAATTAATAGTAATTTATAAAATATTATAATTTTATTAATTATTTACTTTTTTTTAATGTATATTATTTTTTGAAATTTTTAAACAGTTAATATGAAAAAAATAAAAACCATGTGCTAGTTATTCTTGAAAATAAGATTAATGTTATAAAACCCTAAAAATCATAACTTGTTCTCCAAAATATGAGCGAAGAACCGCATGAGGTCGACCAAGACAGATCAAAAGAGGAAGATGATCTACTCCAGCGTAGCAACAAGAGGGTAAGATATGGGGAGGAGGGATTCCAAATACCAGGACACTGTTATGGGAGAAGAGGAGGGGAGACCCCAACTATCCTTCAAGGACAAGCTAGTTGGAAGTTCGTCTATTGTGGATTATGAAGGGAGCGAGGACTCGATATCGAATGAAGAGGAAGAAGATAATGAAGAAGACGATCCAATCTGCCCTACTATACGGGTATCAAAAAAGACTCAGGAACCCTTGGAAATCCTTGTAAAGTCAAGTAATCAAGCAATATGATCATGTCAAACAAATAGAATATGATCAGATCATATGCGGTAGCGAGATGTTAGAACATATCTCCAGCCATTGATAGAAACAGAAGAAAATTGGAAAACTGAAAATGTTGAAATTGAAGCGCCAAAATGGAATCACTTTTAGTTCTTCTAAACCCTTCTCAAAAATAAACTGGATGGTGAATTTTCTCTGTATATTTGAGTAGGCTTAGGGACCAAAAATGTACAGTGCCTCTTCTTTATGGAGACTCAGGCCATCACTGGTCTCCTGAAGAGGTAAAAGGGTTGAGGAAGAAGTGTTTTGAAATTGTGGGAGATTCAAATTTTAAATTTAAAACTTTAAGTATATGGACCATTCTAACATTCTCCCACTTGGTCCATGTAGTTCAACACCGACCACAAGGGGAAACTTGTGACGCCCCCAACCCGGCACCCAATGGGGTGTCAAGCGAGGGTTTCACACTTCGTGACTGGGACTCTTTAACCTTTTCTTTCTCAGTGCTGACACCTGTCCCTGTTTTCTCATTCATATGCACAATTTCTATAATAACAAAAATTCTTTTTATATACGTATACATACCACCATGTGTTTAATTTCATCATTCTATCACCACCATCATCCACGAGTCCCTTTACTTGTACTATTTAATTTCACTATTACAAAACTGCATGTAAATCACATATTGCGAACGGTGTGGTATTTTATCTACGGGCAGATTAATGCTGGCGGTGGCATGGGATGTCACATCCTCTATCCTTGTCTTGCTTCTTACGCTCTGGCGGTTAAAGCCCCGTGCTAAACTGCGCTTAGTGGAAATATATACATGGACGACCCGATAACATTGATCGTCGCAAACTAATCAAATACATTCTTATACCCATACAGATAATATACTTATGGCTTAACACTCATCAATGCGTGCATTGCCTTTCCTTACTGAGTTTCAAAACATGCATATATCATATCATTATTATCTTTATCGTACATCGAATTTGCTTATTTCATGTGGTTCAAAACATGTGCATATATCATATCATTCCTTATCTTGTCTATTTCTTGTCATTTGCTTATTTCATGTGGTTCATACTATTTCTTGTATCATATTCTTTGCAAGTTTCCTATACTTTCATGTTCATTTCCTTTCATGTTCGTATACTGTGCATGTATCATATCACTTTTCGTATCTGAATCTTTCCTTATACTTTTATCTTATCTTGTCTATGCTTTTATCTACATTCCCATACTTTTCATATACGGTACTTTTGTATACTTTCATACATCTTTCCGCTGTTTACAGTCTTTTTAAATGCCCAGTTCATGACTTATTACATTCTATGTACTAATACATATATCATTTCTTAACACAATACATATCATATGCCTTTCATGTAGTGGCTACAGCCCCATGCTATACTATATTCATTTTCTTACATATTGTTTATCATATAATACTATATACGATCTTATATTGTCATATACTTTACATTTAACGTTTTCACTCACGACTATAAATTGACATTCACAGGCTATATTCGAGAGGAATCTCATCATGTTTGTCATTCTATCTTCATATTGTACTTTTCATATACTATATTTTCCTATGATTTTCATACACTATGCTTTTCATATACTGTACTTTCATATTATCTGTCATATACATTTCGTGTCATTGACACTTTATTTCTTGTACTTGTATACTGGTCATATACTTTTCTTTTTCATATACTGTACTTGTTCATATACTTTCATGTATTGTGCTTTATATGCTTTCCATATCTTCTCATATACAATTCTTTGTCCTTTCTTTCTTTCATATGTATGTACTTTTCATATCTTTATCATATTTCATACACTATCATATTCATATCTTTGTCATCTTGTACTTTACTTCTTGTTCTTATGTGTGCATACTATCATCGCTTTTCTAGGTATTTATACTTCTCATATCATATCATATATTATATGCATTTCATTTATACTTTTCCATTTCTTTGGGTTTCGTATGCCGAATCGCTAGAGGCGGATCTGAGAAATAGCTGTGTGTACCCAGAAGGTACTATCCTTTGTCTGAGGCAGTGATCTCTGTCTGTATGTACCGAAATTACTATCCTTTGTCTGAGACAATGATCTCTATCGTATGACCCCAGCGGGGCCGCTATAATGATCAAGCCGGGATCTATATCATCGACTGAAACGGGGCCTCGATATCTGTAAGCGTATCGCTGCGGCCAGCTATATACTATAGCGTACCTATCTATCCCCTCTACCAGTTCTGCGAGACAATCCATGTATATTTTATGTTCAGTACCTCTGTATTCGAATAATTATTGTTAGGTAATCATATCTTGATATTTACAATAACATATTTAACATCTTGCATTTTCATATATCTTTTAACTTCAATTTATTGTATTCATAATTCTTTATCATGCATTATGGCTTATTTTCCTATCATTTGTTTTTCGCATGTATTTGTCTAATAAGTATACTTCTAATCTCAATAGATTTATATCATATGTTCATTTCTATATATTCCTATATTCCTTATTATTCATCTATTCATATTATATCAATATATTCATATATATTCTTATTCTTTATCTAATTTATATCCTTGATCTGATCCAGTATGAAATCCAGTCCCAAAATTTCGATATTCGGTCGAAATCTATTATTAACGCAGCAGCTTTATTAAGTATCGAAACAACCTATGCCATTACATGGCTTTTTATCCCAAGTAGGGAAAATTCCTTACCTCGTGGAGTTTGATGAAACTCCAAAATTTTGACACTACGTGTAACATGATCGTGGATGACTGTCTCTTGGTAAGGTAATTCGGCCAGTGACTATGATGAATCGAGAAATGCAGAAACTTAAGTTCCAGAACTTCTTAGCAATTCTCGGTAATCCAGTGTTTTTGGTGCATAAGTAGCCAGCTCATGATGGTAGACTTTCGTTCTTGAGCCAATTTCGACAGTCAAAACACCGTATATCGAAGAGAGAAGCAAGAGAAGAAAACAAAAATAAAAATCTCTCCCCCTCCAGTTTTCAACTCTCCCATACCATCACCAGGTAAATTGGTTTTATTATTTATTTATTTATTATTATTCTTTTAATATTGTATTTGGATACATAGTTCATTAGTATCATTGGTCACTTTTTTGCCCAAAGAATTTTTTATTCTTTTCGATTCGAAAAATTTATTTAGTGGAACTTAGCTCAAACCATTTCTTAGCTTAGAGATTTCGTAAAAATCTAGATCCTTAGAATCATTGGCGACTTATCCTTGAAAATCGTAAAATATTAATGGTCTCAAAATTTAACGAAACTTTTAAGGTTACTGCGTTCAGCGGTAGTTCAGCAGCGTGTGTCAGTTTAGATCATCAAGATACAAATAATTTCTGAACTTGCTGAACCATTACGTAATAGATTATTATTATTCTTGCCTTTTAAGTTTATCTTATTTGCATTCTAAAATCCTTAACTTCTTCTTATTTACACATTAGATTACCTCTTAATTCCTCTTGGATATATACTCTTCTTATATTATGACATTTTGGGTTTCTCAAGTGGTGAATTACCCTTTACCCTTGATTTAAATCATAATTCAGGTCTCTCGTTTTATTTTTCAAAAATTTAGCTTTTATTACATCCTAACGTAATAAAAAGCTAGTAGGGTATATTCGAATTCTGAAACTAAATATAAAAATCCTTAAGCGATGGGTCTTCTTATAATGGGGAGTGATATCATTTAAGTATAATTGCACCAAATATCATAAGTTCCTCGACACAAACCCTTAAACAATGAATAAACTACATATGTTTTATTTGAGGTCAAAGCAATGTCTTCTAAAGTAATAATAATAATCTGAAATATAAAACCATGCTAGGAAAAAATATCAAATTAAGGCCAGAGTTCATTAAAATAATGAATGTACACAATAAAATTACATCGTGGAACCAGTCCATTTGTCTTTGCGCAGTCAACCTTAAAATGCACTTAGGTGGCATGCCTTTAGTTAAGGATCGTGATATCGGCTTCAGTGCTAATGTGTTCGATGACGACTTTCTCTTTTAACATGTTCTCTTGTGGCTGAAACATTTGTAAGTGGTAGCTTTGCCAGGCTTCCACTCTTGTTGTTCTATGCCATAAATACCGCAGTTGAGTTATCACAATTACAGCTAGTGACCTGATATAGAATCCACGATTCCTAAGCGGATATAAAACTCTTTAACCATACACACCATGAGCTAAGCCATAAACAAGATACAGACTCGACACCTAGTGGAAGTGGCAGAATCAACACAACCAATAAAGTATGCATCAGAGTAGCCAATCACCTTCAAACTATTTGTTCGTCTATACATGCGTGTAATCGCACATTGCTTGAAGGTATCTCATCCACGCCATTCTGGCTCTCGATTAGCCGGGAGCTTGGATTACTCGATATCTTCCTAATACTCAAACAAATGCGATATCATATGTGCCGACTGAGCATACATCGAGCTGCTTGGCTGAAGTATATGGAATATTCTTCATGTGTTCTCGTTCGAAATCATTTTAAAGCCTTGGCTGAAGTAAATCTCCATCACCCCGCCACCAAAATGGGTGCTACGCTCGATGAAACAATTTTCATGTTAAATCTCTCTAAGACTTTATTGATATAGGTCTCTTAAAACAAACCCAAAAATGCCTCGAGATCTTTCCTATGGATCTTAATACCCGATGACATAGATGCCTCACCTTCTATCCTTCATATCAAAGTTCTTGGAAGTTGACTTACCTATATAACAAACCCTTATCATTGGTTAGACGAATATCATCCACATATAATACTGCAGAAACAAAATCTTATATTTGTAACAATACAGTACCACATTGATCCATGATATTTTCTTCAAGCCCGAATAAATGACTCCATAGATTTCAATGCAGTAATGGGACGCTTGTTTTAATCCATATATTGTCGAATGAAGAGAAATAAGATAATAGAAAGAAATGAATCAAATACTTACTATACAGATTTTTCAAAAAAGACTAGGAACCCTTGAAATGTGTAAAAATTAAGTAATCAAAGCAATTTGATCATGTCGAACAAATAGAATATGATTAGGCTGTCTACAGGCAGGCGTTAGAACATACATAACCATTGTTGAAATAGAAGAAATTTGGGAAGAATTGAAAATGTTTAAGTAGGCACCACCAAAGAAATGAAATAACTTTTGGTTCTTACAAGCCATCAAATCAGAGTGATGGTGAATTTTCTGTATATTTGAGTAGACTTAGGGACTAAAAAATGTACATTGCCTCTTCTTTATGGAGACTCAGGCCATCACTGGCCTCTTGAAGAGGTGCAAGGGTTAAGGAAAGGTGTTATGAAATTGTGGGAGATTCAAATTTTAAATTTAAAACTTTAAAATATATGAACCATCCTAACAATGCTCACTGATAATTAAGCTCCTCATAAGAACTATAGGGTACAAAACTCTACAAGCCAAGCTAGCGAAACTCTGGAGGCCAAAGGCGACGTTAAACCTAGTGGCCATGGATAATGGCTTTTTTCTAGTTAAATTCTCATCCCATGATGATTATGAATTTGCAAAGTATGGAGGACCATGGCGACTACACAATGCCATTATAAGGTGGGCTAGCTGGATCACTAATTTGTCTGAAATAAATCTTGAAGCTTATTATGTTGGGTAAGAATTCCATATTATATAGATATAAGTATTGTGATCATGGGTTCTGATCACGGGGTCCCGAGATAGGCTTCGGTGAAAATTGATCTTGCAATGCAGTCAAAGGAATCCTTCTCACTATTTATAGTAAATGATCTAACTAACATTCATTCAAAGTTCACCCTCATTAGACAAACCAAAAAATTGTGATATGGAAGAGTCCGTCTCATTTGTTTTAGTTGCGAAATATAGTGCAGTAAGATGGATGGCACGAGGAGACACACATCAAAAAGAGGTCGACGTGAGATGATAGAGAAGGAGAGATGCTCATAACAAATACGAAAAGGATCAGGAAGGATGGGAAGGCCCAGATTACAATCGAAGTCAGAAAAATATGGGCCCTTGGATGCTGGCCAGGAAGACCTCGCCAAACCACGGCTTAAAGTGTGAGGGAGAAAAAGAGGAAGAGGAAGGATGGAGAGAACTTTCGGGGTCGACCTTGGCACAAGCCTATATAGGAGGAGATCAAGATATATTATTTTGATGGAGAGGATATGAGTGACAATTATATCCCCCAGGAAGGGTGGGGATCGGCTTTGAACATAAAATAGAAAGTCGAACTAGACATGTATCCACTATAGAAGGCAGGAAACCACTTGAAAATTAGCTCTAGATATTGATCTCTACATGGGCACATGAGCCGGTGAAAACAACCACAAACTTTCCAATTCTTGAGGCCATCTAAATGGGAACAAAGATTTGAATAGGGAACAAAGGCAAGTAAGGAAGGAAAGTATAAAACGAAACAAACAACGACGGAAAATTCGAACATTAGATCAAAGACTTGAATCTTTGTATATTATAAACTGTGAATTACAAGTACAAGAGGAGGCCTTATATAGGCTAGGCTATACAACCCTAGGAAAATACAAATTACAATCCTAGGAAAATACAATATAAATCTAACAATATAATAATCTAACATCCCCCCTCAAACTCCTTGGTGGTTTTAAGAGAAACCGTCACGAGTTTGGAAGTAAAAGCTTCAAAGTTCTGAGAAGGAAGTGGTTTGGTGAAGATATCGGCTAAGCGATCACGAGGAGAGCAAACTAAAGCATTAATTATTCCTTGAAGTAGATGATGGCCGAATGAAGTGACAATCAATCCTCAATATGTTTGAAATGCGTTCATGGAAGGGCATCGTTGCTGACGTTCAGACAGCATGAAGTTATCGCGGGTGAAGTTTTAAGTTCGCGATTAGACAGTGACACCAAGAATCACCAATAATGTAATAACGAATGGATGGATTGTAGTAGATGCCGGTTGCTCTCTGTTACCTTGGTGCTGGAGATGACAACGTTGTTTGTTTCTTGCATAGAGGATGAGAATCGCAAAGAAAAAAATGGAAGATCGGCAGCCATTGTGGCATTAGATGTGATCGATTAGGATCACACGCTTTGATGCGTAGATGTTTTTGAGTTAATGAAGAATGGGAAGAAAAGGAAGACCAATGAAGCTGTTGGTTTATCAGGATATAAGAGATCTTGAGAGCTGGTAGGCCTGTTAGGAGGGGGGATCTGGATGCGTTGGCCCGATTAACTCATGAGTACCAGGAAGCTGTCGAGAGTGAGTAACAGTAGGATGGGGTTAGACTCCCTGAGCTCTCCAGCAGAGTATGATTGATGGTGGTCGCCATCTGAGAATTAAAGGGCGCAGTTATACTCGACTCAGTTGTGTGAGTAATCACCTGGGTGATCTGGGTCGAATCGGATCGAAACATACTTAGCTTTAGTAAGATAACTCTTTCATCTGAAGAAGCTTCCTAGACAGAAGTAAATAAGAGGAACCGAGATCTGTTTCAAGTGTATTAAGAAAGTGCTTTAGATCTTGAATACCTGTATCATCCACCTATAATAATCATATCATGAAACCTCTGAGAATGGTAATACCATGACCAAGCGCTCAGAGAAAAAGAAATTTGTATCGAAAAAGCGCAGAAAAATCTTGGCGGGAGATAGTGGCAGACTTTGCAAACCATGCTTGGGACTTGTTTAGACCATAAAGTGCCGCAGCCCAGATCAAAATACTCGATGGGAACCCGAAGTGAGGTAACCAGGAGGAAGCTTCATATAGACTTCTCGGGGACCACCATTAAGAAAAACATTTTTGACATCCATCTACAAAGAGTGGCTGTTTTAGAATACAGGAAACGATAATAAAGTCTTGGTAGAAGAAAATTCGACCATAAAGAACTAAGTATCATCATGTCGTCATGCTCTTGAAATTAAAACCCATGAGGCGAGCCTTATAAGTCGGTAGTGCCAGTGGTCAGTCTTGATCTTATAAACCCATTACCAGCAGATAAGTGCGTTCGGAGGGAGGTCAAACCAGGATCATGTTATGTCTTATCACGATTGTCAAACTCTTGCTCATGGCTGCCGCAAAGAGTTAGAGAGGCCTCGTGAAAGGTTTGAGTTCTGGGAGAAAGCGAAGCGAGAAAAACAATGAAAGTCACGAAGGTGAGAAGAAAGTGATTGCAGTGAAGCCAGAATTATGAGGTTGAAGGATGTGAGATCATAGTTGAGGCGTGTCATGGCGCTGACTCGCCTACTGATGTCGACTAGGGTGTCATTTTTTTCTTGTTCTGTAAACTTATAAACTTTAAGCTTGTTCATTCATATAATGTTAAACATTTAACTTGTGTAATATATTTTGTAATGCTGGATTACAAAATATATATACAAGCTCAGTATATGAAAGTGTTCAACATTTACAATAGCCCATTGTTGCAAAGAAACAAAAATACATATACGATGGTCGAATGGTCTTCGATGGGCACTATTGATGTCTTGATTTTGACTCGCGATGTGGATTGTCACGTCTTAGTTTCTCCCATACTTTTTCGCGGATGAAACACGTCTTCAGCTTAACTTAATTAGAAATTAATACATATGGACGATCTCTATTAAGGGTCATCACACTTCAAAAACATGCATATCAATTTAACATTCATTTTTATATACACATGCTTATTCATGTTTGCACATATCATTTATAGATATACTTCTACATATATCATCCTTATTCGTATTATCATATTTCATTTCTTATCACATTTCATATACTTTTCGTAACATTTTACACTTTACTTCTTGTTCTTATGTAGCGTATACTATCATCCACCAGCAGGTGTTATGGCTTCTCGTATCATGTCATATACTATATACATTTACGTTTTACATTTACTTGTTATTTTTCTTTTATATTTCATGCATGCTATTACCTTAAATTAGATACGGGAAGAAGCGTATGTGCAGAAAATTACCATCCTTTATCTGAGATAGTAATCTATCTGTGTGACAAATGGGAACAACGCAATGATCTAAACGGGATCATGTCATTGACGAAAATGGGGTACTCGATATCATAAACTATATCTTTGCGGCTATATCCTATAGGCATGCCTATCTATCCATTTAAAGGTCATAAAGCGGTGATGGGTTTATTAATTTCTTAACATTCAGGTATTAGAAATAGATATCTCATATACATGAATAACTCTGCGATATCATGTATACTTATGAATATTCATTATCAAATATCATATAAACATTTAAGCGTACTTTTCATATAACAAAATTATATATGTATTAGCTTAACTTCATAACATATTCATCATAATCATATTACTATGATGCATTATTTTCTTATATAAATAAATACATTTATATAACCTTTATACAATTTAGGTTCTATAACCAAATTTACACGCCTCGCAGTTCTAAAATGACTCCTAAGTCCATTTTCGACTACAATTTTGACCATACTTTCTTCATGAAAGTTGTTCTCCTCGATGTCTAGTTTGTATAGAAATTTGAATCATCTCATTTGGACTAGTATAACTCAAGTTATGATTTAAATAACCGGAATTACTCAAGTTTAGGGGATTGTTTGAGGTGATTTTCAGGCAGGTGTACCATTCCCTTCTTTGTGGTGCTCGGTCGTCAGGTCCAAAATTTTGGATATACTTCTTAAGATATTTGTTCTCCTAGAAGTCTAGTTTATCTAAATTTACGTCGCTCAATTTGGATGGAGTGAAACTGACAGCTAAATACTAAAGCGTTTGAACCAGCTGTATCGAATTGACTCGAAAACGAGCATCACTTGACGAATTTTAAAGGTCAGATGAGTTAAGGTGGATATACTTATATCAGGAATGTTTATTCTCTAGAAGTATAATTTACCCAAAATTTGGATGCTCAAGATTGGACTGACATGGTAGAAGGTGTAGTAAAACAACGTGGGGTTGAAAGGAATGACATCTATAAAGCCCAGCATTTTCTCTATATACAAAATTTGCACTCTATTGAGGATATTAAACCAAACCAAGGTTCTGCAAAAGTATGTGAAGACCTCGACAGAGTATCCCATAAAAAAATCCATCTGAAACAATTCCAAATTCCATCTGGGGTTCATACAAGTCGCAAAAACTATTTGATTCCTTTTAATAACTCTGAGACAGCAGAAATTCACTTTTATAAAAATCCTTCCTTTACCTCATTCTCACCTCTTACCTTTATATTGGTTTTGATCTATAATGGGGAACAGTGATCTTCCATCTTATTTGTCTTTACGTTTTCCTTTCATTACTCAATCATTTACTCCTTCTTATTATAACATAACAATTCATTCTCATTTGGCATATATCTTTATCATGACTTTTGTATTCCATTTAATAATTATATTTACTTACTGGTTATTAGTTTATCATTCAGTTTTTAGTTTGGGGTGGGAGGGGAATTTCTAGTGTATCGTAAAGTATACCCTGTTTGTATTTGCCGACTGACGGGCTATGTTTGGGGTGTTCTAACTCTCCACACTTTTGAAAATTTAGTCACCAAGTTTATATAATTTAGAGTTAGGATGATATGTTTCTATCATTAATACATGCTCCCCGATGACTTACCATAAATTAATTTTGCTGAGACCTTTGCTCATGGTACTTGTTTATTAAAGTGTTGTTTCTATCTTGAGTAAAAATAAGCCTTTGAAATATATGTTGATGATCCTCTGTGTGTATCTCTATTTTACTAAATGATATATAAGACTCATGGGATGGTTATCTAGAAACATCAACCATTGGACATCAGTCTCATCATTGCATTAAATCAGGAGGTGCCAGTGATCAATATGGAGACGATGGTTCACAGATCTCTGTATTCATGGACATTGGACTTGACAGCCTGCATTGACATTAAGTTTTCCTCTGGGCAGATCTTTCAAAGAAGATATACATCTCAGGCTACCCGATATCTCACTTTTAATCAGAACATATGTTTTATTAAGTCACTGTATATTCTTCTTTATTGGAATCAACTTATGCAGCCTCTTTTTATCTTTTCATGTTGGATGATCATCTTGTAACTATTGATTATCAATATATAAATTGTTCATCTTGATATCAGAAACTCAATACCAGTTGCCATGCCCAGTGCAGATTGATATTGTTAATTATGGAAGAATTCCTATCATTGAAATCTTTTCATCCCGACTGGTGATTCATTCACATCACGACTGTAGATCTTACAACCTTGAATCAGCCTCTAGTTCAATGCATCGCATTACATGGACAGAATCATTATCTTGAAATTAAATATATTTTGGGTATTTATGGATCCTTCAAGAATCTCAGAGTAAATGTGGATCTCTCATCAAGACACAGTGACTCGACAGCACCAGTTGATTGCAAATCTCATCCCATATAACATTTCATTAGATCCATGAATAGATCAATCTGTTGGTATAAATGGGTGACTTTTGCGTAAAACCATCACCAATCATCTCCAGCGAGAATCATGTTTTTGTATTCAGTGAGGAAAACCCAGGCTACAAGTCATGATAATGTTAATCCCAGCTTTTATTGAAATTTTGATTAAATGTAATTGGACTTTGATTGAAGACTTGACGTGACAGTGATCGACCGTTTGAAACATCACTTTGTATCTAACCGTTTACTACCAATATCTTTGTTCAAGTCTGTTTGTCTTATTCACCTCCCAGTTTCAAATGTTGAAATATCAAGTGTGACTTTAAATATTTCAACATATTGAAATCTTGTCATGCAGGCACATCGTGCATGTAGTATTATAATTCCCTCTTCTTTTTCTTTAGAAGGCCAGGTCTTATCTTATCTAAAGTGTTGTATATTTTACATCACACATCATTTTTAAAGCATCATAATCATTTTCTGTGTAAGTTGTGTACTAATTAGAGCTAATATATTCAAGTCATCTGCTCAGTTATTCAGTCCTTTGTGTTGGTGACAGTGCAAATCATTGTATCTACTTAAGGCATCTGCTGCCATTAAGCTTTTGGGGTTGGTGATCGATTATCTGATCATAATCTTTGAATACTCAACCACCTTCGATTTATCTCAAATTAAGCTCCTTACCGAACAACAAATATTTGAGACTTTATGATCTATAAGTGCGCATTTTCACCATATAAGTAGTGTAGCCATATTTTTGAAGCAAACACTCACGCGACCCGACTCTAGGTCATAGAGTGGATATAATTTGTTCATGTAACTATTTGTCTGGATTGCATAAGCCACTCTCTTTCCCATCTTACGTGCTTACATTCTAAATGAAGGAATGCAGCATCGTATGATATGCTCTTTTCGGTAGATTCGCGTCGATACTAGTGCTTGACAAGCATTTTTCAAGCTGTTTTAAACTATTCGACATTTATCGACCGCTCGAGCTTTACTCGTTTTCAAAGTTCATTTGAGTGAAGCGGGCTTCCTGTGAAGTCCTTCACAAATCTTTACCATATTATCACCCTTCGGCCAAAGAAACTTCTCATGAGTTAACTTGAGTGGTTTCATTCATGACCCGATCTTAGTAGTCCCGACTCTTATAACCTCTCTGATGGAAGCCTTGATATGGCTAGGAATGAAGCTTCATTTAGCCAAAAATCACATTGCTGAAAACAGCATACAACTTTTCTCTCTAAATTAAGTAAAAAATTCTTTTAAATGTTGCTCATGCTCCTATCATCTACGGAATATACAATATATCATCGATAAAGACCACAACAAATTGATCTAAATAGAGGTGTGAAACATATTCATGAATCATGAATTACTTAGTTAAATTAGAACAACTGAATAGCATTATAGACTCATAATATTATATTAGTTAAATCAACATCTTATTTCCTCGACATTTCCTCTTAATTTGATAGTACCACGATCGAGTTATCTTTGGAAGAATCACCGCTCTTTAATTCCGATAGAAAGTCCTTGATTATGTTAATGATTTGTTTTTCATGTCCGCGCCTTGATTTCTGGAGGAGTAATCAATGCACATCAGTGAGTTGTGTCTTTCTTTTCTGGTCAAACGAGGTGCACTACGAGGAGAAACGCGAATTCGATAAACCCTTTGTCGAGCTCTTGTAGTTATGAATCTTTTAGCTCTTTCCGACTCGGACGGAACTGTCTGTGTGACCTAGAAGTAGGAGTTGTTCTGGTAAAAAATCTTAATAGGTAGTCGCTCTTGGTGAATCTTGAGTGCTCTTTTCAGAACACATCTGAAGTCTTTTTGGCAGAATATTTTCCAGTATGTTTGACCTCTTTTGAGTGAACAAAGGGCCAAGCCGAAAGGCTTCCCATGACCAGTGTTCGAGCTTATGGTGAAGTGCATTGACAGAAACCAGTTCCGATTTTAGCGCGTAGTTACCTCGGCGGTCAGGAACATTTAAGCGCGCTTTCTTCGCGTATTCATTCTGGCGTGTTTGGTTAGCCGTCCGTTCGGTCATCGAGCGCGAAGCAGTAAAGTAAGTGATCGTGAGAAAACTCATCACGGAACAAGTGGGTGACGGGTTCTTATACCGCCGATTGACTGCGTCTGTACGGGGAGATAGTAACAAGCATATCATGCCGTGACCGATCACGGTAGCATTACATCAAGCATATTTGATGCGAATCTGATGATGGCCAGGTCACATCGGCGTGCATCTTCGATATCGCAAAGAAAATCTGAGTAATCGCGGGCATCCACGATCCTCATGAGCCTTCATAGCATAAGCTCGTCATGGGGAACATGGCGCAAGGATGATCACTGTCTGACAGCATGCTCGTCCATATGACGAATCGGGCCACCGCAGGCCCTACCTATCGAGTCGAAGGTGATGTGCAGCAAATCCTCCCTGCCGCCATCTGCCTGGCTCTGTTATCCCACGCCTCAGGAGTGATTCATTATCTGATTGGTGCTTCACATCCCGAAACATCCTCACATCGTTAATGCCTCTGAGATATGTCATTTATGGCGGTAGGGCCTCAGGGACTTATCTTGTTCGGTTAAACACCTCTACCGGGCACCGGTATGGCATGCTTTCCCTGTCTTCCTCTTGTAGCCAAACCATGTTGTTGGACTCTCTAGTCTTTTGGGAAGAAGCTCCTCTAGAAAACTTTCTCTTCAAGTCTTTCTCTCTTGGCGGCTCAGTTCTCCTTTCATTGCGGCAGACAACTAA
Organism: Tetrastigma voinierianum; assembly: GCA_016808115.1. Taxonomy (NCBI): domain Eukaryota; kingdom Viridiplantae; phylum Streptophyta; class Magnoliopsida; order Vitales; family Vitaceae; genus Tetrastigma; species Tetrastigma voinierianum. Next base: position 791,830 of record JAEQBH010003961.1, read on the forward strand.
TGAGATTTACTTCAGCGAATCTTGTCACGGGCGCCGGTCATCACTGTGGATCCCAATTGAAGTCCGTCTGTTCTACAGAAATGTCTTGACAGTGGGACAGGTCTTGCGTGCCATCAAGTCGTGGGTTTAACTCATATTCCATGCGATGGGTTCTACTTGGTTAGGGCTTGCTTCCAGCCATTCTCCTAACATCTCGGATACATGTTTATTTGAATATTAGACAGAAAAACTCTGTGGTGTGGGTTGGAAGCCATGGACTCTGTTTCTTTACCGTCTTAACACTTGCCTTGAAATGAAGCTTTTATATATAATATAACAGATGGGGGAGGTCTAGTATCCTATCCGCTATTCTTTCTGACTTTTCAGGCCAGGAGTCATTTTATGGACTGTTCCATCGACATTAGCAGTTCTCAGGCTCATTGTCTTACACCATCTATTAGGGCTTTTACGAACTATCCGTGCTTTCACGACATCAAGAGATATCTGTTGAAACTTCCATTTCAGTTCATTGAGGTACGGCCTCTCCTCAGCAGTTCGAAGGATTAGCGAGCAACCCCTTGATCTGAGTTCATAACTGCTCTTAGTTCTTTGCTTAATTGGCACGGAGGATGATCATGCAAACATACAAGGGCGTCACACCGTTGACACATTTACTAAACACGTGTTTTCTATCATATACTCTACTAAAGTAAAACCCAAGCCTAGGCTTTCAGACGTACCTAAACCTAGGCTCACGTTACCATACGCCCAATGCCATTTGGTGCTAATGAGGTTGTCATTTTATTCATTTATTTTCCACCAATTCTTATGGCATAGCTTTGTGCTTGTTTGCATTCATATAATGTTAAACATTTAACTTGTAGTATGATACGTAGTGGATTACAAAATATATATACAAACTCCGTATAGCAATTATTGATATTTGTGTTACATTGTTTGCGAAAAAACAAATATATACATTAGGCGAGATGCAATTCAATGAGCACTATTGATGCGACTTTATTTATGTGATGCAGTTGTCATCTGTTCCTCTTCATTACCACCTTTGATGAAACATGTGCTGGCTAAACACTAAACATGGGAATTAATACATATGGGCGATCTCTGATTGAGATTATTCATAGCGAACATTACTATCAATTAACATTCATTTTATATACAGTAACATGTTCATTTGCATATCGTTTATAATTATGCTACCATATATCGTCACCATTATTATCACCATTGTTCTTATCACATTTCATATACTTTAATAACATTTTACCTTTGCTTGTTCTTGTGGCTGTATCATATCTTAGCGATGTTATGTTTCTTATATCCATGTCATATATTATATACATTTAATTTGCATATACTTGTTATTTTCTTTTATGTTTCATGCTACTAATGTATAGTGGATACTAGAAGCGTATGTACCGAATGTACTATTATTGTCACGAGGACATTGATCTCTGTCATCATATTGAGCGGGATACATAATGATCAGAAAGGGATGCGTCATCGACAAACTGAGACCTCAGTGTCTGTATTATCATCTTGCGACAACTATATCCTATGGGCATGTCTATCTATCCGACTACTACGATTATGGCCAGACATTGAGTTTTATTATAGACTTAACATTAGATTGTTAAAAATAGATATCTCATGTATATAGACCAACCTCTTGATTCATGTATACTTACTGGAATATTCAGTGTCAAATAATATCTATGACATTTAATGCCTTTTCATATAACAAAATTATATATGTATTGGCTGCTTTCACTATACATGTTATCACAATCATATTACTATGATCGTTATTTAGCCTCTTAAATCAGTTATATAACCCTTCTTACAGTTTGATTTCTATATGTTCATGAACAGTTCTGGCGCTCTAAGTCATTTTTTCTGTTTTATTTTACTTTCCACCATGAAAGTTGTTCTTCCGTGTCTAGTTTGTATGAAATTTGAATCCACCTCATTTGGATGTGATAAGTTCATTATTAAAATGTTGGATTCTTTCAGGTTCAGGGGCGTTAAGGCAGGACTACAAAGGTAGAATTGTTTGCTTTGTACGTGAGGCTTTTAGGTCTAATGAGTTAGAATTTGAATATCTTCTTTTAGAATATTTGTTCTCTAGAAGTCAGTTTTATCCAAAATTTGAATTACTCAGTTTCAACTTAGTATTTAAAGAATAAAAACATTTGATTGGCGTAATAGTTGACTAGACATCACTTTGGCGATTTATGGTCGATGGTCAGTTTGGATACCATCACTTATTTAGAATATTTGTTCTTTAAGTATAGTTTACCCAGAAGTGAATCATTGATTTAGATGATTCTTATGTGAGTTGCTAACAGAAATATGTGGGTTGAAAAAGGACAGCATCTCCCACCAAAATCCCAACATTTTCTCACCTTGCAAGATTTTCTCTTGGGGACCACAGTGAGTAAACAAAGGATTACCACACAAGAGGTGTGCTGAGCCTCTTAGTATCCATAAAAGAATCCTTTTCAATGAACCAACACAATTCCCACCTACAGGTTCCATGCAGATCCATAGAAAACCATACAATTCCATATTAACACTTTCCTACAAGACCATGAAATTCCATACCTTTTTGGGTCTTCTTCTTCTTCTCTTTTCTTCTCTTGCTTATCTTCAACTGTTTTGAGTTCTCCCAAAAATGAAGTGATGATCTTATCCATGTTTGATATTTATTTATTTTGATTTGCACTTTAATCCTTTAACCATTGACCAGTCAACTTAAAAATTCTTTGGCATACTGTCTTTTTTGTCTTATGACTTTTGTGTTCCATTTGACAAATTACTCATTTACCCTTGGTTTATTTTGGTTTATCTTGTTTTTTCGTTTTAAATTTAAAATTAAATTTCACAAATTATAATATTTAACATTTATAATATTCAGAGTATATTTAGGTGTTCAAATTATGTTAGGCACATGTTGATCAAAGGTGATATTAGTGAAATAAGGTCTTAGGTTGATAATTAGGCAGGATTAAAGCGACGGTGTTCTAAAAATCATTTGTGAGTGCCAGCAGTTCAAGAATGACCTTTGTTCTTACAAAAACTCTGGAGGTCAAGTGAGGTCTTGCCCATTATATGTGGTTTGACATTATTCCTTTTCCTTTGGAAACATGGGTGGGTGGTATGAAAACGAGAAAGTAACGATTACCAGCTGGAGCGTGTTCAGAGTGTAGAATATGATTCTGGGTAAAAATGGTTGAATTTAAAGGCGGTCGATAACCAAACTAACTTTATGAATAACATATGAAGGCCCCATTGGTAAAGGATCCTAATGGAGAATATGACTTACATTTATTCAAAGCTCATCAGAAACTCCATTCATGAAACAGTTGTCTTATTCATAGTAGAACATAATATGTTTAATTATTGCAGAATTGGAAAAGCCCGGATTGAATCTGATTGATCCAAATAATAGATTTAGTGGCTGCATGATATATAGTAGTGCTCTTTGGTTTCTGTGAATCATTAAAGTTTCTAAGTGTGAAACAAATTGACGCTCAGTCTAACATGCAGAAGTAGCAGTAAGTCAAATTTCTTTTGATAATACTCGATATTTACCAAACCTCAACGATGAATGGAATAGATGTATATGAAACCAAGTGATGATATGATGATTTGTACTTCCCCGATCCACTCAATCAAGGTAGCATCTCCACAGTCAGTTTTCTTTGTCCGTAGTACGGAATGGGGCCGGTCTGCGAAGGCAGTAAAAGGCTGGCTTGTTTAGGATAATTACGCGCGCTGGCTAGGACCCTTAGACAAAATTATCACCATTAAAAATAGCATGAATTCTGGGCGAAATCATCACCTAATATCGAAATCCCAAATTGAAAATAGACGACAAAAATGGAATTAGGGCCAGCGAAAATAAATTCGATACCTGATAAAATTACAGGTCAATTGATGGCCCATGCGTGCAAAGTCGCGGGATAATGATGGCAAAGTCGATGGGATGACATGGCGAGGATTAACACGGGTGTAGTCGAGCCAATCTTAAAAAAGCAGGTTGTCTGATGTAAACGGTGGTGTTAAATCGGAAAAAATTTATCTGATAATTTGTAATGCCTAGGCAAGTAAGAATTCTGGAAAAAAATCAAAACATTAAATCTGTGAAAAGACAGTATTTGTATATTATAAACTGTGAATTACATGTAAAAGAGGAGACTTTATATAGGCTAGGCTATACAACCTTAGGAAAATATAAATTACAATCTTAAGAAAATACAAAATAAATCTAACAATATAATAATTTAATAGTAACCAGGGGTAGTGCAAAATCCTTAGAAATATCAAAAGGAACCTAGTCAACCATACATGTGATGATAATGGAATCCTAGGCTGCCACAATGGAATGAGAGCTCCTCTTCCTGGGCACCACCAAGACCCGCCATGTGCCTTGGTGGTTAGTCTATCTGATTAGTAAGAGGGACCCGGAGGCTGGAAAACAACACAATGGTAATAGGAAGCCTTCGTGAGACCAGACGTGGCCTTATGCTACACCCAGGGAATGAGAGCAGGTAATGTGTTGGCGAACTGGGATGTCCCAGTAACCTTTCTTGTCTTATTTTTATGGTTATTCTAGTATGGAATTCAAATGGTGTAGCCTCTCGATAATTTTTACGAACAACTAAAGAGATTATCAGAGTTCACAAGCCAGTAATTTTCAGTCTCCAAGAAACGAAAGTCACTGGGGTAAAGGCGGATAATATTTGCAAGGAGTTAGGGTTTGACTTATGGATTCGGGTTGAAGCCAGTGGTTTTAGTGGAGGTATTTGGGTTCTTTGGAAGGATTGCATGAGAATTGATGTCCTCAAAACACACCCGCAGTTCATTCATGAAGGTCCCTACCCCTAATGAGGAAGAGATTGGGGTTGTTGTCAATAGTACATAGACTGATCCGAATTTGAGGAAAGTTCTTTGGAAAGAACTGAACAGAAATTGGATTGACCTCTTTGAGCCTTGGATGATAGCGGGTGACTTCAACTATATAACAAGGGTTGAGGAGGTCTCGCACGAAGGGAAGCTGGATAGAGGAAATGGTTTTACTGGAATTTTGAACATGAGCTAATGGATAAGCTTCAATGGGTCTCGTTCACTTGGTGAGAGGAACGTCTTCCTTTCAATTAAAAGGAGACATACTCGAACAGACCCTTTGTAACTCGGAATGGAGATTTCTCTTTTATCAAGCAAAGGTAACCCACTTACCTAAACTAAACTCTGACCATTCCCCTCTTCTCATCAGACTTTTGGACATTCCGGAAGCTACAGAAAAACACGCCTTTCGTTTGTCTGACCCACAAGAGTTCAAGGAAGAGTTAAAACACAAGTCAAACAACCTTTCCCTACAAGAGAACATCCCGACTTTGGCCTTAGCTATAGACAAGTGGAATCATCGTCAATTTGGTAACATTTTGACCGAAAGAGAAGGGTATAGACAAGGCTAGCAGAGTACAAAAATTTACTATGAAATCCGAAATCCCAAAGCTATTTGAAAACTTGAGAGGAAGCTTCAACTCGACCTTGACACCGTTCTAGACCAAGAAGAGATAATTTGGTACCAAAGATCTAGAGAGGAGTGGATCACCTCGGGGGACAGAAACACCAAATTTTACCGTGCCTCCACCATCATCAGATGTAACAGGAATAAAATTGCAGCTCTTAGAAACACTAAAGGAGAGTGGGTTTCTAACCCAAGTGCACCGGCAAACATGGTCCTGCGGTACTACAAAATTTTATTCAGGGAAGAAAAGAGGGACACAAGGATCTTTAAGACCCCTAGGGGGCTTTCCAAGTCTATAACATATAGGCAGCCCGTAAGATTTAGTTTGCTTTTTCAAGGAGGAAATAAAACAAGCTGTTTTTGAAATGGCTCTCTTAAAATCCAGGGACTGGATGGTCTACATGCAGGGTTCTACCAGAATTGTTAGGACACGGTTGGAGATATGTTATTCAATTGCGCAAGGAGATTCCTAGAATTACCCTCCCTGAGGGTGTGAATGATGCTCTTCTAGTTCTGGTTCCCAAAGTCCAACACTCGGAATCTCTAGCACAGATGGGAACGATAAAACCTGTATCGGACGCCGGATCGTGCAAAATGCTAATGTTAAATGATGTATACAAATGATCGTTGTGTGGGGATCGTGGCAGCGCGTGTTGCTCAGCGGGATTGAAGTAAGAGTGTCTGCCGCCAGAAACACAGTGGCAGTCAAATCTTTGCTACCAGCCTTAATTGCGAAGGCTTGAAGATGTGAAAGCAATAGCCCGCCGTCCTTTATGGCGGATTTTGTAATTGCTTTATTCGAATAAATAACTTTTCAAATTCGTCATTCCCGTTTTAAATTTCCTTTAAAATTTTTTCTAAATATCAAAATCTCAATTATGAATCTCATATAAATATGTTTAGAATATAACAATATTATGATCTCCCTAAGATAACTTTAATAATATAAAAGCAGAATGTTATTATCAGTGACTTTATAAGTGGCATTCAAGACCTATCATTTTACATAGCATTAGACTTATTAGTTCAAGAAATGATCCAAACGTAAAAATTCTAATCAAATCCTAATGATAGCGTATCTGACCTAGTCATCACTTCTGCTGAAACTAAAAGTACATGAAAAGCGAATGAGGTAAGGCTTGAAACGATAAAATCTTATCATTTTAAATGGATAAAAAGTTTTCAATCGTATAATAAATAAGAGATGTTTTCTTAGAAATTTTAGTTGAAAATAAATTTGTTTATAAAAAAATTTTAAAACATTCTCAATCGTTTCAATCAGTTTTAAATATCGAATGTGATCCCGATGATTTCGTATCAGATTTGGTTCAGACGCACCCGCCATCAAATATCAAATCTTGCGCTTGACCGTGTGAGACTTTGAATGGGTGTTTGATGAAGTCTTAAACTCATATATTTTTAATCCATTTTTTTGACATGTTTTTAACAATTTTGGCTCATTTAGCCTTCTTTGATTATGAAACATTCCCCTGGCATGTTTTTGCAGTGTTAATTGAAAAATGAGGAAGCAAGCAGAGGAATATAAAGCTAAAAATGAGCCCCGTAGCAATCTTTATTCTGACCAGGTTTGTATGTCATGACATAATTTCAAGCAAGCAGAGGCTAGAAATGTGCATACTTGACTAGCCTCGCCATGCCAACAAGTCAGGATCAGGCTTCAGGAAAATGAGATCTTTGTTCTGACAAAGAGTTCTATGTCAGGTATTATAAGAAGAATGAAAAGAAGGTATCGCGGCGGTCCTTAACTCTGTTGCGACAATGATCAAGGTGAGGCAAAGGCATTGTCATGTGATATTTCTGTCGCAACATAAAAGTGAAAACTAACGAGATGAACTGTGCGATAAAGACAGATTACATCGCGACGGAAAATTCCTTTAAGAATATAACCTGAGTCAAGCCAGACGAGTGTTTTACGTTGCGACAAAGTTTTAAAATTAGAAGCCATTTCAGGGAGGAATTTATGTCTCGACAAGAAAATCCTGCCAGCGACATAACATTCCCGAATTCTAGCCAAACAACAAAATCTACATCGCGGGCAAGATTATTTGGTCGCGACAAACAAAACATGAAGAGAATTGAATTCTGCGTCTGCGACAAGGAGTTGGATAGCAACACAAAGAATGGTGACGAAAGAGCTCATGTTGCGACACATAATTAAGAAATGAAGTGAGTCTACATTTGCGACAAAGAAATTTTTGTCATTGTGATAAAAGCTATGGAATGAAAGAATTACGTGTGATAGAATAAAATTAGTCATGACGAAATAGAAGGAGAACTAAGATTAGATAAGTCAAGCATGTCGCAACAAGCGACTCGATGGCGGCAAGGATCGAAGAAAGAAAAGTCACATTCGCGACCCGAGGGTTTCCTGTGGTATGCAAAAAATTCTTTAAGACTCAAAAATCACCATCGCGATAGAGTTTAGAGTTAACAGGCTAAAAAGGAAGATGTTTGTCGCGGCGAGAGGAAAGAGTGTGTCATGACGGACTCAGCGAGACATGAGAAAGGCTGGTAGCAAGCGAGGTTTGGTAGCGACCTGATACATTCTTGTACAGCAAGAACAAGGCGCTACGAGTGCAGCTCATTGACATAATTGGCTCGGAAGAACGAGGTCTCGACGAGTTTGCATGAGGCAACGAGTTAGCGCGACCAAGTGGCTTCATCACGTAAGCTCTCTTCAGCGACACCGTGGCCAATTGGCAAATTTTGGGGATCCACAAGCGCGATTAATGAAGTGAGGCCCGACGCATTGGGAAGTCACATAAATTGGCGCGTACGGCCTTTGTCTGCGGCAAACTCGGGACATGCGGGCCAGTTGAGACTCTTGTGTATATTTTATTTTCTTTATTTTCTTTTTAGTGAGTTAGTTTAGTGAGGTTGAATGTAGATTTTAGTTGGTATTCTTTTTTTTTGGATTTTGGTTGGGTATTGAATTGAAGTGCGACAGTGAAATTTATTATTAAAATCATCTTTCCTATTCACCCATCTGATTTAAATGGTGGATGGAAAGTTTATGGAGTTTATTTATTTCAATTCGTTTATGATTTCAGTGAATCTTCTACGATCGGGTTAGTCGCGATATGAGTGAACCGAGTTTTGAAAAGTTGGGCTCTCGGAAATGGAATTGATGATGATAGTCATTTTATCTGCAGTTGAAGAATGCGCCATTAAATTGAATTTGTTTGATTGGTATTGTTTTGAATTTATTTATTCGATTACCTAGTACAGTGTACCCAATGAATCCATTGCACTCTGATTTCAGGGGCCTTACGTGTGACACGAAGATGGAGAATCCAGAGTATAAAGGCGTTCTTTGTGGGTATGGTAGACTAATACTAAGGAGCTATGGGTTCTGTGAACTACGATGGGTTACTCGAATAGATCCTTGACTTACTCGTGGTGAGGATGGTTGGTTAGTGACAGGTTTAAATCAGCTGCGGGGTCTCCTTATCTTTAATTTGAATTGATTACGATCTGTATTAGCAAATATCTCTAATGGGGTATTTCATCGAAATGAAGGATGAGGTGTCAATCAAATTGGAGAATACTTGATATCACTGTCTATGAGACGAGAATTCTCAGTCTAAATAGGTATGAAATGCGAAAAGGAAAAATACTAAAATCTTATAAAGGGTTACAAATTACAAATAACGATTAAGTCATGTCTCAAAAATGAGGTATGAACCTTTAATGGTGAAAAGTATAGTTAAAGGAAGAAATCCAAATTAAACTATCATGTATCTTTGACAATTCAGTTTCCAATTTATGTTTGAGAGCTAAGAATAGATAAGATCTGAAGTGATTAATACTCATTGATCTATATCAGTTTGTCTCCTTAGTGAAGTCTAATACTGCATTTTATTAAAATTTATTTTCATATATATTAAGGAATGGAATCTGAATCTGTAATTAACTGTAGTCATCATCATCATAACAGTAGAGTTCAAATAGTAATGATCTTGGTAGTTGGGGTAGTTAATTATTTGGATTTATCATCATTCCTTGTAAGACAATATCACGGACTTTAAATATCACTTTTATTATCTGACATGCATGGGTATTATCTAGCTCAATTCTCATCAATCTGACCCCATAGTCATCTTCCATATCCCCTGATCAAATCCAACTTTCAGTGCATAGCTCTGGGTTGTATAAATCTGTGATTAATAATTGTCTGTCTCTTATTTATGCTCATATATATAACGTATATATATATATATATATATATATATCTTATATATATAACGATAACATGTAACATAACATAATATAATAATGTTGAACAATGTATAATATTCCTTCGTGAAATAGTATAACTAAATACAACAAATCTCTGTGAACCTGATGTGAATTAAATGATCACATTGTATAAAATATAAAGTCAATTCTTATATGTTGTTGAGACATGTAATGTCAGATCAATCCATATCATTAATATATATAAATCAGACACGATATTAAATAACATATATCTATTGTTTCAACATGACATAACAAATCTCAAAGTACTTTCATGCCAAGGTATTTGATCCATGGGACAATCAAAGGGAATAATACTAAATCAAACTTTTCCTCATTCAGAATTACACCAATAAACTAGGCCAATCTACTTTTACCGAAAAGACTATACTTACAGATAATCTTTGCGCAGAAAGCATTATAAAATATGTTTCTTTTGCAAAGTTGTATTAATATCCCTTACCTCGAAAGGGTATAAAAGCTTTAAAGAACTAGTAAGAAGAATTTACCCTAAATAGAAATATTTCTCCAAAAATAATAAAAATGAAACTATCAATGCTTAATATTCTTAAAACTTTTTCACAATTTTGATATTCTAACAATTATATTATTTTAATTTTTTAATCATAATAATAAAAGTTAATGTAAATATTTTATAAAATTTGTGATTTATAAAGTTTATTCTATCAATATAGTTTTTTGTTCCTCAAGTATATTTGACAACTTTTAGTACAACTATTTGAATTAGGTAGTTTTCAATTTTACAAACTCATATTCATTTCATTATTTAAATGAAATTTATTTATTTATTTGTTTTTTATATCTTAATCGAACTAAATCTTTTACTTAGAAAATAATAATGTAATATTTTATAAATTATGTTATTATACAATACTCTATCTAGTCTTTTAACCTAACAATTATTATATTTGTATGAAGTATTATTATGAGATCTTATTTCCTATAATTTACTCGATAATTACTCTAATTATATTTATATCAACAAGGTATTCTCAAATTCCTCCAATAAGATTTATTTGCTTAAATACATATATCTTCAAATACTTATCAAATACATATATTTATAAAATTTAGAAATTTCAAATTTATCTTATTTGTTGATTATTATTTCTTTCAAAAATTATCTCAAATGTTTTTCTAAAATAAATCTTAAATATCACTTTTTTCAAGCATACGTCATGGATCTCAATTTCCCTAGATTTCTTATACCTAAGTTTTCAAGACTTATTTTATGAAGGTTTTTAGGTCTAATAAATTTTATATATATATATTATTCATAACAATAACTTTTTGGTTTTTTTACCACATTCCCCTTTTGTCTTTTCACTTATACCAATCAAAATCAGGCAAACATGCAATTTTGGCTTTTCAACTTACTTTCCACACTCTTACAGTTGTCCAAATTCTCACTTATATAATTTTTGTTTTCTTCCTTTCTTAAGTATGGTTATCTACTTCCGTTTTTTTGGGTTAAATTATTCTCTACTTATTTTTTTATTCAAACTGAAACCTCTGATTCACTACCTTTTTTCATTCACAAACTCACTTGCTTCAGTGGTTTCCCTATTCTTTACCTTTTAATTCTCCCTACTCAAAAGCAATTCTATCGACACCACAACCATTATTTTTTGTTTTATTTCATTTTTAAGAAAGCGAGTGTAATATAAATTTAACTTCTTTTGGCTTGATCTAAACTTGAAAATTAAAAGAATCTACATAAAGAATTCTAAAAATAGCCAAGGGGAAAGATCTTACCTTTCAAATTCTCTTCTTCAACCCTAAATTCGAATCTGGTTTTCAGATTCTCTTGAAATCACTTCTTTAAACCTTAGGTTGCTTGACTTTGTTTCCTTGGTTTCATGATCAAGAGATGGAGGCTATGCGAGAGAACACAAAAGGGTTTGTGTATATTTTCTAATATTTATACTTAGGGTTCATAGGAGGGTACTCTTATACCCTTACTTTAATTTTAAATAATTATATTTTTCTACCATAAAATAATTACGAGGGTCGTTGATAGTTCGATCAGCGAATAGGGTCAAGAAAATTCGATCTTCTCAATTGTTGGATGTGAAATAATAATATAGTCATGTCGCATGGTTGTTGAATTATTCGGTTTGAAGTACAATGAGTTTCTTTATATTTTGCATATCATATAAGATGGAACGATCTGGGAACATATTTGAGCAATTAATGGCCCTCGAATGTTGATTTACTTGAATTTGGTTAATATAAATCGGGAGCAAGATAGTTTTTATATTTTACTAAGTTGAAGTCTCTTTGGGAGGAGATGAACAATCTAAGGCCACAATGCACTTGCGAAAAGTGTACATGTGGTGGTGTGAAAATTTTGGATTTGTATCATCAAACTGAGTATGTAATGACCTTCTTGATGGGATTAAGTGAATCTTTCACTCTTGCTCATGGTCAAGTATTACTCATGGATCCATTCCACTGTTAATCGTGTTTTTGCTCTCACCTTCAAGAGGAAAAACGATATCATGAGTCGAAACTACCTTAGCGAGATCGACAAACGAGTTTGACAATGCTGGCAAAATTTGATTCTAAAACCAAACATCAGAAGAGAGACCGATCAATTTGTACATATTGCAAAATTCTTGGTCACACCGTTTACAAGTGCTATAAATTATATGAACAACAAGATTAAATCACAGTGCAGGATATATCGATGTATAATTGAATTTCTGATATATTGTAATATCGGTGGATATTTTTACAAAAAAATATCGGTTATTAAAATATTTCATATTTTAATATAGAATTATGAAATGATTCTTATCTTAATTAAGATAGATTAAACAAATGGATTAGTAATTACTTAAATTAAATATGTTATATTTAATATATTGTCGAATATTATTATGTTAAAGAGATATTATTTATTTGTTTTGTTATTATTATAAATATTATGTAGATAATGAGGAGATTCAAAAATATTATATATTATAGTTTTAATTTTTAAATGATATTATTTTATTTCTTTTCCTTTTCAAATTAATGGCCAGTTTAATCATACAGTTATAATGTAAATAAAAATAAAATAAAATATTATAAAAGGATTATGAACAAATAAATAATAAGAGAATATAAAAAAGTTTACTATATATAATAAATTATGAGTAATGGCTTGGTAGTTGGAGGTACCTTCAGGAGCATTTTGGGTGGAGTTCGAAACCTTTTAGAAGCCTTGATTTTTTTCATATTTTGGAGCAAGGGGAGAAAAAATCGAAATTTAGGGAAAAATGGGATTTTTCGGGAAAATCTTAGAAAAATCGGCGATTTTCCGATTTTCTCGTTTTCCTTTCCAAATCTTTTCAACCGGCCAAGCTAGATTTTTATTTGAAAAATCGGCCCAGCACGATTTTTGAAGTCCGCGTAGTTATCCTCCGGGGATATAAACCAAAGATCAAGTGGCAGTGTCTTTGCATGAATAAATAGTTTGAAGCACAAAATTTTGGAACATCTATGGGACTGCCCGCTAGACATGTGGCGTCACCAAACCGAGAAGTCCGGTTGGCTGACTTGTCAGCGGTAAATTCTGTGGATCTCAGGAGTGCTGGGCCACAACTGACATGTCCATTTATCGGGACTCATATTTTCCTGAGGTGGGCGAGTTTCGCTTTGTTGAGGAGCTCTGCCAGCCATACAACTTATATATGATATATCAGCGCCCGTAGAATTACCAGTAGTAGTAATGACCACACGGGGTCATGCATCCCGTATCCACTAATATACAATTTATATCACAATAGTCCATGAGTTTATTACCTTTCTTATATAGAGCATATTTAAAATGACACTTTGTTAATATAGTTTACAAAAATATTTATAAGCCACATCCTGGCTTCCATGAGAAATGTAACCTTGAATGAGCATTAGGTATTATTTAATTGTACCACACATGTAATGCCAAAATTGCTGCATTTATAACATGTTTAGGAACATAATAAAATAAATGTATATTTTAGGAATAAAATAATGCAAAAAGAAAATTTTGAAACCACAGATTTATCACCAAGGAACAAGGAGTAAATTAGGGTCATTCTTAATTTCGGACCAGGGTCATAATTTAAGAAAATTATATATACAAGTGAATAATAGAGGAATTGAAGTGCAAATAATAAAGAGTGGGAGGACCTATCATGGCATGTATTTACCAGGTAAGGGAAATTAAGTATAAAGGGGGCGCCAAAAATATCTCATTTTTGGTATCCAAAGGAAACTCATACAGAGTTGGGAGGAGAGAAGAGAGAGAAAGGAAGAGGAGAAAGAAGAAGAAGAAAGAAGAGAAGAAGAAGTGAGAAAAGGTATGGAAGTCTAGTTTTTGTATAGAATTACTATTATAGTTTAGGTATTAAGCTTCAATTTTTCATGTAATGGTTTGTATGGATTATTTATGGGTTGGTGTGAATTTGTGGTTTTTATATGAAATTCTTCATTGGCTGAGGTTTGAGGTGTTAAGAGTGGCATTACTTGTTAGGAGTATGAATCTTCAGCTGATGATGGATTTAGTATGGAAGTATGGGTTTATGGATTAGTTTGGATTTTGTGTGGACTTTATTTAGACTTTAATATGGAACACTAAGGTTTGTAACAGAAAACATAGCTTCAGGCTATGTGCTTTGTGTAATTGCCATAGTTTTGTTTGGTTTTTCATTCTACTTTAGCGGATTTATTGTGGATGGTTTATCGCAGAGTGTTTTGGCATGTTTTGTCGTCTGTTATTAGCATGTTTGCCTTGGCCTCGATTGGGGAGGATAGCAATGTGGTAGGTGGACAAGGTTTGTTCAGGATGGTTTAAGATTGGTAGGTGTATGCAGAGGCGCTAAGAGAGCTCTCTGTGCGTTGGTGCGTGGAAGCCATGCTATTTCATGGCTGGGCTTAAAGTGCGGCTCTCGGCATGCGGGTTACGTGGAATCACGCTATTGTGGTGGGAAGCCAGTGGTGACCCACCAGATTGCCTTGATTGGCAGGTTTCCACTTGCCTTGATTCGTGGCCACTACACACCTTCAAACCTCGATTTGAGATGACCATAGCAACACAAAGTCGAACTCCAGTTTCGGGTAATTTCTTGGACTCTAAGGAAAGCCCATTGAGTGAGATTCCAACCATATACCTGTGTGGGACATTTAGATGAACATAATTCTTCAGTCTAGGTTTCTGAAACTCTTGCCATTGGATTCACATTTCAAGTCATAATGGCTGACTTCCAACCGGACGATTCGTAGCCTCTTCGTTCGAACTCCGTTTTGGATGTTCTTGGAATCTATGGAAAGACCTTTGAGTCTAGAATCTATCCATATATATCTTGATAATATTAAAAGTCATATTAAGTCTTGAAATCATGAAAAATAGTAGGCTCTGCAGGTTCTGCTTGGGCAACTATTCATAGGAAACTTCCAACTTCGGACGGTCATAACTTCTTCGTCCGAACTCCGTTTTGGATGTTCTTGGACTATATGGAAAGCCCTTTGAGTCTAAGTGTCCATACATAAACGTATTGGAATGATGGTAAATGGTTGTAACTACATAGTAACCATAGTTATTCCATGCGTATAATGAAATATAAGAAAAAATACAAAGATACGAATAAATGAGTGAAATATACGCGTGATTCACCCAGGATGACTAATGTCGTTCGGAGATATGAGATATATCTTGAAACATCAAATCTGTGTGGTTTTCTACGAGCACGGTAGAGAGGATAGATGGGGCATACCTATTAGGAAAAACAGAGTGAACATCACGATCAGTTAACCCCAGTTTAGGTCGTTCCTGACACGCCGGTCATATTGTCTCGTCTGATGATAACGGCGCCAGCACGGGCGCTATAGTTCTTTATCGCTTCAGGTTTGCGGTTAACATGAAACATAAAAACAAATGACAGGTAACCATCTGCAGGCTCTGATGCATATGATATATGACATGATATGAGAAGCATAGCATTACTATGTGATGATGTATGTAAGCGATGACAAGTACATGTTTGGAAAGCAGAGGCAGAAGAAAAATGTAAATGACATGAAATGATATGATATGATAAAAGTAGCAAAATACATAAGCTGTATGTAAATTATAGGTATAAAAACATATATAAGCATGTATATGACAATTATGGAATAAATAAGTATATGATGTGTATAATGCTATATGTATATATGTGTAAAAGTGTGATGACTCTTAATGGGATTACGTCAAGCTATTATGATTCTACTAAGCATAAACACTTATGGTGTTTCGTCAGTGTAGGTACAAAAGAGAGGAAAGCAGAGACGGAGACGATACGCATGGAAGCGGAGTCAAAGGCACACATCCTTTAGGTGCGATTGGAAGGCGGCGCCCCAATTACAATGTATATGTATTTTTTGTATTTCTTTGTAAATGATGTAAATATTGTAAATGTTGAACACTTATATATGGGCTTGTATATTTTTATGTCCATTGCTACGGAATATATTACTGAGTTAAATGTTTAACATTATACTGAATGAACAAGCTTAAAGTTTATAAGTTTACGTAATTAAAAAAAAATGACACCTAAGCGGCAAGGGTGTGATGCGGTTGGGCGTCGCAGGATTGAAAGAGAGGAAGAAGAAGAGAAGGAGGTAT
The DNA here is from genome assembly GCA_016808115.1 of Tetrastigma voinierianum. Classification (NCBI taxonomy): domain Eukaryota; kingdom Viridiplantae; phylum Streptophyta; class Magnoliopsida; order Vitales; family Vitaceae; genus Tetrastigma; species Tetrastigma voinierianum. The sequence goes on from JAEQBH010003961.1 coordinate 808,278, forward strand.
TATGGAGCCCGTGGGGCATCACATTAATTGGCATCAGTTCAATTCGGACATGCTTGGTCAGGTTTGAGAAAGTGCTCGTCTCTTGAAATATATGATCCTGACGGGATGACGATGCCAGTGAAATAATTCCTCTGAGAATTTACTCATACAGTACCTTGTCTGATAATTTCAAAATATAAGTACTTGTCTAATTACTCACCAAATTATATATTATCATGGATAAGAATGTGAGAGCTCACCTTATCATTACCCATAGTCTTTCACAGACTCCACCATACGTCATACAGTGGCACAATAGTCATTATATTCCATATTTTGTCATTTTCTAAGTGGCTTTACAATCGAATCCGTTGGACAAACTCCGATATTCACTCATTTTTACCAAGTCTCGTGTGTTTTTGTGGGTAGTGAATTCCAGGGTCTGCTCTGCGAGTTGCGCCTTCCACACTCACAATTTTAATTCTTGGATACATATATCTAACGAGAATCTGGGTTTTCTTAGATGGGGTATATAATATCCTTCTTGCTATACCCTACACACGACTTTTTCATTTCCTTTTTCTTTTAACTAGCATTGCTGGGAGTTTGGGCGTTTGTCCCCATTTACCAAGCCAGTATGAACGCACGAACACGTGTGGTCTACTATACACTCACACATGTCATCGTTATCGAACACGCCAAATGAAATCTGATGTCATTGCGTATATCTTATACCCCATACAACGGTACCCATGTAACAATTCAAATCATATTTGTTGCCAAGTATCAGCGGATAATCTTATTAATATATATGTTTGTCATTCAAATTAAATGTGTATCACATATTGACAGTATTCCATCTGATCAACATATGTTCATTCTTCATGTATAGTAAAGATAGCGATCTTTTCTGGTGTGGCTCAAACATTGCTGTGATACAACTCTTTGAAAGAAGACGAAACACCAGCTGTGAGCGCAGTTCATTCAACGTGAATGGTTAAATTAGATTCAAAGATTTTCATATAGTCTAAAGGCAGCATAAGTGATTCGAGCGAGAAAGTATAGCGAGTCAAAGTGAGCTGGCGATTTGCATGAGTGTCGCGAAAATTGTTCGGACCCGAGAGCAGAGCTACGCCCGGCTGACCTTTGGTGACCAAGTACCCAGTGCTTTGGGTTAGTCCTGGGGCCGATTATCCATATTTACAGTGAGTTGGATGCTAATATACTAATTAGTAACGAGGCTACACGAGTAGCTAAGAGTCGAGAATTTCGGTCTTGAAATCACGGATTCGATCCTTCATCGTCGATAAACCACGACTAAGATCGGGGCCCCAAGCCAAAATGGTCCTTACATGGCCATTAGGTAAGAAATAACCAGTGTAAGAGAAACCCCTACCTTTTGGAACTTCGATGAAAAATTTGGATTTCGGTACCCATGTAGCCCTTATCGCGTAGACCAACTTTAATTCTCGAACTAACGACTTCCGACCGTCGGAACACCGGGAATCCAAGACCTTTTATTTATTTATTTTTTCTCCTCCACGCACGGATCTTCCTCCTTTTCTCTTTTGTTTTTTTTTTCCTTTTTTTTTTCTTTTCTTCATTTCCTTTTCTTTCTTTCTTCATTTCTTTTCATGCTACCCTTTTCTTTCTTTTTCCCTTCCCTCCAGTTGTTAGTTTCTTGCCTTGAAGCTTCCTCTCACTCTACTATTCATCTTGCCATGTGTTACCTTTTCCATCTTCCATGTGTCACATGGACATATGTTTTAGGTGGCACTCTCCACACCACATGGCTCTCATGCCATGTGTCCTTCTCCCATGGTGACATGTAGTAGCCCCTGGTCATGTCATGTGGCACCACCCCATGTGTCACCCGACACTCGATACCTCGAAAAACGGGAAATTATGACCATCTCGGAATTCAATTAAATTCGACTAGGTAACTTGATTTCACGAGACGAATTCAATGGTGAAGTCCGTTTCTTCATCCAAGATCTAGAAAATTTCCAGATTTTCCACTTGTACTATAGTGAAAATTTACCGTTTTACATTTTTTTTAAAAAAATGAATTTTTTCTGGGTTTTACAGGACAGTGGGAAGCTAAGAGAATTTTCTATATCCTATCTTAGTGTTGATCAATGTAATCAACTCATCGACATGATTTCTACTTATTTAAGCACTTAAACGCCATCCATGTACGATGTGTTCATTCTACATCATTCACAGTACGAGGTCAAGTAATAATTATAGTTCTTCTCATCTTCGAATTCTATATGGATAATAGATCTCTGAGCTTCAAGGCACATATGTGCAGATCGTTTCAGCCTCAACATTGAAACTCGCAATGAAGCTCCAAACCTCCCGCCTAGGCGAATAATGGGGTGCCACACGGAATTAGGACTTTATCTACTTTCTAACTTTATGGGCCAATTTCAAATATAACCAAATCCTGTGATATTGACATAACTTAAATCCATGAATTTTTCAAAACTATAACTTGTAATACACAACTAGAGGGAAGCTGAAATGTTCTTTTATATATATATATATATATATATATTCCTAAGTCCTATTTAATGAATACATTAAGCTGTAGTATCTCCAAAATATTATATTTTACCTTACAAAATACAGAATCGTAAACCTACATATTATGGACTCCTATTGTCGTGTCGTCCCGACGGCGCGCAATACCCTGACGCCCTTTAGTATCTACACACGGATGAAATACCCAAGTGTTTATAACTTAGTGGAAAAACAGATAACATATATGACTAATTGCAGTGGTCCTCAATTACAGTATACATATGTATATAATTCATATATCAGAATATTTAATCTCTCGTAGGAGTACTTAACAGAAATCTTGTAACATAAGGTACTCGTAGGTATACTATGAAATAAAACTGATTAATTGTAATTTCATGTACTTATTTCCATATATCATATTATTCATGTACACAACATATAAGTATTTGCCTGCATAGACCAGTAACAATGAATGAGAGGGACACAACACAATAGGTACCCAAAGGTACTGTACAAGATCAACAAGAGGCCACGCGGCTCCGCCCACACGTATGTCGAGCACTAGCAGAGTGCAATAGCATTTAGACTGTGAGAAGTGTCTCCGCCACGTGAATGTATGTTGTAGCACTAGCAAGAGTATCGTAGCATTGAACATAGACGTGCATGCCCACGTAACAGAAGTTCCGTAGCACTAGCATGAGTGTCGTAGCACTGAATAGAGGTGCTTATTCATTCACTATTCAATCTTAAGCAAGCATACAATTATATGTATTACTGAGCTTGTTATATTGTTCTTAAACACATTAGCAAATAAGGGGCAAGAAACAAAGTTTGCCCTTCGCTCCACCTCGGCGGCGAGATTCAGAGAATTTTTCATATCACTTGTATACATGTACGAACCCTTTCATTCACTTATTAGGATCCTCATTAATCTAATGTATGGTTTCCATGATTAACAAAAGACAGGAACAAAAACAGGATTTTAGGTTTGCCTAGGCGAAAGGGTCCTTCCCCGAGGCGAGGTCGAGACTGGGAAAAATTGGGCTTCGAGTTCGCCTAGGCGAAGACCTTCGCCTAAGCAAGCACTCCTTCGCCTAGAAATGGCTAGTTTTGGCCCTTTTCATAGGAAATTTCCTTCCAAACCAAAACCAACTCAAACAAAACTTAAAATAAACCACAAATCCTCATCTATGGTCAAATTCAACAATACTTTATTAGATTTTCCTACACAACTTAGACAAAGAGGGATTTGTTATAATTTCCATACCAGTATTCCATACATATAGGTTACATACCTTGATCTTCTTGAACACTTCAAAACCTAGCTTTCTTTTCTTCCTTTCTTCTCTTTGCTTGAACCAAAACAATGGATTTAAAAAGCCAAATGATTCCTTTCTCCTCCACCGTAAATGCTCCCAACCTAAACCAAACAAAAATGGGAAATTTTACGAAGGCCATGTTTAGTTTTTTATCTCATTGGCTTAATTCTCCTTTTTATTTATTAGTCCTTCCACTTCATTCTATTTGAAAATCAACTTATCCAATTCCTACAATAACATATCATCTTCTTGTGTTATGACCTTTGGGCCCTCATTTTACAAATTACCAATTTAACATTTTTCCCACTTTATACTTAATTTCCGAAAAATGCAAATTTTACTTATATTATACCCTAAACATGTAATAAACTACTATGGTATAATTTGGGGTGTTACAGAAACACTTGCATAATTACATAGTCACTTTGCCAAATCATACAACCATTCCAGTCCACTTTCATGGCGACATTAGGATCTGTAAAACGTTAACCTTGAGGGATGTTTTATATGTAACACTCCAAATTATACCCTAACGGTTTTATAACATGTTTAGGGTACAATAAAAGTAAAAGTATATTTTTTGGAATAAAATAAAGATAAAAATAAAATAAAGGGCAGAACTTCAATCATTACAAAGTTAAGGGTAAATTAATAATTTACTAATTCAGGACCCAAGGGTCATGAATTTGAATAAGTCATATACAAAGTAGGATTTTGATAAATTGAATTGAGAATAAAAATGAAATTGAGGACCAAAGAGTAATAAAAGAAAGATATTAAAAATCAAATAAGGAAGAAAATTATGGAAGAGACAAGTGACTTGAAGGAAAGAGGGAGGAAATTTCCTCCTTTGACTGGATGGTCAAGGATGCTCCAAAAGAAAGAAAAGAAAAGCAAAAAGAAAGAACAAATAAAAGCGGAGCAAGCATCACATAAGGATAAGGACTAAATAAATATCTTATTTGTCTTGGAGAGAAAGAGAGAGCAAAAACGACAAGAGAGGCAAAGAAGAAGGAAAAAAGAAGATCACATGTATGGATTCTAAGGGAAGTTCATGGTTTTGTATGGATTTGAGTATGGTATTTGTCTAGTTTGTATAGAAAATATAGATACATGGTTTGGAACCCTCTATTTGTGTATGTGTTGGGTTTGGAAACCCCCAAACTCATTTCTGTTAGAGTTGAGAAGAGCCTAAGGCTCCTATATATGTGTTTTAGAAAGGTCCGTTGCAATTTGAAACTAAGAAAAATTTCCTTATTTTGATCACTGATTACTTGACCTTAGAACTGATTTTGGGTGAGAAATAAAGGGAATTTGGCAGTGATTCCCTCCTGGTAATTGTAGTCACATCAATGAACTTGATAAGCCAGTTTTGAATTTCTCTAATTCAACCTCTCAGAGTCTGCTATGGCTTTCTTCCCAGACAGCGCAGCTCTGGCCAATACGCCTCCGCCAAAGGACCGCCGGCCGCTGCACCTCGGCCGTGATAGGTCGCCTTGGCAAAGTCGTCAACCGCCGCTAGTTCAAGCCGCCCCGCCTAGGTTTGACTACATGTGACCTCCAACTCTCGAAGGTCATAACTTTGTCCGAACTCCGCTGTGTTCTTGGACTCTATGAAAGCCCATCGAGTCAAGAATCCATTCATGTGCCCGTGAGACAATAGTGAGCTTAGACAGTCGCCTTAACTCGCCAATTCAGTCGCTGGCCGGGCTTGATCACGTAGACCTCCAACTCAGGTCATAATTCTTCGGCCCAAACTCCGCGCTGTGTGTTCTTGAACTCTATGGTTGACCATTGAGTCAAGAATCCATTCCACGTGTCTCCGTATGATAATGTGAGCCTGCATTGTGTTAGATCACCGCCAATTCAGGTTAGCTCGGCTAGGTATGACTATGTGTGACCCCAACTCGAAGGTCAGGCACTTCTTCGTCCGAACTCCGTTTTCGGTGCGTTCTCGACTCTGGAAAGTCCATCGAGTCAAGAATCATAAAGATGATAAAATCGAGCTCAAATTTGGTCTAGAAACTAAGGAAAACAAAGAAGATATGTGGTAATCATACTTATTCATGCATAATATGAGATAAGTACTGAACATAAAATACACACGGATTGTCTACTTAGAACCTAGTAGAGGGATAGATAGGCATGCCTATGGAATATACAATTGCTACAACATACAGTTTACAGATATCGAGGCCCCGTTTGGGTTGTTGACATAGATCCCGTTTGGATCATTACATGACATAGGTCATTGTCTCAGATAGTGAAGGATTCTTCGGTATATACATGTACTCAAGCCATCCATATTAGGGGCTTGACATAGGTCACTGCCTCGTACTGATGATACTGGGCATATACGTATGTGGCATCACTATTTCGCATAAATGATAGTGTGCCTTCCTGTACATACGCTTATTTCCCCTATCCCGCTAAGGTATTGCATAAGACATTAGAAAACATAAAGAAATGACAAGTATATGCAAATAAATGTAAGGAATATATGACATGATATGAGAAGATAAAGATCGCGTATGCGATGATAGTATATAATTACAAGAATAAGAAGTAAATAAGATGACATGAAGTATATGAAATATGATAAGAAATGAAACACATGTTGTGAAAAAGTATATAATGAGAAATATATATATAAATTACATGTTTATATGTATTTAGATAGAAGTGTGGAGACCCTCAATAGAGGTCATCCATATACAGATCTCAACAGCGCAGTTTCTAAAGACGTGTTTTGATCCCGTGTTGGTACAAAAGAGGAAACCAGAGGACAGGACAATCCATATCAGCAGTCAAAGGCCACGTGTTACTAGGTGCCCACTGGAAGACCTTTTGGTCTATTTTGTATATATAATTTTGTTTATTTTGTAAACGATGTAAATATTGTAAATGTTGAACACTTCCATATATGGAGCTTATATATATTTTGTAATCCGTCACATGTAATGGCACATAAGTTAAATGTTTAATATATGAATGAACAAACTGAGGCTGGCAAGTTTAAAAAATATGACACCTTCGTCGACAATCGTGCCGGTTGGGGGTGTCGCTGTGATTAGTTGGTATCGGAGCATCCCGGATTCGGTTCGGACCCGCCAATCGGATCGGATCAAAGAAGGGGTGTCACAATATATGTTCCTGATTTCATGTTTAATCTCATATTTGTGAGTGCACTAACTGCCAATTCAAATCTTGTTCTTGTCTTTTCAAATGATGGTTTTTCTATTCAGGATATGCACACCAAGAGAACGATTGGCAAGGGTAGAAGGTGGAATGATTTGTATGTTTTCCAAGTTGCAGTTCCTCAAACAAGTTTTGTGGTGAATAAAGTTTCAATCTTATTTTTGCATGATCGACACGACCATCTTGGTTTCTAGAAACTACAATCCCTCAAGCACGTTTTGGAATTCTCAGAATGTGGTACACCACAACCTTGTCTCATATGTCCACTACAAAGGCATTTTTACCTTTGTTTCACATAACAAATTAGTAGCAAAACTCTTTCGATGTTGTCCATTGTGATTTTTGAAAACTGGTTTACTGGCTTCACATGGTGGCTACATATTTTTTCTTACTTAGGTAGATGATTGTACACGATTTTGTTGGGTGTACATGATGAGGAATAAATCTGATGTTCATTTTTTGATTCCTTGGTTCTACAATATGATAGCAACACAATTTGAGAGTATGATAAAATTCTTCAGGTCAGATAATGCCAAAGAATTGGCCTTCATTGAATACTTTCAAACAGACTTCATCAATATTCATGCCGATCAAACCCCGCGTAACTCAGAATTGGAAAGGAAGCATCAACACGTTCTTAATGTGGCACGAGCATTGTTTTTTCAATCCCGAGTTCCACTCAAATTTTGGTTTGAATATATATTAACAACCACTTATCTCATCAATCGCACACCAACAATCTATCATTTCAAGAATCGCCACCCTACGAAGCTCTATATGAAGAAAATGAAGTTGATTAATTCTTCTTCCGTGTCTGGGGTGCTTAGCCTTTGCCTCCACACTTTCAACACATCATATAAAATTCCAACCTCATGCTCGGATTTGCATCTTCCTTGGTTACCCAGCTGGGATTAAAAGATATAGATTGTATGATGTCTCCACCAAAGAGATCTTTGTCTCTTAAGATGTCATTTTTCATGAATCTACTTTTCCATTCTCTTCTAAGCCTGCACAGACTCTATATCGTGATATTTTTTTCTTGAATCTCATTCTTCATAGACTGTGGAGCCTACATGTTACTTCAACAATAGTGACTATTTCTCCTCCTGTCACACCACACCGACCAGATTCTCGCTTCATTCTAAATTTAACCCCACTTGCTTTAGCTGTCCCATGCCAGCCCCAACCGCCACCGCTCAGCCCTGCCCCTAAATGTTGTGATTCCATTTGTCACGCCATTCCACACGCACCATCACAAAGCCCAGATACCTCCAAGACTATCACTTAGTTTGGCCAATGTGAATAGCCCGCCGCTACACATCACCACACCCTATTTCTCGCCCATTCTCATGATCTTTTGTCTCAATCTATCGCCACCTTGCACTTCCTGTGATCCATGGCTCATGAGCCACAATTCTACCATCAAGCAACAAAGTATGCCTCACTGGCAAGACAAGGAATAAAGAAATGGCGCGAGAGTGTATCCACACTCGTCACATTCCATTGCCCCAAACAAAAATCCATTGGTTGTCAGGATCTTCAAAACAAATTTCATTATGATGGCACACTCGTCACAAAGCTCACTTCTTAGTAGCAAAGGGCTACTAATCAACAAGAGGGCATCGATTTCATTGATGTTTTCTCCCATTGCCAAACTAGTCACAAGAAGACACCGCTGCATCGCGGCCTCTAAAATCGGATATCGCACAGCTTAGATTATCAACAATGCATTCCTCAATGGGGACTTGCTCAGGAAGTGTATATGACGGTCATCACAGGAACCTCGTGGGGAGTCTTTGTGTAAATCCGAGAAGTTGGTGTGCAAACTTCGCAAGTCAATATATGGCCTCAAACAAGCCATGGTGGTGGTCGACTCAGGTTTTGTTCAATCCAAAGCAGATTATTCATTATTTACCAAAGGCCATGGTGTTTCTTTTGTTTCCATTTTGGTTTATGTTGACGATATCATTGTTGTCGATCCAAATCCATGCACCGCTTCTCATCAAGTATGATTTTGCATACAAATTTAAATTGAAAGATCTAGCCATCTCAAGTTTTTTTTCTCGTCTGAGATCGCATTTATATTTGAATTGTGGTATGCCAACGTAACTACACACTGCACTTGCTTGAGGATTTGGCTTCCTTGCCTCAAAGCCTCATTCTACTCCTATGAATCTGAGGGTGGCACTTCAAAATGATGGTGGTGAATTACTTACTGATCCTACTCCTTATCGTCGGTTAGTTGGTTGTTTGTTGTATCTAACCATCACGAGGCCCTCACTATAAACACCTTGAGCCAGTTCATTTATGCCCCACACTCATCACACATGCAAGCCGCTACTCATCTATTGCGTTATCTAAAAAGTGAATCCGGTCTTGGCCTTTTTTTTTCACTCTTCGACTTTACAATCACAAGGTTTTTCTGATAGCCTGACAGGGCTACTTCGTCCGATTCTCCTACGATTGATTACTCCGGTTTTTGTCCTCTTGCGATTCTTTAATTTCATGGAAATCCAAAGCAACACACTGCTCCTCGCTCTTCCGCAGAAAAGTCGACATCGTGCACTCACAAATGCAAATTAGTGAGATTTCTTTCGCTCCAAATGGGCCTTCTTCATGACTTTGGGATATCTTCCAACTCTCAAACTTTGCTTTTCTATGACAATCAAGTCGTTGTTCACATTGCACATAACCCAATGTTTCATGAACGCACCCAACATATCGAGATTGATTGTCATTTTGTTTATGATCGAATCCAATCATGTTGCATAAAACTTCTCCCTATTTGTTCTCAACATCAGCTGGCTGATCGTTTTACCAAACCATTATATGCTTCCCGCCTTTTTCATTTGTTATCCAAGATGGGATTGAAAAATATTTTTCGTCCATCTTGAGGGGGAGTATTAGAGAGTCAGTTTATAATTAAGTTAAAGTTAGTGCTTTCCAAGTGGACATATATATATATAGTCTTGTATGTTTGTAGAACAAATAGATCAGTGGAGAATTTCTTTTCTTTCTCGGTTCTCCCCCTTCTTTCTCTATTCTCTATTAGTTCCTCCATTTGTCATTTTCTATTGAAAACTCAGGCTTGCAACACATCTACAAGAAAAATTTTCGTTTCCAGTTTCATCTTGTGGCCTTCATTGTTTGCAACTGTATTCATCTCGAACTCAAGAGGAATAACACCTCTAACAACAACATCATGGGTAGGGTATGGATATTGCAGCAAAATCTCCTAAGAATGAGCACCCTATATGAAAACACTCATACAAAATTGAGGCAGACCATAAGCACTAATTGCCATCATTCCAATTTGAGTTTGGTAATTCATTTTGATTAGATGGCTTAGAGCATATCGTTCAAGATAATCACCAATAAATTTTACAATATTCACAACATTTTCCATTAAACAAATTGCTTAAGATAATTTACACATCCACAAAACAAGTTTGTTTGTTTGTTTATTTGTTTTTTTTTTTTTTTTTTGGATCTTCAAAAGAATTTTCTTTATTTCTAAAACATTTGAACCCACTAATGCCTTGACATGGAGGACCTCCACTGATAACATTAACATCAGCAAGCAACAGAATGATCTTTGATTTATACCCATGCGTAACAAAATCCTTTATATTCTCACAATAATCACTTAGACCCTCAAAAGGCTCCCAATAATCTGCACTAGGACCACAACCCTTTCAACAGACCTTAAAATATAAACTGCAATCACTCTTGCCCTTTGGCTTACCACAACAAACTCCAATTATCTTTTGAACCTCTAACACTTCATCACCCTTGTTATTGCCATCATCTCCATTGTTTTCTTCATCAACATTTGCATCAATATAATTGAAATCAAGTGCATTTGGATCCTTAGGGGGGGGGTGCTTTTTTGAAAAAAATTGCTTTCAATGGGAATTGATCCCTTGATCTTGAGGTTATAAACAAATTACTTAACTATTATGCTACAATGCCCCCCTTGAAAATATTTTGCCTCCCCTTGACTATATTTTCTAAGTCCGCCACTAATTAAATATCTTTGAAGCTTTTCGATACAGAAGCCTCCTTGTTTTTCTTTCTTAGCCTATATTCGCTAATGTCGATAGCCTTTGTTATCTCTCAGAATAGATAACATTACTAATTAACTAAATAACTCCAACAATTTGCAATCTAATGTTACATTTTTCCAATATAGCCATCTTGGATTATTTCCAAACTTTACAAAATGCCGGAATTCCGCATCAAGATTAGAGAACCAATGCTTATTTGCACACATATATTTCTACACCCGAGTCAAGAAACCATACATCTTCTCTCCTTCTATGATCAAGCTCCATTATGACATTAACAACATCTCTTCTTCTTCCTCAAGCTCTATATAATTTGCTCTGTTATCCTACTTAGGACACTCATATTGAAAGTTCCCTAATTGATGGCACCCCCAACACTCAACTGTATCTTTGTTGAATATTTTTCGACCTCTACCTCTTCCTCGAGTAGTTCCAAGACCACTACTACGACCTCTTTAGCTATATCTATCAATGAAGGCCACCTTTAGGGCTAGTTCATCTCCTACATGCCCTTTCATTCTTTACTCATGTATTAACAAATTGCTATGCAACTCATCTATGGTTAAAGTGTCTAAATTATTAAACTCTTCAATCGAACACACAACGTAGTCGAACCTTAAGGTCATTGATCTCAAGATCTTTTCAATGATCACCACGTGTCATTCTTTCACCATTAGCCTTCATTTTGTTTGCTATGGTGAGGGTTCGAGCAAAGTAATCATCAACACTCTCACCCTCTTTCATTTGGAGAACCTGAAACTCTTGTTGGGATAGAAAAGCTCAAACTTGTCAGGTTTTGGTTTAATATGAACATCACGTCTTTAACACCCTTACTTACGTGTGGCCCCATACCCAAATGTGTAGTGTCAAATAAATTAAATGGAGTCCTCAATGGGCTTTCAAATCAACAAATGATGATTCAAATTGCAAAGAGATTTCTCGAACCCAGGACTTCCTATCGTGACTGCACTGGACATCAATTGAGTAAACTTGTATTAATTTTTCTATCCACATCGGTGATAATATCGCTCCACTTCTGTTCTGAAGCCCCTGGCGATTTTGTTTTTGGTTTTTTCTCAAAAGGTCTCATACCAATTAGATGTTGTCTATGCTTATATACTCATAATTAAGTTTTCCAATTTTTAATCGATGTGGGACATTGTGGGACTTTCGGAGCACACCCAATAGCTATGACCTAAACAATACATGTGCTTTGCACATGGACCAACCGGCTTATATAAATTTTAAAATAATTATAAAATCATCATCAAAACAATAAAAACATGTTCTAAAGAATCATAAATTCTCCAAAACACTTATTTTTTAAAAACAATTTTTTTTCAAAAAAATTACCAGCATGTTAAAATTCTTAACAAATATAAATTAATAATTCATCAATTAAAATCTTACCTAGAAAAATAAGATCTTCAACTTTACATTTTAAAATTTTCAACTCAACATTCTCCAATCTCTAAAAAGTTTTTTTTTTAAAGAACAACAATATATTCAAAAGTTACAATAATATGAATAAAATATTAATTTTTAGTGTTATACCATTTTCTAAAAAAAAATAATAAAATTTAAACCCTAAATCCTCAACTTTTAGTCTTACATTCTCCATAGCTTTGCAAAAACGGCTATTTATTAGAAAAGAATAAGAATATTTTATAATTCAGGGTGTTACAACCTCAATTCATAAGGCAAAAAAAAAAGAAAAGAGAACAACAATAACAATGAATCGCATGTTCAAATACCAATTATGTATAATTCTACAAACAAAAAATGAATAATTTTACTAGTTTCGTATGGTTACCCTTTAAGTCGTATAGTTTCTATTCAAGATTAATTTCACTCGTTCATGTAGTGGTACACAGCTTCACTCGATTAAAAAGTCGTTTCAAATATTACGAGAAATCGTAGGAGAATTTTGAAGATATTTTTACTAGAAAAGTCATAAAAATAATTGCTTTAACGCTTACGAAAATTAAATGACTTTAATATCAATATACTTTTTATAAAGTTTCCTTTGCAAGCTTATAAATTTAATACCCATGATTTTTATCGACTTGTTTTACATCTATTACTTGAAATTACAATATTATAGCATTCTGTTCATCACAAATTTATCCTCATTGGGACTCAAATCCTCTCCTCCCTATACATGTCTAAGTTATAAATCTTACTAGTATTTTTATTGATTTTTTTTAAAGTTTTAAAAAGTTAATATTGAATACACTAACACTTTTATAATTTTTTTTAAATTTAAAAAAATTATTATTAAATACATCATAAGTTTTTATAAGCATTTAAAAATTGTAATTCATTATCTTAACTTTGTAATTTCATAAAATTCATTAATTTTTCTAATGCAATACTAACCCTAAGAATGTATTTATTTATTTAAACTCGGACTCTATCCTCCCCGTGAAGTAATTTTCCTTTTTGTTTATTTTCTTCATAAACGAAAAGCTTAGGACCAAACTACCCTTGAATCACAGCTTTATTTACGAAGATCGAAATCAAAAGCCCTAGACGAAGATCACAGAGAGAGTGGAGTGATGGGGATAATCAGAAGCAGTTTCTCATTCATGGTAGGAACTGCATGCGGAATTTACATAGCTCAGAACTACAACGTTCCTAATATAAAGAAGCTTGCCAACACTGCTATGTTCATGGCCAAGCACCTCGAAGAGAAGTATCGCAAGCCCAAGAAGAGAGACGGCGATGAATAAACCTCATCGTTCCAGTCCAGGTTTTATTTTTTCTGTTAGGTCTTTATATGATTTTGTACCTGAAAGGGAATGATATAACTGGAAATTTTCGGGGATTGATTTACAGGATGGGTTTACTTGTATATCTGATCTAGTCTATTATTTCACTTACCTGAGAAGATTGAGGCAAAGTGAAAAAATGTCTGAGGAAAAGATTTTGATCGGTTTAATTTTAACTCAGATAGTATAAATAATAGTTTGTTATTTTGTGGGTAATTGCTTTCGATTTCTGTTATTGGTTGTCTGGAAAACTGGCGAGAAAGAAAATTTTATTTGGAGTTTTGAGTTTTACGTTTCTTCTGTTTGATTCCCAGGAAAACTGACAAATGTCTGAGCAATGAGAAAACATGATTTTTATTTTTCTATTCAACCAAACGAAGTCCATTTTTTTTTCATATACAAGTGAAATTGGGTTTCTAAGTAATCAGAATTAGCATTTTTCTCATAAAGAATTTAACTTCTGTTTGATTAATCTGGCCCAAGGTAAAACGATTGGATCAAATTTGGAATCACAAAAAGCGAGCAATTTTAATCAATAATTGACGTTTCCAGCCGGTTGGGTTTCCCATTGGCATCTTGAATCATCAATCGGGCATAACAACTGTTAGGTTTAACTTAAATGTATTAGGCCTTCCACTGCCCTCATTATTTGACGAAGTATGTCCAAATAATCTCAATTGATACTGGCTGATATAACAATCATCTAAACTGATATTCCTCTGTCCATGGTCGTAGTGCTTCACCTATAAAGGCGTGCTTCACCTATAGTTTAATTGAATTTGATCATATTTTGTACTATTGACATGGATCCTAGATTGTGTTTGACTTTGTTTAGGTGGATGTCTGGTAAGGTGCCTTGTGCCAAGATTTGGAGGACAACTCCTCTTTGCTCGTTTTGAATAATTTGGCAAGAATGAAATCAAAGATCTTTTGATAGAATTCAATGTTCAGATCAAGCTCTATAGGATTCCGTTATCTATGCCTTTTTCCAACAGACTTACCAATATGTTCTACATATCCATGCTATATCTTATTGATCGGTTGAGTGCTAGATAGTGTGAGAGGGTGTGATTACATGCATGTTTATGGTTGAGTGCTGGATTGGTTGAGGCCAATGCTTACTTTTATTGAGTAAGATACATCTTTGAAGCGTCTCTATGAGGTCCAAATCGAAAAAGTAACGAAGGAAATCTAAGGTCTTCAAAGAAAATTGGTTCTCATGTTGGACTCAATTCAACCGTCTTCAATAATTAAGTTATAATCCTCATGATCAAGGGGTAGAGCAACTTTACTAGTTGATTTGTAGCTTAACAAGATTATATTTGATAGTAATGACCACTGCCTATGGCAAAAATGTGTTTTTGATATTGTCAAAATTCTAGGAGTGTGCTTCAGTCCACATGAATCTTTGTGCAAGCAGCAAACATAACAAAGCCTTTTATCAACAAAACCCTCAAGTTGTTCCTTGTGTGCAAGTTCTTGTAGCTCTACATTGAGAAAGTTGTTGTTGATATGAATTTGTTAGTTGTTCCAATCTTTGCCTATACCGAAGCTGAGAATGACTTGGATGGGAAATGGCTTCACAACTAGGTTGGAAGTTTCAGAATAATCAATAATTGGACTTTCTTGAAAGCCCTTTTTAAGAAGAATGACTTCATATCTCTGAACTCTGCCATCAGAGTGTATTTTTGTTAAAAGGTAATAATCTCCTGGTTTTATTATTCATTAAATTCTTCAAGCATGACACTTTTCCACTTCTCATCAGTCATCACTGAGTCCTTGATCTATATTCCTTAGTTCAGTAGTCATAGGCTCAGACACTGGTATGAGGTTGGTTGTATCGGCTTTTGGTTTAAAAATACCAGATTTAGATTTGGTTTGCATAGGGGTTTTTTATGGGAACAAGGTGTGAGGTTGTGTTATGGTAAGAAAGCAATTGCTTATTCAAGACCAGGAAAGGTTGGTGTTGCTAAACTTTGTTAGCGCTGAACCAAATCACCTGAGATGCCAGAGCTGTTGACATGAATTTGCATGAGACAAGGAAGGTGTTGGAGTTGATAGAATCCAAACTGAAAAGGATGTAATAGAATCTATCTTTGATAAGAAATTGGCTTCTAAGAACCCCCCCACAGGCATCTCCCACCTTTTTGGAGGATCTTCTTGGCTTCCCCTTCCCAGAAAAGAATAGGAAGACCTACCATTTCTCGAATAAGAAGTGCGGAAGACGATGATTCTTCATGCGCTGAGAAGCGCGTAAATTTGGAGCAAGCAAACTTGACGGTCGAGGTCGAGGCCCTGCTATGGTTGGCGGAGCAGGCGAGATGGCCCTTTTCTCAAGGGATAAGATTGTAGTCTGATCGGGTGACCCGGACAAGTTGTCGGGTCGGGGCGTCTTAGCGGACCTAGATGGAATTGAGTTATTAAGGGTGGACCGGGCTCTTTTTCCTTCAACAAAGGCACGTTGTCCTGAGAAATTTCAGACATCCCGACAAGCCGCTCCAATGAGAGGTACGAATTTTCAGTTTTGAGAGCCCCTCCTCCTCTTACTGTTTTTAGACCGGACCCCTCTTGGGTCACGGGGGTGATTTAAAGGGGGAAGACCTTATAGAAGGTGGTCTCACGATAGTTGGAAATGATAAGCACGAGGATTAGGCCAAGTCCCCTTGTGCACTTTGCTGCCTTCTGGAAGTTCGAGATAATCTCCGGGTTGGGAGTAGGTGGCAGTTGCAGTATGAGGATGGGGAAAGGGAGAAGGATTGGGGGGAGGAAAGTTGTTTGTTAATTCTGGATTTAATGAAGCGGATTAATGATGATAGGTAGAAAGGTAAAGGAAAAGGAGGGGTACGACCTACAAAGTTTGTGAGAGAACTGAAGAATTTGGAATGGAACGTGAAGGAAAAAAAAAAAGGAGAGAATAAATGGTGGGGCCCCAGGCAAGGGGGCAAGGGTTCCTATCCTTGCTTTGTAGGCAAGGGGGAGGGAATAATGTGGCTAAAAGGAAAGTGATCAAGGCTTTCATTAAAATGCGGAGGGTGGACATTGTTTGTTTACAGGAAACGAAAATTACGTAGGTTTCCAAAGTTTTAATTAGGAGTTTTGGGGTGGGGAGATTCTTGGACAAGGAGGAAGGCCTCTTCTTTATTTCTTGTAGAGCTGGCAATTCGGGCGGGGCCTGGTGTGAGGATAATTGGGCCGGATTAGACATGGCTTGAATTAAACCGGGTTGCCATTTTGCTGGCCCAACTTAGCTCGGCCCTATATCAGGTCAGCATGCCAGCCCAACCCTATGTGAAAAACATAAATAAATTATTTTATTCAATAAATTACTTTCCTTCTCTATTATTTCTTTCAGTTCTAGTGTACGATGATTTCTCTCTTGCAAATATTGTTATAATGCTTATTGCCTTGTTTTTTTTTTTTTTTTGGCACCATATCATATGTCATGCCCAGGCTACCTAGCCCTATGCGAATGCAACAATGCTTGAACAAATAATAAACAAAAATCTCTTTAACATCAAGCTGAGTTTTTCCATACTTTCCCAAATACCAATTGCTTGAATAATACAACCCCAATATTGAAAACCGTTAGGCATCAAAAACCATAATTGTGGAATGTATAACTCGTAGATTCAGCAACCCCATGGCTTTAACATTTTATACCTAAATCAACAATTTTGGCTTAAATATTTTCACTTTTGTAGATTCAGCAATTTAAAGTCTTCAGCACTAAAATTTTTAGTTTTATCTGATACTATTAGAGCTTAACAACCTGCTTGCCCACTCAATCACAATTTATTTCTTGCTTCTTCAGGAGTCAGGACCTCAACTGCAATATGTATCATGTATGAGATAGAATAAAAAGATACTTGCTCTTATTTTTGTTGTTTTCAATAATACTAACCAAACATTCCCTAACAAAATACGAAACCCGTTTAAAACCGGTTCGTTATGAAAAACAAGAACATGGGAGAATAAGAACAAGTTTGGTTCTTTTTTTTTTTGTTCTTAAAAACATGAAGCATGTTTTCAATAACACTAACCAAACGTCCCATAACAAAAACATGAAACTTGTTTAAAAACTGGTATTTATTCTGAAAAACAAGAACAAAGAAGAACAAGAACGAGTTTGGTTTCTTTTTTTTGTTCTTAAAAACATGAAACCTGTTTTCAATAAAACTAACCAAACATCCCCTAACAAAAACATGGAACTCAAGGAACCGGTTTCATTCTCGAAAAACAAAGTTAATGCTGAAGAATGCTAACAAGTTTCATTCCCTTTTTTTCACTCTTTAAAAACATGAAACCTGTTTTCACAACACTAACTAAACATTCCTTAACAAAACATGAAACCCGCTTAAACCGGGTTTTTATGTCAAAAAACAAGTGAATGTGGAGAACAAGACGTTAAGAACAAAACTCGGTTTAAAAATTGTTTTAATTCGAAAACTCCGGTTTAAAACTGGTTTTTATTCCGAATCAGGATTGATTGTCAAAAATGGTTTTTTTTTTTCCTAAAAAAACCTGTTTATTTTATTTTCATCATTTCATCTAAAACTGAAAATATATTATCTCTGGAACTTCAATGCATAAACCTACCAACGGGCAACATGACAACACTTCAAGAAAAGCACCATATGAATTTTACTGTAGAAATCTTAAACCAAACATAACCTCTATTCTAGGGTTCGTCCAATCGTTCTTGAAGTTGAAAATAAAGCCGATACGAGCATAACCCATTTCCAGCATCAGAGAAAGAAATAAAAGCATTATAAGATTAAGATTTATGTTTCACAAAAAAAGATATCAAACGAGAAAAAAAAAATTGAAGCAAAAGTGATGATTTTTTTTACCTAGAAAACGATTATGAGGAAAAGAAATATAGAGGAAGAGGATCATTGGATTAGATGAAGGATAAGACAGGAAAATGCTTGGAGGATCGTCGTTGAGGAAGTGGTCCGCTGGAGGCCTACGGGCTACGACAATAACTGAGAAGGAGAAGAGCTCTGGGTTTTGCAAAAAGCTAAAAACGAAAAGGAAACTAGGGATTGGAACTTGGAAGGATAAGTAATAAAGTAAAGTAAAAAAGGGGGCTTTTTATTTAATTTTGTCAAACCTGGCTCCGCCAAATTTGCCTTGCTTTTTTCTATTGTAATTAGAGCCCAAATTCAAATTCTTTAATTTCAGTCATCGGTTAGCCTATCGGGTCGGGCTCAAATTGCCAGCTCTAATTTCTTGTAGATTCAGGCTTATTGAAGATGACTTGACATGGGTGTAGAGAATCTCTTTAGGAAGAGGTGGGGGCTATGGGGGGATCCGTGGTGCATAGGAAGGGACTTTAACGTTATTAGATTCCCAAATGAGAGGAACATGGAGGGAAGAATTACTGGCTCTGTGAGGGAACAACTGCATAATGGCCAGACTGGATAGGTTCTTAGTTTATGAAGAATGGTACTATCACTTTGGAGGAGTTAGTCAAAGCATCCTCCTTAGGTCCACTCGATCACTTCCCGCTTTGTCGAAGGGGGAAGGAGAAGGACCATAGCCCTACTCCTTTCGCATTCGAGAACATGTGGGTTAAAAGAGGAGGGTTAAAGGATCTAATCAGTGGACTCCGTAGAATTTCAGCTTAGAGGAACTAGTAGTTATGTTATGATGGAACAGCTGAAAGCTCTAAAAATCAATCTCAAAGTCTGGAACAAAGAGATCTTCGGGAGGGTGGAGCAAGAAAAAAGCCCTTCAGAAGGTGGTGGCCTGGGATGATATTGAGAACCAAAGACCCTATCCTGGGACGGTTGCGCCTAGATTTGGCAAATATGGAGAACTTCAAGAAATGGCCGCTATAGGCAACTCAGACAAAAGTCTAGGAAAATTTGACTAAAGGAGGGAGATAGGAACATTGTTTTTCATAGAATGGTAAACTCCCACAAGCAGAGGAATAATATTGAAAGAATCTAGATAAGAGGAGTTTGGGTGAATGGTGACGATGAAGTTAGAACAAGCAATGTGAATGCCTTTAAAGAGTTTATGTTTGACCCTGGTGTGTGGAGAGCTAGTCCTAAGGGATTGAATTTCTAAAGGTTAGGAGAGTCGAAGTCAAGTAGTTTGAATCGCTTTCACAAAGAGGAAGTGCATTAAGCCTTATCATATCTCAATGGGGACAAGGCCCTCAAATGATGGTTTGACCACAGATTTTACCAGCCTGCTGGGATATTGTCAAGTATGATATTGTGGACCTCTTTAAAGATTTCCATGAGAGAGGTAGATTTGGTAGGAGTCTTAACTTTGGCTTTTTGGTTTTGATCCTAAAAAAAGGGGGGGCAGAGGACCTGAAAGATTTTAGACCTATCAGTTTGGTTGACAGCATGTATAAGCTGATTGCCAAGGTGCTAGCTAATAAACTGAAAAAGGTGATGAAAGGTTTGGTCAACACGGCTTAAAATGCTTTTGTAGAGGGTAGACAAATTTTAGATGCCTCTTTGATTGGAAACGAGGTTATTGACTCTATTTTGAAGAAGAAGGAAAGGGGGTTACTCTACAAGTTGGACATTGAGAAAGCTTATGATAAGATTGATTGAAGTTTTGTTCTAAATGTGTTGCATAGAATGGGTTTTGGGGAGAAATGGATCGGCCAGGATAAAGTGGTGCCTTTCCATTGCCTCTTTCTCAGTTTTGATTAATGGTGGCTCTATAGGCTTTTTGGGAGTTTTAGAGGTTTAAGGTAAGGGGATCCTCTTTCGCTGTACTTGTTTGTGTTGGGTATAGAATCCCTCTTCCTAATGATTGACAGGGTTATTGAAGGAGGTTATATCACTGGGTACAAGTTCAAGGGGAGGAATGAGATAGTGAAGCAGATTACCCATCTATTGTTCGTGGATGATATCCTTATTTTTTGCAAGGATTCAGAGGAGCAAATGACTTATTTGGATCTTGGCCTGGTTTGAAGCCCTCTCAGGGCTAAATATCAACTTGGAGAAAAGCTCTATGCTGCCCGTGGGCAGGGTAGAGGGAGTGGAAGGGCTGACCCTTGAGTTAGGATGCAACATAGGCTCTCTTCCAACTAAGTATCTAGGGCTATCCCTAGGAACGAAGCATAAGACTTTTGGCGTGTGAGTGAGATGGGGTTGAAGAAAGATTTTGCAAGAGGCTGTCCCTTTGGAAAAGTCAATATATCTCTAAAGGAGGTAGGCTCGCTCTTATTAGAAGCACCCTCTCCAATATGCCCACCTATCTCATGTCCATCTTTCATCTTCCTAAGGGGGTAAAGCTCAGGTTGGAAAAAATTCAAAGGGACTTTCTTTGTGGTGGAGGCAACCTGGAAAGGAAGTTACTCTTGGTAAACTAGGACATAGTTTGTCTAAGCAAGGAGAAAGGTGGCTTGGTTATTTGAAACCTTTCTAACTTCTTTAATAGGGCCCTGCTTGGGAAATGGAGTTACAGGTTTGCAATTGAAGACAACTCCACGTGGAGGAGTGTCAGCCAACTAAGTATGAGACCGAGGTAGGGGGATGGTTTCCTTCCCTTCCTAGATGCAACCATGGGGTAGAATTGTGGAAGGAAATTAGTAAAGAAGCTGTGCAAATTAAACATCATTGCTCAATTGAGTTGGGGGATGGGTGCAAGACTAGATTCTGGGAAGACTCAGGGTGGTGAAGCAAACTTTGTGTTCTACTTTTCCCTCTTATGATGTGGCTAGTTTAAAAGGGCTAGGTCAGGGACCTCGGGAGACCACAGGCCGAGAGGTGGCTAGAACTTCAGTATTGGAAGGCATTTTGATGATTAGGAGTTGGAAACGGTTCAAAGCTTCCTTTGCACAGTTAACTCTAGGAATATCAAACCCCATATCATAGATAAGCTTTGTTGGAAAGAGGCAAAGTTTGGTATTCTATTATGTTAAATCTTGTTTTGATATACTGGAAGGTGGGAGACATCCGTGCCTCTAAGATGTCAGGAATCCCGCTTGTCTCTCAAAAGCAGGCTTTTTACTTGGGAAGTTTATGACAGTACTCGACTATGAATCAAATTTCAAAGAGGTTTTTCTATGACAAGTAGGTGTCCTTTTTGTGGGGAGGCTAAAGAGGCTTCGAGTACGGCTAATCCACCCATTCTAAAATTGGGTGTATGTGGTCACTTTATTCATTGTCGAGATTGCTTCGTCCGTCATTTTCCGGTAAAAGATATGATTCTCAGCTTTCACTTACTCGCTAGAAAGAAGGTTTCTAAGCATTGGACGACGATTCCTTTTTGCCTGATGTGGGCAATCAGCGATATGAATCAGAAAACCTTAAAATTCAAATTTTACGGGAAAAGCAGAAACGATAATTTCAAATGTAAAGTCTGAATTTTTTGATCTCTACGACGAAACTGATTTCACCATTGAATCGTATCGCGAAATCTAGCTATCCCGGTCGAATTCTTCGACCTCGCCAAATTCCTAGATACCAATTTCACGCCAAGATCGGTATCACGAACGACACTCTAAGACTTGCTCGTTTCGCTTGCCATCGGGAAATACGCTGTCAAATGCGTAAAGAACAAACAAAGGTTTCAAGTCAAATTCCATATAGACATTTTGTCACTACTGAGAGGATGGAATCCAAAGGTATGGATAAATTGGCTGGGCGGAAATCCAAAAGACCAAATGCGCTGGCGGCATGTGACAACGGCGACATCCCACTCGACCGACCAAACACCCAGCGGAGGAGGAAAAGGAGGGGGGAGAAGAGAAAAAAAAGAAAGAGAAAAGAGAGAGTAATATATGATGGCAGAGAAGCTCCACATTCTCTCTAGTTTTTCGACGACCACTGGGCCGGTTCGTCAAGAGCAGGTGCTCTTCCCGAGGCAAGAGCTCGAGTAGAGACCTAATCGGGGAGTTTCACAAACTCCAAGATAAGCAGTGCCTTTCTCCTACTTTGCGAATTTCATTTAAAAGCCATACAAATGGTTCTAGTGTTTTAGGGCTGGAAATGGCTATGCATTCCAGTCCTAAAGATTTGGACTAATTTGATTTTTTGACCAATTCTGACATCTACGGGCTTGATTATCGTTATTGCACTCTAAAACCTAAATTTGATTTGCCGACAGCTCAGAAATGATTGTGAAATTGATTCGATCAGTCTAAGGCATGCTTCTATGTATCAGGAAACGAATAACACGATTCATTACAATAAAATAGTGTCATAATGCCGCTCAATTGATATGTTAACATGATTGCTTGAATTATATGAAATTATATTGTAGAAAAATATAATTCTTCATGAATCATGAAAGTTGTATATATGAATTGGCATGATTGCATTCATATGGTAGGGTTTCTATTAAGTGAATTAATTTTTCTATAAAATGTTTTCTAGTATAATATTTTGTGGTGACTTGTCTTCTTATAGGAAGAGGAACTATATCTAATGTTTCTAGGTAATTATTATATTAAGCTATTAGTAAATTTCTAAGGCTTTCTATAGTTCTAATTTTATCACTATTTTCATGGAAATCTATATGACTAATTTTTTTATGTGAAATCATCAAATCTTGTCATAGACTAATTTTTTAAATAAATAAGATAAATAAAGTTTGTTTATATCTGAGTGAGTTAATTTTAAATGTCTTCTTTCTAGGTTGTTTCTAAGTATATTAAACACTAATCTTTCTTTATCTAATCTTTTAGTAGTAGTTATTATCTCAAGAACAACTAAATTCTTTCTAATATAATTTGTTATAATATTAAATATCTCATTTTTGAAACCTCCGTCAAATATTATTTCCTTTCTAATTATTTCTACTGGATTTATGTATTCTGTTAAAGCTAGAGGATCATAAACACTCTTCTAATTTTCTAATATATTCTTTTATTATTAATTTATCTATGGTTAACTAGATCTAAGGCTCTGATACCAATAAATTAAAAGGCTGATGAATTTTAGTTTGAGCTGAGGATTAAAGGGGTGAGAGAGTGAGAATTAAAAGTTTTATAAGTCCTACTCAGAATTTTCCTTACTTTTTTATGACTTTTTTTTTTTAAACAATAATTTACAAAGTTTTTTGACTAATTAAACATCTCCGAAAGTAATCACGCATTCCTTAACGCTAAATACCCTAAACAAATAATTTTGCATGTTCGACAAATACAAAATATCAAAGATACGGCTACCAGCGATCATACATATATGAAAGCTCATTAACTCAAAACAAATAAAGTTTCATTAATCGTTAAAAATGTTTCATTAATCAAAGCGAAAATATTTTCGGCGCCATAGCATTTTTATAAACCCCTTAATGGATAATTCCTAAGTTTTAAAACATTATAATTCTGAATATATAAATAAATTCATAATAGATAGAAACACACCTTTATATAAATAGAATAAAACTTAAACAGAAAGCTTTTATGAAAGCTTTGGAATACATAGGCTGAAAAGAGAGAGAGAGCTTAGGAGAAAGAAGACTAGGGAGAGCTACAGCAAAGCCCAGCATAGCCATCCTTTTGTCACTTATTAGGACCATAAGATATATATATATATATATAAATAAAGAGAGAGAGAGAGAGAGAGAGAGAGAGGTTTACATTTTTTAGGTGCGATAAATTCAATTCAATCAGAAACAAACTCAATCTCAATTCCACCAATGGTGACATTATCAGCCCCAGCACGAGGGACTATAGTCACGATAACGCTGTCATCATCCTCGGCTTCCAATTTCTCCAATAACTCATTTATCCCTATCCTTAGCGACGTCTTCGTCTTCATTCCCTGCATATGCTTGTGAGGCAATGTCTACAAAGCTACCTGCAAACTCACTCATTGGTAGGCCTAATCACTGAATAATCTTCTTCATTTATGTAAACATCAAATTTCACGAAAGCCCCTCTATATAGCTCTATTCCTTTAACCACCAACGTCTCTTCTTCATCCTCTTTCTCCTGCTTGCCTCTCGACTTCTTCGGCCTCTGAACTTCCACTCTTATTATCGAGTCCAGACGTTTCGGGAAGTCCCCGGCGCTGCCTGTCGTCGTCGATCTGGAAGTTTTAGCCGTTCTCTTCCCCTTGGGCTGGAGAGGAGGTGTAAGCCATGGAATTGGAATATCCTGATATGTGTATCTCATCTTGAGGGGATCAAGACAGTCTCGGACGCTGACAAGAACACGTTGGGCGTCCTCATTGTAGAAGTAGAAGGTGCTGTCTAGCCAATCCGGATCGGTGAAGTTCTTTCTGTTTTTACCTCTAATTTTTTCCCATATCGTCCACATCCGGTCGACGTTACTATGGTGTGCGTAGAATATGGGGTCTCTGGCGGCGGTATATAAGACCCCCATGTCCTCATTTGGCTCGTCAAAAAGACCAGTCCACGAGTGGACTGTATTATGCGGGACGAGCTCCAAGGTACCCGCTCCGGGGTCTGGCTGGTCGCCGGCGCGGTATGGCTTGCCTTGGAAAAGCGTAGCAGTCGTGGCTAGTACAACTTGCCGGTACATGGTCGCCAGATTGTTATCCACAAGTTCAGGGTCGGGAGGTGTATATTTGCCGTAATCGAAGTTGAGATCGACCACCGTCGGAGGCAGGTGGAGGGCGTTCCGTTTACGTCGCAGAGTGATTTTGGGTCATCATATATATGGATTTGCATTTGCATGCCGGGGTGGGTATCCCAGCCCCAGAACGGCAGAGCGAAAGTAGGATCATTGATAAGTTTAGCAAGAATTCTCTCATGGAAGTAGAGATACAAGCGGTGCCAAGGGAAGAAAAGCCAAGAATTATGAATCTGGAGTTCTATGGTTGAAACCCCTTCCTGAAAGTATGCGCCGTCGCAGTAGGCGCAATGAACATTAGCCTGTTGGCGGAAGCTACGAGGATCATCATCGGGTGTTCTTTCATTAGCTGAACTGCCTTCTATACTTATTATGTATTCTTTGCTGAGCAAGTGAGCAGCTGGTCTAATCCGCAGGGGGGAATTCGGGGATGGTAGCTTGAAATCTATAGCCTTCTCGGTCCGGGGTGGGCAGCAATTGGTCGGAGTTACGCCTTTAGGCACGTCGGGGAAACAACATTTCGGTGTCTTGATGGGAGCCCTCAAGCCGATGGGTCGGATAGGCTGCCGGCAGCGCCGTACAGGCCTCCTATGCCGATGAGGACATTCTCCTGTCCACCTTCCCAACCGGAAGTTTCTGAACCTTCGAGGAATTGGAATTCAAGTTCGAATCACTGTTTGTAAATTGGAAAATGACACTTTAACTCGACCGAATCTGTTGTTTTTCAATACAGAGACATGAGAAACACGGTTACAAAGGGGAGAAGGTGAGAAGGCCAAAATGGTGGCGGTAGTGGCGGCGGCGGCGGAGGTTGTGAGTGGCCCAGCCGAAGAAGCCATGGTTTGAGGGAGAAGGAGTCTGGGTTATATCAATCACACTGCTATCTATCCTTATATAATGGACAGAGTGACAAAGTGGATAAAAATATCCGAAGAACAATGAAAATATGACTGGAAACTTGTGTTTCACGTTCATTGATTTAAAAACAATTACAAATAACAGTACAGAAACATGGTTTAATACAGTTTTCTAAAATAATATCTACTATCTACACGTGGTATTTAAATATCAAAAACATAATTATTTTTTATAAAATGTATTTTACATTCTTGTATATCTTTTTTTCACAATTATTCCGAAATGAATGTACTCATTCACAAGTTTCCCAACCCAAAATTTATTTTTGCATTCTGGAAATATCCCATTATCTCTTGGGGAATGGGGCATGTGCGGCGTTCAGCTTGGCCAATGGCCATTGAGAAGACAAAATTAAGAGGCGCAGGAGGGAGGGATGGATAAGATTGGCTGGCAGGTTGACGTGACTTGTGGGAGGGAGGGAGAGATAATATTGGCTGGCAGCTGGTTGACGTGACTTGTGTGAGAGAGGGAGAGAGAGAGAGAGAGAGAGAGAGAGAGAGAGAGAAACTTTTGGATTTTGGAATGTTTTTCATCTCACTGGCTCTGCTAAATCACAGAGCATCTTCATCGTACATATGCATACGCATGACATTTGAATTGTTAGTCCTGTAAAGTCACGTTTAGTTTCCGGTTTGGCATGTGCGAATTTTATCCTCCACTCGTAACATATATAATAATTCTGCGAGGAAAACATGTCTACGACGTTAATGTCGGCATTAAATTCCAAGGCCCAGCGACAGCGATGTCTCACAATCTCCTTTAATAATTCAACTACCCGTCATTTTCAATGGTCATTTTGATTCCTCCTAACCAAAGATGAAAATATATGTTTCATCAATGTTTTAAAAATCAGATCAAATTAATCAATTAATCATCGATCGATCATGTTTTCGATTTGATTGAAGTTTTAAATCGGATGGTTGATTGAATCGCCTTTGAACCAAGTAAACTGACAATTGAACCGCTAGACCGTTAGAACCGGGCGATTTTGGTTGAACCGAACGGTTCCAAAATCTGAAAAACAGCAAACTGTCAAGAATTTAATGCATCTTGACCCCATCGCCTGCAAGCATTTAATGCATCTTGTCCGGCTCACGCGTATGTGGCAAATAGAAAAGTGAGCAAGTCTTATAAAGGCTTGTAAAACTTTATTCAAAAATCTTTTATGATAGCAACAAAGGATCAAACCCATGATCCACTGATGGTAACATATTGAATCCACTAGGCTAACCCACAACTTGTGTAATTCTATAACAAAAACAAATTTTATTATTTTAAAAATACTTATTCTATCTTTTCAATTTAATAAATGGGAAATATATCAATATAAATCTTAGGGGCCTGAAGGATTTTATACCAAGCTCGAATCTGTGTTAAAATAACATAAAAACCATGCACTTCAATTTTTATTGTAAACTAGAGGCCGTATTCTATTGCTCAGACTCACTCAATAAAATCAAAGCTCAGCGCTTTTTTTATACTGTTTTTTAATTCGTTTTAATATACAAAATATTCAAATTTCATACACATTTTCTTAAAAATTATTATGTTTAATATTATACATATTATGTTAATATGTTTCATAGAAATTAAATTATGAATAAATAATATTATAAGTATTAAATTATATGTTTTTCAATTGTAAAATTTAATTTTCATTTTAAAAAATATAAATTATATATTTATGACGTCACCGGTCTGACCGCGGTTCGACCACCGATTCGATCAATGAACCGTGAACCCAGAATATTTTCTTGCTCAACGACCGGTCCTATTTTTAAAACACGGCTTCAACACACACACACACACACACACACACACACACACACACACACATATATATATATATATATATATATACTGAGATATATCGGTGTTTTATATAAACATTGATATATTAAAAATTAACAAAAATACTTTAAAATTCATGAAAATACTTTCTAAAAATATAAAAATGACATTAATAATCAAATATATATACATTGATATTACATTACAATAAGCTTTAAAATCAAAATAAAGATCGACGCTACCGTCAGTAAAATTCGATAGAGTGATCTCATCTGATAAAAGACAATACTCATACGCACTACGATATTCCTCGATAATATCATTATGCGATCGAATACGTCACGATAAACGTAGCACCCAGAAATTCCAATTTAATACAAGAAATCGTAATTTTTATTATAAAATCATAATTTCTGCTAAAAATCTATAATTATTTCTCTAGGTCTCCGATGACGAAACGTATCATGACTGGCTGAATCGCCTCACAAAATCTACGCAAGACGCAAAATCGCCGACCCAGACGCTTCTGAGTCGACACGCTTTTCGGCGTGATCGCCGCGTCAGAACGATTTTCTCGATTACGCGACGAAAGTCACATATAACAAGTGCTCACGTGCCATAAGTGGTATGAGCAGAAACGATGAAATCTGACGACCGGCGAAGACCGAATATTAATTCCGTAAAGAATGACATAGATGGCGACATTTAATCATTTTTAATGGTATCAAGACAAGATAGCAAGAGCGCTTCATCTCCTTTAAAGCCAACAAAAACGCCTAAAACAATTCGCATCCAAGAATAAGTAATTGAGAGTTTTTGCAGAAAGACTTCTCTCTAGAATCATGGGAGATCCGACCGTCACGCCTTCTGCAAGAAGGAAACGCTCTACGCGGACAGCTACGCCATGCCTGGACGGAGTTTCTTCAAACTCAGGTGATTTTCTCCCTACGTTTTATTCTCATTTAAATGCTTTACTAATGTTTTTGCTGATCGAGGTCGTGAGGGGGGTCGCTGATCTGGCCCAAAACACGACCAATCGTTGTAAATTCTAAGGATTTTTTTCACCATCCGGTGACAACCCGTAAAAATTTAGTGGGTCACGGTTGCCCGCTGATTTAAGTGTACATTCATGTGCACATCATGTGTCGGGTTTGATCAACTAGAACGATCAGATCAAGTGTCTACACAATGAACTGGCTGATAGGATTTTCGAATAAGAATCAGGTTTCACTTATTCTAAACAAATGTTTAAAAATATATTTTTAAGTAAAATATGTGTTGGTCGAGTGATTTAAATCAAATTACTTGTGTGTGATCATTAAATTCAAGTGAGCTAATTTTGATGCATTTAGCCAGAATTACATAACAATATTGCCATTTAATTTTTTTAATTTAATATATTCACGTTATATATATTCAGACGCTGACATCAGACGGAATCAGATATGCATTCCATATGCACCGGAACATCCTAGGATTTTAGAGTTAGTGCAAATGGTATTTCAGCCTGTGGCGAAATGCATCCTATAGCCTTAAAATATGACCCATCTGGAGCAGAATTAAAATGAAGAAAAATATCAATCGTCTGAGCTTTACTTAATCGATATCTCACTCCGAGTAGTCCACAAACAACAATATATCAATCGTCTGAGCGCCCAATCGATATATATATACATCTATGTCATTCAATTATTAGAACTAATATTCTCATACGAGGCCAGCGAGTGTGAGAGCCCGCGAGGACCTAGATCCGGAGTCAATCACGCAGACATTCGCAGTGATCACATTCGCTGATGCGTGTTTCATTTTCGAACATCAGACCGCACTTAAAGCGAAGAACCACTTGCGCGATTCTCCCATCGAGCTTTACCACCCCCGTCATGATCCCCCCCTTTACAAGACAAGGAGTATGGCGAGGAGACCTGCCTGGCCCTAGAGATTTATCAGGAAGAAAGCCGAGACGTGGCTTTGGTGTCACGTTGTATACATGTATTAGAATGTTTTTCATTTAATATATGTGTTTAAGAGTGAAAAATACTAAATCTTGCAACTATTGGGCAAGATATACTGGTTTCATAGTCAAGAGACGCATTAATGAGCACGTTTATAGCCCGCGGCCGTATTGACATACATTGCATATATTTGACTGCTGGGCTGTAAACGCAGTGTTTTGTAAATGGGCAGCTCCCGCACAAAGGAGCACTCCGGCCCGATTTTCCTGCCCAAGATCGGCAACCCGACCCACTCACAGATTCCGCGGCCGACGGCAGTCAACCCGACCCCCAGGCCAAGGTCACAATAAATGCCTCACTTGTATCCACAACTTCTTGATTGATAAGAAATTCGGGATTCATCAACATGTTCGTTTCAAATATTAACTAACATTTATTAATATATTATTAATGAAATATTAATTTATTAATATATTATTAATGAAATGTTAATTTATTAATATATTATTACTAAATTAACTAATTTAAAATATGAAAGTATCATATAAACTATCATAAAAAAAAAAAAAGGAGTTAAATGAAGATTGAATATGGGTAGAGAGAATTTGTGATCAAATGGAATGATTTTAGAGGTATTTATAGATTTTTTTTTGGTCAAAATAACCGTTGGATGGTAAAATATCTTTGTAATTTAATTATAGCCGTTGGATTTAATTTTTATGCAAATTTGACAATTAGATATTTTGGCGTTGAATCAAATCCACGCTATTGGATCCAGTCGGGTTGAATCTGGCCATTTGGATATATCACCGGAGTATATCGATATATCCGTGTATCGCGATATAGCGATATTTTCTTGAAAAATTAAAGCTAACACGACGTATCACGAACGAATATTTCCATGATATATCGATCTAAAAGCCCCGATATATCACCCGATAATGCAGATTTTTTAGCCGATTTTTTCCGCTGGTGTCGATTGCCCGATATCGTGTCGGCATTCTCGATATCCGATATATCATTGATATATCGATATTTTTATCCTTCTTTCTAAATGTTGGCCAATTTCCGTCTTCCACTTTGCTCCTATAATGAGTTTGCAGAAAACGTGGGAGCCATTTCGAAACCGAATAAATACGACCCGCATGGGTTAAACCGGAGCAACCCATTTATTTCGATTTTTATAAAAATTATAATTAAAAATATCATAATATACTAAAAAAATCAAGTATATTTTTTGTTTTATATAAAATTACATAATAACTTTCAACAACAAATTCTTATTTTTAATTCCTAAAAAACATCATCTTTTACAAAGAATATTTATATTTCAAAATTATTATTTTTTTGCTATATTTCAAAATGAATTTCTATCATACTCCTATAAAAAAACATATATTTAATTACCATTTTTTAAAATGGTTATAAAAAATATTTTTTAAATAATAACTTTTGAAAAACTATTGTCCAATATTTTATAGTATAATTTTATATTTTTATTTTTAATAATTGTACATGTTTTTGTAAATTTTCTTGTTATTAGAATAAATATTTATTTTTCAATGTGAAAATATTAAATTATTATTTATAAAAAAGAATAATTATATCATAATTGTGGGTTTCATGGGCTTTGGCCAGAGCCTCAACAGCGAGGCCGTCGCAAGATTATAATTGAGCCCGGTCGGCACGACTCAAGGCTGATTCAAGAATAAAACCCATATCCTCCCCTACCCGAAAGGGTTATTCTCCATGCCATCTCTCCCGATTGGAGACTTTATTTAGCAAATGTTGTCAGGTGAATTCCCTCGAAGAGAATATGCATCCTTCCATGAATCATGCTAACAATATCACTCGGGGTGAATAAGCGCTCTCGGGATCCTCCATTCGGGAAACACAATTATCTAAAAGGAAGAACTAGTCTCCACGTGCGAGATATGCGCCACCTTCTCCTTTCGATTTGGGAGGAAATCCCACTTTCCACAGAAAGCGGATCCTCTTCCTCTCTGATAAAAGAAGGTCGTCACATAAAATAAGGTATGAGATCGAGATTGAAGGATCCAAATTTTTCATAAAAGTGAGAGCCTAACTTAAGCATCAGAGAGGCGGCGGAGCCTCCATCACCGTTTTCTTGTTTGTTTTGCATATTGTTGCAGATAGGTGTATGTTCCGACGGTCTAGTGACCCAGAAGATTCTGGAGACTACAATTGGCACCGTTTGTGGGAAACAACTAACAGGAAATCTCAGAGGCGATACGCGAGAGCCTGGGTTCATCCGCTCCCAAATGATCTCCCTTTGCCTGAAATTTTGGTAGTTCCCGCTCATCCCCACTTTGAACCATCGGGTTTGTCGCTGTCTTGCAACCTAGTGAACTTGACCCATTGAAGATCCCGGTTTCTCCGTTAGGCGTCGGAGATGAAGTGAAACAAGAGGAAGCGAGGCTAGACCGGATGGTTGAATTCGTGAGCATGCAAACCGCTTCTGGGGAGAGCCAGAGCAGCTTCTGGACAGAAGCGGGACCCGACAAGCAGAAAACCCCTGTGTGCGAGACATGTACTTTAACCCGGAAAATAAGTGCAAAGAGCATGCTCTACCTGACCATAGTGATCCACCGGCAGATGACGAGTTGTCTTCAGATAGCTCTTTACTCTCCCATCGTTCACCACCCTAGAACAATGAGGAAGCTAGAAGTCGAAGAGACCTCTCGCCATTCTAGCCGGGGCTATTAGTGAATGCCGTCGCGGATGCGAGAGAGTAAGGATAGACCCCATTGGGTGGCCCCCAGGCACATACACTTTCGGTTCGGGGTATGGCCCTCCAGTTTCTACCTGCACAGTACCCATTGGGGGTGGCCCCCGCCTCGCATGCAACACTTTATCCACTTGTCCGGGGACCGTACGACATGCTATCTTCCCCCTTGGGCCAACATATTTTGGATTATGAGCCTCCTCGCTGATTCATCATACCGTCGTTTCACTTGCCTTCGACGGCTCCTCGGATCATATGATCATATGTTGCACTTTAGCCAAACGTAGTCCTTAACACCGCCAAGCGATCGACTTCTATGTAAGGTATTCCCGTGGCACAGAAAGGCCCGCTCTGGCCTGGTTCCTGGCTTCGGGATTATCTGGCTGTTCGTGAATTATGGACCACGTTTGTCTCTCAGTACCTGTGCTCCGTTCGGCAGAAAGGAAACATCAGCTTGCTCCAATCTATCTTCAGCGGACGGCGAGATAATCCGGGATTTCACGGAGATTTGGATTGGTATCCCGACAAATTGTTTATAAGTATGGATGCGATCTTACGGAACTTCGAAGAAGCCGGGCCGACTACCACTTTTTCAGTCCCGCTTTCCCTTCCAGTCCACCATGACCATGGAAGAAGCGTATTGGCGGGCGGACAAATCTCGCTCTGGAGGATAATATCGGGCGTCTCACAAGCGGTGATGATAACTACCAGTATACGAAATACCTGAAGAGCCAGCAGAGCAGAGAAAGGAAGCGGGCGAGAGATTAGCGCCCCCGGGAACAACCCGAAAAAGGGAACCTCCCAAATTCACCTCCCTCAACATCTCCTATGACCAAATTCTCCCCTTATCGGGGACCACCACGATTTTAAATGGCCCCGCCTATCTTGGGTGCAAATCCGGACAGTATGATCGGTCTGCGAGGAATTGTGACTATCCACCCAGAGACCACGACCACATGAAACAAATCGTATAAGGCACAGGGTTCTTGAGTAGAAGGTTAATCGAGCCCGACATCACCGAGAAGGTTCATTCGGGAGCGACCCTTGGAATTAAGGCGACGCGGTGGCGAGGCTATTGTTGCTCGCGAGCATCCATTAGAGTTCCGACCCACCATCAACTTTGTATTGGGAGGCCGTCGATGATCAAATACCCGGTTTAAGAATGACGAAAAATGCTCAGCGCGGCCTTATTGAGCCGGTAAACACCATCAATACCACTGAGAAGCGACACGTTCAACCGATCAATGGCACCATATCCTTTCCTCCTATAAACCCGGCCGGTCGTATCCCGTTATGATGCGAAACCTTTCACTTTGTTAACAATTTTGACGTGCACAGAGTCCTTGTTGATCCGGGCAGCGCGGTTGAAATGTTGCACCTCCTAGCCTTTAGGTAGATGAAAGTCCTACTCAGTCATCTCAATTCGGCCGGTAGAGTTTTATTTGGGTTCAACGGGGCCACCACGCTAACGGTGAGTGATATTGCTCTCTCTGTCAAGGCATGACTAGTAACTCAGAAAGTATTGTTTTCGGTGGTTGAAGATTTGGGTCCGTACAATGCCATCGTAGGCAGGACCTGGCTACATAACATGAAAGCAGTCCCTCGACTTGCAATCTATCGGTTATCTCACTACATCCAGGTAGGTTAACCTCTAAGGTAGCCAATTAGGCGCTCGTGTCCGGTTGTCGGTTCTGGCCTTGAAAAAGATAAAGACCTGATAGCTCGCCCTCCCGGCTTCGACCCTTATCATAGCAATTAAGGCCCGTTGTCCGGGCCACTTTAAAAGACGGGGGACAATTGGCAGTAGATCCCCTGGAATCCATCCTCGTAGATGTCCTGGATAGATGCACCTATGTTAATTCCCTCCTGACCAAAGAAGAAAGGGCCCGGTTGCAAGAAGTATTAAAGGCTAATACCGACGTGTTCGCCTGGACCCATTCGGACATGACAGGGATAAGCCTCGTGAACTCTTCCCATAAGTTGAATGTTCTCCCATCCGCCAGACCCGTTCGGCAGAGAGTACGGCGCTTCCACAGGTGCCATGCGGATCGTCAATGAAGTAGATAACCTATTGAAGGCTGGGTCCTCAGTCAAGTACGGAATGAGAAGCACTAGCGTGGTGGTAGTTCAGAAGAAAGGGGCGAGTGGAAGTATCGTAGGTATCTGAGATCTTAATGGCGCGTGTCTAGGATAGCTTCCCCTTTACGCCTCGGATAGATCGGATTGTCATTGCGCTCGGCTGGGCGTATGTGCTCGTTTCTAGATGCATTCTCGGCTACCGTGGATCCCGTGTACTTTCGCTGATCACGAGAGCGTCTTTTATCCCTCCGCGGACACTACGCTCTGACGTAATGCCATTCTGGTTAAAGAATGTCGGGGCCACCTATCGGCGAGTAACGAGATGTTTTGGCCCTTTTTCGGAAGAAAAATATGGAGTGTATATAGATGATATGTTGATAAAGTCAAGACGATCGGATCACGCTACTCATTTGCGA
Source organism: Tetrastigma voinierianum (assembly GCA_016808115.1). NCBI lineage: Eukaryota > Viridiplantae > Streptophyta > Magnoliopsida > Vitales > Vitaceae > Tetrastigma > Tetrastigma voinierianum. The sequence continues at coordinate 843,558 of JAEQBH010003961.1, forward strand.
CGGGTATTTGGCCTCCTCGGGACCTATGGTATGAAACTTGACCCATAAAATGTGCATTCGGGGTTGAGTGCGGAATCGGTTTCTGGGATTCGTGATGACTCGGAGGGGATTGAGGCTGACCATCGGCTTAAAGCCGTTCTAGAGTCTTATTTGAAGCTCAGGAAAAGAGGTGTAACAGCTAGCGGGGCCGATTAATTGCCACAGGCGGTTTATTTCAGTTTCTGATTAACAAAGCCATTTTTAGCCTGCCGGGAGAGTAATCGGGCGGATGGAATGAAGAATGTGATTGGGCTTTTATCGAATCAAGCGATGTTCTTGAAACCACAATTCTCGCAAAGTCAGACAACGGCAAAACTATAACCGTCTGTTGTGGAGTCTCGAATACAGTAAGTGCCGCATTGTTCAAAGATGAGGAAAACGGAAAATAGAGGCCTGTGTTCTTCTTCGGCAAATCTTTAGCGATGCGAGAGACCGGGTATAACCATCTTGGCGGGCGCGCCCAGCCATAGGATAAGCGACCCGAAGAAACTTCATCCCTCTTCTAGGCACATCCCATTGTTGGCGCTAGCGACCTCCTCTCAGACATTATACATAAGCGAAGACTTATCGAGAGAATGACCATTTGTGGTCAGATGTGAGTAAGGCATCGATACAAGCGAGCTTTGAAAAGGAGACGAGTGTTAGTTTGACTTCATGGCAGAACTCACGATCGAACGCATGGCGACTTGGATTGATGGACATAACATTGGCGTGGCGTCAAACAAACAGATGGGAATCGGTTTGATTAAAATCCGCATCGAGGGGATAAGATGGCAGAAGCGGATTTAATGCCTCCCCAACAATGGTCCCAGTCCTGAGGCCATCTGATTTGGGCTCAGCTAACGGCATGCAATCTGGCGCGCAAGCTCCTGGAGTCAAAGTGATTCCCACGATTGGTGTGATTAGCAGAAGAATTTAGTCGAGACCACAGATAGTGAAATATGTCTCGGTGAAACCGCGCTTGGCTTGATTTTCGATGCAGGAATTTGGAACATATTCAGGACTCCCAATGGAAAGTAAAGCAGCCACGGCTTTTATGGTCGCTTCTCTGCAATCAACGAAACTATATTTCTGCTATCTACTTATCCGTTCGGTTTACGTCGGTCATCAGGTGGATAAGAACCCCCCCTTCATGGATAGACCCCATCACACTATATCTAAGCATAGGACAACTCCTGGAGTGAGAGGAATGAGGGCGTAAACCGAGTCAATCAACTAGATTTTCCTTAGTTGTTGGGCAAGCTGATAAATCATAAGCTATTTTAATAAAAATGCTAGCAGTAGAGCAAAGTAATTATGTGTTAAGCGTTTGCATGAAGCAATATGTAAAATCATCCTACTTGAGTAGAACTTTGGCCACAGGGCCCACACTCAAGAACATTGGCGACAAAGTGATGCCTGATTATACTAGAAAGTGTGATCGTTGCCAGCGACTTGCTCTCGTCTTTGAAATCACTAGTCTGAGACGATCTCTATTTACCCTTAGCCCTTTGCCCGATGGGGATCGATATGGTCGGACGGTTCTGCCCTACTTGAAGAAGTTGTGTTGGTGGCAGCCCGCGCTGTTTGAGTAAGTGGATTGAGGCCGAAGCATTCTCCTCGATCAAAGATAAGGATGTTACTCAGTTCATCTGGAAAAATATTGTATGCGGTTCGACATCCCCGGTCGTTGTGTCCGAATAAGCGGGCCACTAATTCAACGGTCGGTCACATCGAGCCATCAGAAATTGAAGATAAAAATCTATACTCCACCTACGGTATTACGCCAAACAATGGTCGCGGAGGCCTCAGCAAACACATTGACGTGCGAAGAAGCGATTGGATTCGACTAAGGGCAAATGGGTGGATAGACTCCGGTAGGCTTGCAGGCTACATGCACGAGCCTGCCGGTATATCCCCGCTTTGCAATTGCCCCTTGGGATGGAAACGCAAATCCCTACGAAATTGGCATGCCTAATCCGGGCGGGCGTCCCGACGAGGAATGCGGTGTGATGAGATCTAACCACAGTCGATGAATTACGTGAGTCGGGAAGCGGAAATCCGCTGCGTGATGGCGTCGATTGGCAAATTTTACAACAAGGTCAAGCCTCGAGCGTTCGAGCCCGAGGACTGGTCCTCAAAAATTTGAGAATCTGGCCGGCCGAATGCAGGAAAGTTCCAGCCCAACTAGGAAGGACCATATCTTGTAACACGAGCGGTGGATCAGAGTCTTACATTTTCAGATGAGCAGATGGGGACCCTGTACAGAATGTGGAGCTACACATCAAATTATTATCAGTAAGAATGATTCATATCCGCATATGTCATCTATTTTCTCCTCTTGCGGGGGTCGACCCTAAAGCCGGATGGCGTAGAAATGACCTGTGTGGGTTAGAATAACATCTAGCGAGTCGACCTAAAAGCGGATAAACGCGAAAATGACACATCCGTGGTTAGATAACATCTAGCGGTCAACCTAACGGATAGTGAAAATGACATGTCGACCCGATTTAGATAACATGTAAGCTAGTCAACCTAAAGCCGGATGGCCTTAAAAAAACTGGCACATCCGTGATTTAGATAACATCTAAGCTGGTCAAAACTAATGTCAGGATGGCGCGGCTAAACCTGTGGCCGGCCTTGATTAATATCTTGTTGGTCTGCGAGGAGTCACGGGCGCGCGGTCTGTTAAGACCTATCAGGCCACGTAGCCAGTAACTCTTATCACAACTTCATGTGCACGAATGATATCACTCGGGTGACATCAGGAATGGGATATCGGAGTCTAATCGGGATGATTATAACTCAACGCCACTCGGCTAAACCGGAAAGAAGTATTTTATCCAAAAAACAGAAAACAAAATGCCTTTTGAAATAACAAGGTACCAAAAAATAGAAAACAAAATGCCTTTCGAAATATCAGGGTACCAAAAACAGAAAATAAAATGTCTTGCAAAGTGAGTACACTTGACGAGCGAGTGACAATTTCAAGCCCTAGTCCTCAACAGCAACATCGGGCTCCTTATCGATCCTAGTAGGAAGCCCGGTGGAATCTACTCCATCGGCCGGCCGGGGAGCTCGCATTGCAGATCTTCCCCAGTGGTGTAACATCCTCAACATCGGGAAGCGGATGAAAGAACTGGGAAAATTGGGGGTTAGTAAAATCTAGAGTCGGAGAGTCGATGTCGGCATCCGTGAGGATCAGGGCTCACTTACATATATGTTGTGCGCAAAGGTGCAGCAGCCATAGCCGTAGTTGAAAATCAAATCACTACTCGCATCAAACTTCGCCTCCATTGCCTTCTTCTCTGCATAAGTCCTCTCCTGGAAAGCCGCAAAATCGTCCTTGGTAGCCCTTAGCTCCACAAGCAAAGACAATCGTTCATCTGTTAGGCGACCATTCTCTTCATTAGCCTTCCGACGGGCCTCCTCATAGCGACAGGCTTTTGGGTGAAGATCACGCTCGGGTCGCCTTGACCAGAGCATCTCGGTTCTTTAGAGACACCAGAATGCGGGCGTTTCGATACACTATGCCCAGAAACACAGCTCGTAGCTTGATCACCCAGCAGCCACCAGCCGTTTCATGCGAAGCGGCGATCCTCTCTCCTCGGCCCGAGCCACCTTTCGCGACCTCTTTGGCTTCGACTCAATGTCGGGGAAGAATGCTGACCTCCTTCAAAGAGAGGCATCCGGTGCCTCCGATCGAAAGCTCAGTGAATGGCTTGACCCGAAGCCTCTCCCGTCTCGTAGGTGTTCAAAGTAATGATGTTGGTGGGCCATGTTTCAAATGGTAGCTATTGCCTGTGGGGAAACATATTAAGAACACGTAATCACTCGTGATTGGATGCTAGTGTTGTAAATAAAGGTTCACTATCTTACCAGTTCAAATGATTGGATGTAGTTGCAATTGCGGATCTGTATCCCATCATCAATTATCTGCTGGAGATCTTCTTTGTTAGTGCACGGCGAAGGCAGTCCTGAGTAATCTTCGCCCGCTACCCATTAGCCCGAGCGACCGGAATCCGGAGCATCACGGGATAAAGCTATTTTAGGCGATCGGTAGCGGATTCGCGCCCAGGTCAGAGGCTTAGCCGATTGGACAATGTGCTGCGTCTTCCGGTATGTACGGTTTCCTCGCCCGGTCCGGCCGCGGCGGGGGGATAGAATTCGTCACTATCGATGCAGGCGGCGACCTCTTGGCCCGGCTCCCGGCTTGAGGCGGGGAGGAGGATTGTTTGAAGCCGCGGACGGTGTCGAATGGCCTCGGGGACGCCGTCCCTATGTCCGAGGCATCGTTGGACCGCGTCTGGAGAGCCGGAAATAATGATTGCTGGCCGAGACTCACACCTTCGGTTGTAGTGGCTTGACCGACGGCTGATCGGGGCGTGCCTCTGTATGACATCTTCCTACCACTTCCGCTTCCTAGCGGCATAACGATCAAGTAACCTCGTCATCTCCTCTTCCTCTTCTTCTTAGAATCCGGGGTTAGATTTGGGCTCGGGGCGAACGAAGGATAAAATCCCTCGCCCAGGTTCAGTGCGTTAACATATTTGCCTTATTCTTTTTAACCTTTAGTACTCGGGAGGCAGATTTGCCTCCCCTACCCAAATGCTTGAAGGCGTTCGGGTGGGCTACCCTTTACCGTCAAAGCGCGGAGTTAAGGTGACTAGAACCCCATTATTAAGAGGTAGATGGCCAAGCCAGTGGTAAGGCCTTGATCTCCGATCCGCTATTTCAACCTCCGCACCCCCGGATGTTGATGAGCCACCTGATATTAAGCGCAGCAGATCGTCATTAACAAAATGTTCTCCATCAACGACTTTTGAAGGCAGTGGGCGCGGGATGACAGGGAGGTTATAGCAAGCCGGGTTGCGCCTCACGTCAGCTAAGTTCTTTGAAGTAAGGAGAACCTTATAATGGCATTCCCGCTCGGAAACCTCAATGGCCGTGAATGTTTTTAGGCTTGCTTTCTCCGCCCTCCACCAGCACGCCCTTCGGCCTTTCTACACGATAACCTACAATGTATACATATAAAGCTCACGCACATACACGTCGATGCAAACTAAACCCATTACCCGGTACACACCGGAAAGATTGTGGCCAGGTTAACCACGAAGAAGGAAGCCAAGGGCAGGGTCTCCTCCAGGCCCCCTTAACTAGAAAGTGCACCTTCGCCTCCGTCTTAGGTGGTCGGGGTCAGTTGACAATTTGCAACCACACATTCGGACCAGAGCATAGACAATCGGCCACCTAACCGCCTTTAAGGCATAGATAAAACAAATCGACCAACGAAAGGTCGAGTTGGTATGAGATTTAACACACCTAGCCGGTGATATTATCTGGATAGTATTGGGATGGATAAAAATTTGGAAGTCCCCGGGTGAAATGGAAGAAGCTATACTGAGGTGACAGGAAATGGCCCGACCGCGAGTTGCTCGGTAAAACGGCATTAATGTTCTCCACAAGAGTGGACTTGTCAGGATTCCATCAACTTCAAGTCGATGTTATCGGGGATCTGTGATGGGTTCATGCTTTCATCCATTGTCAAGGATGAGGCGATCTTTGCTTGTAGAGCGCGTCCGGGCGGGCCCAGTTTGCGACCCGCAGGCGGTGGAAGTTTCTTTCTCACCTCTCGTCATTCCTGGATCGGATGGAGGAGAGAACTAGTATCGACTCGAGCCACATATCAAAGCGGGTAAAAGCGTAAAACCACCAAACCCGGGCGAGAACCACCCAGGGTTTGATCGTTATAGACCCTCACCCCCAGGCCTTCCACGGTAGGAAGAGTGTTAACAAAATTCAACACCTCTGAGGAAATAATAATTTACTGTAAGCTTAGAAATTAGTAAAGCGTGCGGAAAACGGTCGCAAAAGAGCGCCAAAATCGCGGCGGTGTATCTGAAGATTTTGAATTAATTGAAGGAGTGTAAACGAATAATGGAATAAGAGACGAAAAACCCGATGATGGCTCCTACGCCTGTACTTTAAGACCCTCTGGCGCATTAAATGCCGCGTTGACCCCTCGCTCCTCGGTCATTTCGCTACTTGCTTAGCGCTCCAGCTCTAAGGGCACGATAGGTTAACATGGGCCAGATTGGTGGGCCCTCCTGTTATTCTAACCTGTTGGGCCCCCACCCAAAGTCGTTCCACTCACCGGGATCACTAAATATCCCAGCCAATGGCCAATGAATTGGCCCTTGCCTCGAGATAGAAAATAAAGCGCAGGAATATTGAGATAGAACAAAGTACATAAATGTTAAAGTATGATTTTATTAATTATACTAAGCGACATCCACCATTACATTCATGCCCGCCTGGCAGGTCGATTAAAATGGCTACATAATTTATCAGATCAAATACTAGCGAGGAGGCGAAAAGCGTAAGCGGGTTTGAAGGAAGAAGAAGTAGTAGCAAAATCATTCTGGCCAAGAAAAAAGAAAAGATGGAAAGGGGGCTCAAGAAGGGGAAGATGAAATCAAAAAGCCCCGCTAATTTGGCAGGGGGTGTCCTTGGATGCAAAGGATTCCATTCGAGTTTTAGAACCACTCAAGATAACGAACACAAATCTGGCCAGACTCCTCGAACCTTCCAATCTTCGATATGGTTTATGCTTGGAAAGTACGCTCCCAAACCCATTTATCATGATCATCCAATAGATTCGTGATCCACGAGTGGAGTTCTCAGCCGTCAAACCACCGCTTCTCTGCTTGGAAGCATTAGATAACCGGTGGCGCGGCGGAACTGCATCACCCTCGACTGGCACCTGTAGCCTACATCCCCGAGGTTATCGGCGACCACATCCATGCATCAAAAAAGTTAGAAAATTCACATGGAACATATTAGCATTAATTGCCTACTGTTCCCCATGCTATGCTAGTCAAACGCGTTTTCTTTTTTTCAGCCAAGGACGATCGCCCTCCCCAACAGGAAAAAGGGGGGCATTGGCCCAGGTCACCATGGGCTTTAGCCGGGCCTCGCCAAATAGGCCCCATGTCACGCCGAATTCGTCAGGCCGAATAGGCGGATCAGACCAATCCGGGTGCGAGACTATATCTTTGGGACTCATTTCTGTTATTTCTCGAAATTTGAACTTCATGCAGTAGTTATACAAATAATTCATGTCGCAAAAATCATTTTCATTTACAAAAGAGCTGCCGCTAAGTGGTGTCCATCAAAGAAATTATACACATATCTTGAGTCCGTTACTTATACATGTACATTTTTTCTAATACAAAACATCAAAGATTGTGGAGCGGTCACGGTGAGGCACCTATCTACGAGGCGGCACGCTCTGGCGTGTGGGATAATCGATCCTCTATCCTTGTCTTACGCCTGTACTACCGCAGTTGAACACGTCCCAAGGCTTTCTGAGCAGTGGGAACATAGCGTGGACAAAGCGCCGTGTTGTAGTACTTAAGCTTATACATATGCATTTCATATATCTATACATATTCATATAACATGTTACCACTTATCATCTTTACATTCCTATTGCATGTCAACCTTTTTCGTTACATATTCTATATCTTTGACATATCTTCTATCTATATCTTTACTGTATTTCTGTTTCTATACTTTGCATATTTCATATTCATTCTATAACTTATTGTTTTTCATATCCTATCATTAGCACCAGTTATGTGAATTTCTATGTACTTTTCATATCTCCTTAAGTGTAGAGCTTATATACTTTACTATCATATCATATCTTGTCATAGGTTTTCACATATACTTCTTGGTTATCTGTTATACCATTTGTTATGTTCTATTTTATGTCTTGTTATCATGTCTTTGTTATCATATACTGTGATCACGTACTGTTTTCACATATTGTATTCATGTACTGTTTCATATACTTTATTCATGTACTGATTTATGTACTATTCATATACTATTTTCATATATCATGTCGGATCGTATAATCTCATGTTACAGAACTTATCATCACATAGCAGTGCTATGCTTCTTATATCATATCATATCTTTCCACATGTCATATTAAATCTTTTTAACATGTTTCATGCGCTAAATACCAAAGAAGTGGATACATGAGACTTATAAAGGCGCGACATGCTATTTATCGCGAGTGGGCATCGGGCCGGAGTAGCCCCATCACTCACTATTCGAGGCAGTGGTGCTTATTAGGGCCCGTAGAAACTATTGTTATCATTGTACGAGACAATGATCATCTTATAAAGGCGCGAAAGCGCAGTGGTGACCCTTTCGGGGCCACGATCTGAAGCAGGATCTATGTCGTCGACTGAAGCGAGGCCTCGATATCGGGAGGCGAGAACTTGCCTGCTGCCCGGACTTATTCACTGTTGGCGTGCGATCATCCTGCTTGGTCGGGCTGCGGAAGCGATGGTTTATTATACTTTCTGTACATATTTCATAAGCATGAATAACTATTGTTATCATAATTGCTTATGCAATATATACTATCATTACTTTAAATCTGTATTCATTCTCATATCTGTAGCTTCATATTACGGTTCTTCTATTTCTCTATAATACATATATTCCTATATTTTTATCATGCATGCTTTTACTCATTCTTATATTCATATGTGCTTATCATTCGTGTACATGTACTCATTCACAGTAACATCTTATATCTTGTTAACTTATATCTTCATGTGCTATTAGATTCTCATATCTTATGACATATACAGTAAATTTCTATACTTATGCGTTTTATTTGTACTTCGGTATCTATCTCCTAGTAGGAGTTCACGGAACTTATACTATCTGAGTATATACTGCGATACTTGCGTGCTTTATATCTTATCTTGTCATGATATACTATGATTATCATATGCAGCTTCTTTGTTTTCCTTATTTACGGACCTAATACAGAGTTCACTTTTATCATTTCTTATTGAGATACACACGTGAAACATTCGCTTGCTTGGACGAGAAGATAAAAGAATGAAGGAGACTCGGTACAATATATACGAAGGTCTGATCTGATGCGAATGAGAGGCGTGCACCTTGCAATGTCGAAGTGTCGAAACACTAGCGGGAGTGCGGAAGCAGTCGTAATATCACGATGCGAGCGTCGTATATGCGTCTTTTCTTTTTTTTTTTTTTTGTGATAGAAGCGTCGTCGTAGCGAATCTTCAATGCAACGTCGTATATCTTGTCGTTGTGTCCGGTCTTGCGGTCATCTGATTATCGTGTTCTACGAGCTTATCATTTATTCTTTCTTCTATATTCCTTTTCTATCAAATCACTTATGTTCTTATTTAACACATTCATTATCTATCTCTTTTCTTATCATGTATTCGATTATCTTTGCTTAAGCTGATTGAATGCGCTTAGTAAAACCATTCAAATTTAATTAGTTTGGGTCTAACACCTCGGTCTAACACCTAATAACACTCCTCAAGCATGAATGTATTCTTGACTCAATGGGCTTTCCATAGAGTCAGAGAACGCAATCGAATTCGGACGAAGGTTATGACCTTAGAAGTTGGAGGTCATACGTAGTCAAATCCTGAACTGGCCGAGCTGACCTGACCTGGACGAGATCGATCTATCACCTTGGTCTGACATCTAATATCCTCCTCAGACATATGGATGGATTCTTGACTCAATGGACTTTCCATAGATTCCAAGAACACCCAAAACGGAGTTCCGGACGGAGATATGACGCTTCGAGTTGAAGGTAAATGCGTGGTCCCGACACAAACGGTGACTGAAGCGGGCGAGCTGGTGACACATAATATTCTCCTCAGGCATATGAATGGATTCTTGACTCAATGGGCTTTCCATAGAGTCTAAGAACACCAGATCGGAGTTGGACGAAAGGTGCCGACTTAGAGTTATGGGTCATATGTAGTCAAATCTGGGCGGCACAGGCTGGACGGTGAGCTCTACGGGACGAGGTCTGCGACCTCTGAGGATGAGGTCTGTGACCTCTGTTGCATGAGGTCACGCTAACCTCTGCTGCATGGTCTGGCGACCTCACAAGGATGGTCGCGGCCTCGGGATGCGTAAAGTCTGTGACCTCTCTTATAAATGAGATGTGACCTCTGCCGACCTCTGTTGCATGAAGTCTGGCAGGCCTCTTGCATGAGGTCTGTAGATCCTATATTGCATGAGGTGCAGACTCTCTTTGCATGAGGTCTGTGACCTCTCTTGAGCCTGCAATTGCATGAGGTCTGTGGAGGCCTCTTTGCGTGAGGTCTGGCGGCCTCACGGGATGGTGTGGCCTCGAGTTGCGAGGTCTGGCGACCTCTGTGCTTGCATAATTATGCGACCTCCTCTTGACCTCATTGCGTGAGTGCCGGCCTCTCTAACTAGTAGGGCGGGAGCCTCTCTTCACGCGTGAAGTCTGCCGACCTGTTTGCATGAGGTGCATTGACCTCCTATTGCTGTGGTCTCTTGACCCTGCGGGCGGCTCTCTATGGGTGACCTCTCACCCGTTTAGTATTCGAGTAAAAAGACCATAACGGTCTCGGTGGTCGGAGTAAGAAATTCAAAAGCCTAACATCAATTTCACTTATGTGGCTACAATTTACCAGAAGGATTTAATGCCAAATTCTATTTATTTCTAACCCAAAAACCCGTTCTAAGTCCGGTTGGTTGACCGGCGGAATGACCCGGCGACCAGATCTGGCGGGTGGGCACGGTAAAAAGACCATAACTTGGTCTCATGGGTCCCGAATCGATAAATTCAAAGCCTAACATCAAGTTCATTAGTTTGGATCTGATTTACTATAAGGACTTACTACGAATTCCCTTTATTTCGACCAAAACCCATTCTAAGGTCACATTCTTGCATGTGATCGAAAATAGGGGAGATTTTAAGGTTATTTCTGTTAGGCCGCTAACACCTATAGGAGCCTTTGAACTCTTACCAACAACCTAACCAGAAATGAGGTTGGGGTTCAGAGCCAAATAGCCACACCCGAGATAGAGGGTTCCGAACCATGTATCTATACTTTTTATACCAGACTATACACACCCATGCTATTGTCTGAACATCGATGCTTTTCCATACACAGACCCAACAAGTCCCATACAACTAAGGCATATCCATAATTTTCTACACAAAATCATAGTTCCATACTCATACCATATTTTCTTCCGTACTTTTAATACAAAATCGCTAGTTAAAGTACATGATCTTCTTTTCTTTTCCTTAACTCTTCTTCTTTTCTCTTCTTCTTCTTGGCCAGTTTTAATATATAACATAAAGGCCAAAGAAATGAGATATTTGCTTTTTAGTCTTTATCGCTGTGATCTTATCACTTTTATTTCACTTTCAGGGCTTATCCCTCTTTCTTGAAGCCACTTATCTCTTATGATTTTGTAGCTATTTTATTCTGTCTCTTTCTTTATTCTTTCTTTTAATTATCATTTTCATTTTTATTCTCAATTTAATTTATTAAAATCCTACTTTGACATATGAACTTATTAAATTATAACCCTTGGGTTATGAATTGGTAAATTATTAATTTACCCTTAAGCTGTTAATATTAATTCGAGTTCTTGCTTATTTATTTGAACATTTAACTGGCTTTTAATATACCTAAACAAGTCGAAGCGTTAGGGTATATTTCGAAATTACACCTCATCCTACTAAAAACTATAATTGGGCTGGCACAGTGACCTGGCTTACTGAAACTAATTTAAGGCTAGAGACCCATATATCCTCCCTACTAGAAAGGAGTCTTTATGCTCATGTGCCCATCTCTCAGATTGGAGACTTTATTTACTTAGCTGTTGTGGTGGAATTCCCTGAAGAGAATATGAACCCTTCCATGAATCATGCTAACAATATCACTCGGGGTGAACAAGCGCTCTCGGGATCCTCCATTCGGGAAACATAACTATTTAAAGAAAAGGCTAGTGCTGCGTGCGAGATATGTCACGTATTCTCCTTCCGATTTGGGAGGAAATCACCCACTTTCCACGGAAAGCGGATCCACTTCCTCTTTGATAATAGAAGGTCGTCACATAAAATAAGGTATGAAATTCGAGACTGAAGGATCCGAATTTTTCATAAAAGTGAGAGCCTAATTTAAGCATCGGAGAGGCGGCGAAGCCTCCACTGCCATTTTCTTGTTTGTTTTACAGATTGTTGCAAACAAGTGTATGTTCCAACGATCCAATAACTCAGAAGATTTTGGAGACTACAATAATGTTTTCAAATAATCATTTTTAATAAAATAATTTAAACGAATATATAATATAACTATAATAATTTATTTTATTTCATTTTTGTAAAACATAAAAGCCAACTTTGATTATTTCAAAGAAAACTTTATTATGTAAAATATAAAATTATAGAATTACTATTAATTAATTAATTAATCATTTTAAAACTTGTAGGCCCGTTTTATCCAATAGCTCATATAAGACTGGGCTTGTATGATCAATATGTGGCCCAAATAAAAAGTGAGCCAAATGGTCTAGCCCATTTCCCACCTATATCTAATGCCTTGTAATCCGACCTAAAACCTTTATCTAGATTTGCCTTAAAAATGATAATAAATTTTTAAGAAAAGGAAGTATTAAATTTTTTATTTGGTTGTTCGCTATATCCATCCCCCACATTTTTACTACTTTAGTCACTCCTTTATTAATTGAGTCAAACCTAAAAAGAAAATTTTGAATAAAAAATAAGGATATCACAAATCTAACATGCATACTTTATATATATATATATATATATATATATATATATATATATAATCAATGAAAATAAATTTTACTATTTTGTAAGGTTTATTTTTAAATCTTGTATGTGAAAATTAGGAGGCATAAACCCCACATAATCGTTTTCATCTTTGAAAACGTGTGTAGAACTCTAGGGACATGACAAATAAAAGGTAAATACAAAAGAGAGTGAGTGTGAAAGGTATATTATTTTGATTTATTACAATGATATCGGGTGGGGAAGAGTTACAATAATGTCGAACTTATAAAAATTTAAGGTTTTAATCGTTAGATTTGGATTTTTATCATTTTTTAGAGTGGAATCCCAAGCGACCACATCTAATGCACATCCAAAAAGTTAGAAAATTCACGTTAGAACATATCAACATTGGTGCCTGCGTTCTCCATGCTATCTTTAGTCCAAGCGGGTTTCTTTTCGTAGGGACGATGTGTAGCGGGGAAAAGGGGGCATTGTGGGTGTCATGGGCTTTGGCGGGAGCCACTGCAGCCTTTGAGCCCACATCCTCTTAAAGACTATAGTGTAGGCTGTGGGTGGCTAGCGCAGACCCGATTCAGAGCGCAGAGACCATATCAACTCCCTGCTCGAAAAGTCGTTATCTTTCGCGTCTTAATCTCTCGATTGGAAACTATTTATGATGTTGTTGGGTGAATTCACCGAGAATATGCGCGCCCAGCTATCATCTTGATATCTGCCGAGTGAGTGGCTCTCAGATCTTCCATTAGAACACAATATTTAAAGGAAAGTAGTCTCCACGTGTGAGATGTCCTCACTAATGTCCTCATGGGTTGGAGAATCGTACTTCATGGAAGCGGATCACCTTCTCTTTGATAAAAGAATGTTGTCATATAAAATAAGGTATGAGATTCGAGACTGAAGGATTTGAATTTTTTATAAAAGTGAGAGTCTAACTTAAGCATCGAAGAGGCGGCGGAGCCTCCACCGCCGTTTTCTTGTTTATTTTGCAGATTGTTGCAGACGAGTGTATGTTTCGACGATCCACTGACTTAGAAGATTTTGGAGACTACAATAATGTTTTCAAATAATCATTTTTAATAAAATAAAATAATTTAAACGAATATATAATATAACTATAATAATTTATTTTATTTTATTTTTGTAAAACATAAAAGCCAACTTTGATTATTTCAAAGAAAACTTTATTATGTAAAATATAAAATTATAGAATTACTATTAATTAATTAATTAATCATTTTAAAACTTGTAGGCCCATTTATCCAATAGCCCATATAAGACTGGGCTAGTATGATCAAAATGTGGCCCAAATAAAAAGTGGGCCAAATGGTCTAGCCCATTTCCCACCTATACCTAATGCCTTGTAATCCGACCTAAAACCTTTATCTAGATTTGCCTTAAAAATGATAATAAATTTTTAAGAAAATGAAGTATTAAAAAATCTTTATTACGTAAATTTACACATTTTCATATTTTATATAAAATTACTATTATTTTTATATTATTCACCTGTTATCGTCTATTCTAAAATGCTTTATTTAGTTGTTCAGTTTCTCATTCTATTTTACTCACTAGTCATTCTTTAATAGTAAATCAACCTAAAAGCATTAATAAAAATGATATAAATCTTCTCTATCTCATATATATATAATCAATGAAATAGAATTTTACTATTTTGTAAGGTTTATTTTTAAATCTTGTATGTGAAAAATAGGAGGCATAAACCCCACATAATCATTTTCATCTTTGAAAATCTGTGCAAAACTCTAGGGACATGACAGATAAAAGGTAAAGACAAAAGAAAGTGAGTGTGAAAGGTATATTATTTTGATTTATTATAATGATATCCGGTGGGGAAGAGTTACAATAATGTCGAACTTATAAAAATTTGAGGTTTTAATAGTTAGATTTATATTTTTATCATTTTTTAGAGTGAGAATTCATAAAAAAAATATGTTATAATATTTTAATCGAATGACTGAAAAACTCGAGTTTATATAAACTCGATCTTTTTTCAATCAAACCTTATCCGATGGTGGGACCAAGGATCCACCTCCCCATTGCATATTTCTATGGTACAATCAAAATGTATCCGTCAAATAAATCCATGAAGGACAGACAATAGGCGTGATTCACCCTCAATTTTCTATTTTATATATATATATATCTATTAAACTTTAAATCATGAAAAAGCCCCAAGGAAGTGGTTTGTTGAGTGCAGGTTGAGAATCCATGAGTCACATATCTCAATTTTATTGGCTTGCAAAATATTTTAATTTTTTAATCTTAGTGGTTCTGCAAATATTATATTAATCTTGTGAAGATGCAAACTAGAAAAGTATAGATACTTAGGCTGGAATATTCTCCTGATTATTACTTTCTTTTTTTTTTCATTTTTCATTTTTCATTAAAATCTTAATAGATGATCAGTTTTAAAGTAATGATAATAATAATAATATTTTTATAAAACATATTTGTTGTCCATAACTTTTCTCCCTTCTTCCATGTTAAATTTTAAATAATAATAATAATAATAATTCATTTTGTTTTTTTTTTTGAAAAGAAAATAATTCATTTTGTTAAAATAAAAAAAAGGATTTTTTAAAAAGAAAATAAGAGATGTTTGATACATTGGATTAATACATAATTTCAATTGTAAAAATTAACTTCTCAAAGAGGGAAATAGATAATTAATTGTATTAAATTATATATTCGATCAAAATAATATTATGAGAATCATAAATAATATTGTGATAATTTATCACATCTATGGCATCACAATGGGGAAGTTTATGATGATATTTAAATATGATTTTTTAGGCAAAATGGACGAAATCTATATTATTTATTTGGAATTGTCAATACAATAAGAACGTGGTTCTTCTTCTTCTTCTTATTATTATTTTAATGTTTTTTCTTATCTTTCATACTAAATAAAAAAATAAAAAAAATATAAAAAAAATAAAAAAGAAAGAGGAAAGGAAGAAAATGACGTTGCGTTGAGATGGATGAAGATTAAAAAAGGTTTTGAGTCTTGTCTTAAGCTGCGATTTTTAAACAAAGCCAGAAATAGTTGACAATGTGTTGAAGTAGTATGTGTAGTCTGATTTTCGAGTCTCGGATCTTGTGACGATGCTTGCAGCGTAGGCTGCAAGCAGCCAGCTCGGTGGTGGTGTCCTGTCGAACTCTCTGATGTAAGTTAGACAAAATAGAATGGCGTAAATGGCGATCTCTTTGATGATATGTTTTTGCATCTGTACCAATTTGTGATCTTCTCCATATTTGTGAAGGAGGAGGATGATCCACTTTTTAGGGAAAGTGGGTTATTGGTTTCCGAAATAGAAGGGAAGAGGCGACCCCGTTGGGCATCCGAGACCTTCGCCGAGGATCGTTTGATCATTACGAGGGCGATTCACATTACATGGTGTGGAAGGATCTGCGTTCTTGGCTGCCCGAGGATTATTAGAGATAATTGTTATTGTAAGTCTTCTTAGAGCGATAGTCAGTTAGAAGAAGATATCGCGAATGATAAATCGCAGGCGCTGTTATGATTGGATGGTACGGCGGACTTGAGCTGGTCAGGATGTGTTCATTATGAGGATCTTGGGGCACTCTGCTTTAAGGCTTTGATATGCAGGCTTTCCCGAATGAGATGTTATTGCCAATTATATACGGTATGTTTGTCATGTTGGAAATTATTTTAAGTTAATGTTTGAAATCTTAAAATTTCAATATAAATGCAACCAGATGTGTATGTCAGCCCAGCGATTCAAATACATTAATTTTCAACCTATATTAATAATTTATATGTTATTTTGTCATTGTAGGTTTGTTAAAAGTGCATTAGGCATGAATCCTTTATTTTTCGAGATTTGGTCCTTTGGTACGTGGTCCTCTCATTCCCAATCATGATTTTTTGCCTTTTTCTTCACTCTTTTTTTTTTTTTTTTGGATTTGAAGTTGTCTTGTCATATTTCTTTTCTATCGGCTTTATTTTGCCTTCACGTGAACCTTAATCGTGCATCTAATATATTTGTACTCAATATCACACCAATGTTATTTCTGGATTGGATGAAGAAATGCAAGCAAGTTTTCATTTTTTATCTTTGTAAATAATGAATTCATAAATAAATATATTGTGAGGAACTTTTTCTTCCATACATACTCACTGAACCCAAATTCTAAGCTTTAGTTTATATAGTATCAGAACATAGAACATAGTTTGTTAAGAGGTCATTCTTCGAATAACCTTTTTACAATTTGAATGTTTGTTCTTTATTTGCAAATTTAAAAGCCTATTAAGGTCTATTTGTTTACGATTTTTGAAAGTTACTTTTTGTTATAAAAATATGAAGAATAAGGAAAACATAGAAAACATGTTTGATTCCTTTTTTTTTTTGAAAAAACACAAAAACATCAAAATAATTGGACTCGAAGAACAAAAACAATTTTTAAAGAACACCAAAATTATGTTCTATATGTTTTCAAAAACTATTATCGAGAATAGTTTTCAAAATTAGGAACCAAACAGGTCTTAAAGGACTGTTTCCATCTTTCCATATGTAAGTATGGGGGCCGCAAATAGGAAAGGGTGTTAAAAAGTATAAAACTCATATTGAACCAAAATCATAAGCTTGATCTTTTAGGAAAATCGGTAGTTTAACAATTCATTTCTGACCATATCGTCATCATCCACCAAATAAACTGCTACAAATGCTATAACTAAAGCTCCTTTGAATCAATGAAGCTTGCAAGTCAAGGGTTTGCAGGTGTACAACACAAGATCAAAACCACCCCCCAGGCCCTACAAATTCTCACACCAGTGGGGTTTAGGAATTAGGAGTGAAACTATTGTCAACTCCTACCTAAAATTGTTACAACAAACAGATGTAATGGACCAGTTTCTGTGTGAACATCCTTCTGAATGTGATTTCTTTTACTGATAAATGGCTGAAAAAAAATGTACATATAGATGGATAGGTAGAATCCAAATGAGTGATCCACACTTTCCCTTCCATTTACAAACCAACCATGAAGAAGGTTAAAAAGCACCCTCTCCGATCTTTAAACATACAACAGGATCCTCGCCTCCTCATCCGATGATCAGAGGCCTGGTCTTGAACCGATGCCCGGCCGTAAACACTGAGAATATCACACATTCAACATAAGCCTGAAGAACTTTATAACTAGCTCTTTCATTTCAGAGAAATCACACTTCAGGCTGCGGTGGAGAGACTGATGTTGGTCCTCCTTGCCGACTTGCTTCTGCAATCTTGGCAGCCACCTCGGCCACGACAAGCCTAGTTAAAAGCAGGCCGGCCACCAGGGCAGATGCCATCAACATTGTGAATACTGCACTCCAGCTCTTGGCTGAGATGTAGCCTGTTAGTAATGGTCCTATTGCAGCCCCAACAGAACCTGTGCCATCTATGATTGCAGTAACTGTTGCCAACGCCTTTGAATTCCCTTTCAGTGAACTGTGAGTGCCCAGATCAGCCGAGACGGCTGTTGTTATGAGAGCATAGGGCCCATTCACAAAGATTCCAGTTATGAACATGAGCAGTATATTTACAGGCAAAGACACACTTCCATAACTTCTGTAAAAGAAGAGGGCAGGGATAGCACAGTACATGAAACTTGCTGCTGTTATGGCTCTGGCATTTAGGCGGTCCGATATATGGCCTGCTAGAATTCCTCCAACCACCCCTCCAACATCAAAGATCGTGGATAGGTTTCCAGATGTCGCATTGGATAAGTATTTGCCTTCAATAGCTGCAAGACAATGAATGGCAATCGAACTGATGAGAATCTTAGGACTGCTTTACATAAGGATTCAACTACACATTTCATAATTCAAAGGCATGTATGTACAGAAAGATAACAGGTGAAGAACAAAGCAATTTGTAAACATACAATCCACTAGTATATATGAAAAGGCAACATGAAAAATTTATTCAAGATTAAAATGCATTCTCGCTTTAAATGTGATGGAGTTGAAGGACAAAAACATTATATGAACATAAAATCAGAATTCTCCATTTTGTAAGCTTCTATCATTGGTGGCCATGCAAGAAATCATGAGTAAGTAGATGAAGCCAAGACTCTTCAAAAGGTCGATCATAAGAGGAATTGGACACATTTACATAGAAACTCAAATCTTGGATGTCTTTTAGATCGTTTCTTATAAGTAAAAATTCAGCTTAGAAATTGAAAATCCACAGATGCAAAGATTTAAATGTATGCAATTCAAAAGAAACAAAAAAGGGATGGGGTGAAATTAAGGTACCTGTGTGGCTAATGTAGAAAGGAAGCCAATAAAGAAACGTATAAGCAACCAATTTGGCGAAGAAGAGGCATAGAGCAAAAGGAGCAACTCCAGGGATTTTCCATGCTTCAATGAACCCTACTGCTTTCTTATGATCCTCTGTATCTGACTGCAATAGAGGTTCAGTTACCCCCTCCCCGTATTTCCTAGGAGAGTGTACTTGATCCTCCTCTGCAACAGCGCCAACAGATTCAGGACTAACCGGCAATACGAGGAACACCACCAGACCAACAAAGGCAATCATGAGACCAGGAACAACAAAGGACCATCCCCAACCATAAGCCAAAAGGGATGAAGCAACCAAAGAACCTACAATGTTCCCCACTGAAGTGTGAGCATTCCAAATCCCCATAATTAGTCCTCTCTTGCTCTTTCCAAACCAGTTGCCTACCACAGCAACTACTGAAGGCCATCCGGTAGATTGGAACAGACCAGCCAACATCTGATCAATCAAGAAGTAGGAAAACATATGGATGTTTGCCCAGTAACCGACACCATACATTGCAGTGAACAAACCAGTTCCCACCATTCCCACTGTCAAAAGTATTCTTAAATTCAACCTATCTCCCAAGTGCCCAGAAAAGTACATCCCAAAGGAGTATACTCCAAGGAATGCAACATCGATTTCGCCAAGCAAAGATGTACCATCTGATCTATTAAATGGAGCCCATCCACTTCCCAGTGAACCGGGTCTGCCAAGATTCTTCCTCCACCATGGACTGAACTTCAAGCTCACATCAGATTCAGGATCAAGCGCACTTTTGACAACGCTCGTGGTTTTCCTAGTAGCGTGGTAGCTAGCATATGCACAAAATGTCACAATTAGGACAATGGCTTGATAGGTTTTGTAGGACAGGGTTTTCTGTTTGATGTGCTCTATGAATCTAATTCCCAGTGGCTTCCTGTAATTTGTTGCCGGCAATGGTTCGAACATTGAACCCATGTATGCAATCCTAATCCAAATTGACGATCAATAGGAACGAAATGCTTCAATTTCCTCCTCCAAAACTGATAACTGCAAGCAGAGAAGAAAGAGAAAAGTGAGAAAGGTGAAATGTGATTGCAATTAGGCAAGCAAGTCTACTCAGATTTATGCTTATACAAGCAAGAGATTCCAATGGAGGAATTAAATATTATTCGGCGTAAGGATAACCTTTAATATAATAATCTTCGATCATTGAGTCAAATTCCGGAAATTTCAAGTAATTGATGGAACATGTTATATTCAGATTAATTCAACAATTCATCAGCTTGTCCAACAATTTTCCACTTTCCTTAACTGTTTGCCAAAGCAGTTTCAGAATATGTAATCGAAAGTCTGATACATCGAATCAGATTCCAATGGTTCAGAGAAAGCATGATATAATAAGTGCTTGAAAAGAGTAAACGTGACGCTATTTTCCCAGGAAAATCCTCCAGTTTTCCAGGAAAATGCTTCTATTACGCTTGTCAAAATGATCAGACCACCCAAACGGCCACAGAATCTCCTCTCCAAGTTCGAAACTCGAATTCATTCGAGAAAAGACAAAAACACAGAATCGTCTATCGTTGGAAACACTAAAAATACATATGTAAAAAGAAAAATTCACTGCTTCATCAAAGAACAACAGAAAAGCTAAAAGTTTAAACAATCTGAGACAAACCCAATATTTTATATCCCAGAAATCAAAATTTCAACGAACACCCACCAAACAATTTATTGTCTCCGAACAATGTTCTCAAAAACAACTTCCTTGTCCGAAAAATAAGATAAAAAACAAATCAACCTCCGAAAAATTTTAGAATTAAAAGAAAAAAAAAATCAAAGAATGAAAAACATTAAATGCAAGATTCATGAAGAAGAAGACAGGAGAATCATACTTTTTTTAGCTGAATCAAATGGCGTACGTGGAAAACTGCTATGGTTCTTCCAGCAGCTCAGCCAACAAACAGGGATGCTTCAGGCTTGAACCTTTGAGTAGGAAACGGGCGGGTTGGATACTTAATGAATTGCGAAAATATTATTTACAGAAGTAAATGACCATAATGCCCTGCTCCCTCTTTTTGACTAAGAATGGATTCTCTTAACCTTTTGACGAAAACACCCTTGTAACGATAATCAAGAAATTACTTAGAGTATTAAATTATTTAAATAAAAAGTAGATAAATTCACGAATAGTGCGACTTTATCACTTAACAAATTCCGCGTCCATTAAATTATTTTGCCCGTGGTATGTAGTTGCGTGAAGAAATGTTAAACTTGAGTTTTGAAATATATATATATATATATATATATTAAACAGTTTATTAAAATAGTTTAGAAATAAAAATAATATCAAAACTAATACATAACAGTTTCATTATGACATTTTTTTTAAAAAAGTCGTCTGCTTGGTGTGATTCTGACATTATAAATGTTTAAATTTTTTTTAGTGAATGTCGGTAGTACCTTAGCATGTTTATGCATTAATTTAAGACGTTATTTTATTTTCGAGGTATTTTAATAATTTAAAAAAAATTAAATATATTCAAAACTCAAACTTCAAGGCCCAAATAAGTTACTTTATATTTTTTAAATTTTATTTTATCTACTATTATCTATTATGTAAAACTTAATTAAATAAAAAATATATATAAATTACAAAATTTTATTTTCATAATAAAAATTTAAAATATATTGACAATTAAAAATTATTTTTTATTATAAGAACAGAAAACGTGGCATTTTTATATAATATTTTATGCTTATCATTTTAAATAAAAGAAGAAATTGTCTTAAGGATATTTTCGCAATTATAGAATGTTTTCATAATTATGCATCGTTTTTAAAAGGGAAAAAGGAAATAAGAAACAAATTAATAACAATATTTTTATATTTTAAAGAAATGAAAAAACAAAAAGAAGTTTCTATTGAATTAAAGTTTATATGAATTTTATTTAGAGCTTAAACAAATACATAAAATAATTTTTAATTTAAAATTTCGAAAACTCATACTTATTAGTGGTTTGTTTTACTAGTTAATACTAAATAGAACTTTTGTTTTAAATAATATGAATAGTGTTTTCTAGAATTAAGTATTTGATTTTTTTTTTTCTAAAAAATCAAGTATCTAAAATTGAGAATTTTTTTTTTTAATTAGAATGCAATGAATGATGAGCTTTTCAATTAGACATGAGGTATATGATTTTCGTATATTTGAATATCTAGTTTTTTTTTTAATTATAAAAAGCATTAAAAACATTAAGAAAAAAAAAAACTAAGGGCTTATTTGATTAGTTTTCTACTCTTAAAAACAAAGACAACAAGTAAAATATAGAGAGCACGATTGGTTCATAGTTTTTCTTTTTTTGAAAAATATAGAGAACACAAAAAATACTAAATTCAAATAACCAAAAAAGTTTTCGTTGACCATCAAAATGGTATTTTTTATGTTTTTTAAAAATGTTCTCAAGAACAATTTTCAAAAATAGAAACCAAACAAGCCTTAAATATTTTGGTTTTTTCTATTCAATAAAAAAATTTCAAAAATTCAACAATAAATCCTAAAAAAAGTTAAAAAATAAACATGCAAAATGCTAAAAACAAATTGCTTCAACAATTCATATAAACATACAAATTTATTGCTTCAACAAATTGCTAAAAACAACAATAAATTGATTATTTCATTTCTTGATTCAATTTGTACTATTTATACCTAAAGTTATTCAATGGAAGATATCAATCATTATTCATTTATGTAAATCTCTAAATGATATCAGACCAATGATCCAAACCTCTCCCTCCATCTTCTCTCTAGTCATCGGCTCCCCTCGCCTCCTTCTCGGCTTCCATCGTTCCTCACACTCACTTCCGCCTCCTCTTCCCCCTATTCTACCTAAATCAAGGCTCAAGAATAGCAGCAAATCATTGTCCCTTCTGATCCCGCTTCACCTCACCCTTATCAGCGTATCAGTAAAGAACGTTGTGGCTGGCATCAATAATTCTGTCTCTTGGAAGCTTCATATTGAAGCTATCCTTATCAACTATGACCTCCATAAATTTATCGATGAAAACCTCACCCTTGTCCCACCGGCCATGGCTTTGCTGGATTGTTGAGACACGCGAATCCGGACTTTCTCCATGGATTCAACAGACAAATTGCTTTGATTATGCTTGTTGGCTCTATCTCTGCTCATTGATTCCCTTGGTTCAACAATCCTCCACCTCCCATGACGCTTGGCTCACCCTTGCAAACACATATGCTTGTCCATCTCGTAGGCATATTAAGCAAATCAAGGATCAACTTAAGCACGCCATCAAGGGTTCTCAGACAATCACTGAATACATGCAGTTTATCAAGTGTCATCTTGGGTCGACTTCTTGCTTTAGTAAACCCCTTGATCATGAGGACCTTATAGACAAATTTTTGGATGGTTTAGATGATGATTATAAAATCATTGTTGATATTGTCCAAAATCATTGCTGATATTGTCCAAAATCGTGAGACTCCAATTCTCTTTGATGAATTACATGAAAAATTGATTAATCGGGAATTGACACTTAAACACTTGCAGTCCGGTCACTCCTCGTTCCCGGTCACTACCAACATAGCCTCCGGGAGTCCCACCAACTTACATCACTTGTTGAACTCCCGCTCCATCAGTGGTCATCCTGTTCCTAGCCCCGGCCTACGATTCTAACGCAATCTTAGAGAAGCCTCCTCACGGCCTTCTTCTCACTTTAATACCTTGGATTTGGTGCCAAGGTTGTCTGCAGTTGGTCACTCGATCAACCCGATGCACGATACAGCTGGTGCCAACCTCCTCTACTCGAGCTCCTGCCCACCCACATGCACGGCCCTCCATAGCCGCACCCTGCCCGATGGCAACCCGTAGCTCGTATTTACTAACATCTTAGAGCTACGGAATCTATGGTTGTTGGACGTGAGCCTCCACGTCGCGCGGCGACCTCAAGCAATCTCGATTCATGCTCCTTATGGCAGTCGGATAACATTGTCAGGTATTAGTCTTTGGAGTTACATACTACATTCGGGCTAACTTCTTTATCTACTTCTTCGATTCATTTTACCTTACCTGATGTTTTATGTGTTCCCTCACGCATGAAAAACCTTATCTCATCTCACAATTTTGCCGAAACAAACGAAACATAAATTGAGTTCTTACCTGTATGATTCGATTGCCACGGTAAAGGTGACTAAAATCAACAAAATTTATATACACCTAAAAGTTCCTACTCTTCCTTGGTAGTCAAGCTGCTGCTTGATATAGTAGTCCTAGGGTTGGAACACGGGGATGGGTTTCATCCCTAAGAATGATACGCATGAGTGTAAAGGTAAAGGCTTTCTATTTGGACTTTTGGATTTGCTTCAAAAGCGATGGAAGTAGGTTGAAAAGCGAGAAATTGTAAAGCGAAAGTGAAGTGCTGAAAAAAAATTAACTTTGAAGATTTAGGTCACTCTTGGTAGTGAAGACTAAGCAAAGTGTCTCGGGTTTATCCTCGCGTTATGACTGAAGCAACCTATAGTCCTGGCATACTTGGATCTATGTTTAACTATGACCTCACCCTAACAACAACTCCTATTTGAGTCAACCGCGGGTAGCATGCGGCTATGGCCACTTTTCAGTTTGGGAAACCACAGCATTAAATATCATTTGGAGGCTCGTAAAGACCCCGTCAATGAACCCACAGTGCATCTAGCAATAAATATACCTTGTATCTAAGCGTAAGTATTGGCGAATCAATAACATTCAAAGCTATTCAACCCTAATTTGAGAAGATGAGGACCATAAATCTGATACACAGTGACTTCCCGGTACAAGAGGACAACATGCATATGCCCCGCAAACCAAGCCAAGCTTCCTTCTCTTGAAAAGGAAGACATGGCATCTCTTGAGTTAATAAATGTCGCCGAAGTGTTTGAAACTAGAAAGTAAGGGAAAGAGGAGAGAAGAAGGAAAATAAAACCTAAATAAAATACGAGACTTTATTTTAAAGTAAGCTTACAAATTCTTCTCCCAATTGTTTCTTCCCCCAATTCTATATTGATTACAAAGAGGGTTTATATGAGCCACCTCATTATGGCTGAAAAACTAACAATTTGGCATTAAGTTAAAGGACGAGAGTAATACACCAAATTTGAAGTCGGTTGGCATTAATTACAAAGATCTTGTGGCGATGAATTTATTAAGAAATTTGAAGAATTTCGCTAGGTAGCCCGAATCCTGAGAACATAAGCGAATGAAATTTGCTAAGGCTTGGCAATTTGCTGTCATGAAATTGTGCTGTGAAATTTTTCGTGAATAGCAATCGTAAAGGATTTCGCTGAGGCGATTACCTAGCGAAAACCACAGTGTCTAAGCGAAATCCACAATTTCGGCGAACTTCTCGAAATTACCAGCTAAACACCGCTAAATTTTACAATCCATTGAAATTTTTCGCGAACTTAAGCGAAAAAATTCTTCAGTTTCTTGATTTTCAACGCTGCCTCTTGTCTTCCTCTTTGCATCAATTTTTTTCTTCCACTTTTGCCTTCGATTTTTCATTGATTCTTGGGGTGGTTGATGGGTGACACTTGAGTTGAGCTTCATGATTCATCATACATCCCGATGTTGAACTTCTAAAGTGCGTAAAACACAAGCGACGAAAATACTCTAAATGGCATAAGTGCTCTTAGAAGACTTGAACACTTCAATTGGTATAAATGACATGATTAATCGCAAAAGCACTCAAAACCTATCTAATATAAGTTCAAAAATTGCACTTTTTGGGCACTAATCACCCCAAACGAAGCGTTGCTAGTCACTTGCAATGCAAAAACAAAAAGGAGATGCATGTAGTGATTTTGAAAAGTTTATGGGTTTATGTATATAAGCAATTACCTTAAAGCGAAAATGGACACCAAGTTTGGCTTAGACATGAAAGAGCAAAACCATACAAAGAACAATTTTAGGTCAATATTGGTTCCATGATTCTCAACAATTTCCACCTAAGTCTAATGGTTCTTTATATAACAGTTCGCGATAAATTTGCAAAATTTGTCCCTCCCCCGACCCTATAGCGAGCCTTGGCGCCAAATTTGTTGAACTGACCTAGATAAGGATAGTTGCGCGCTTCTTTCTTTATTCAACTTCACAACTTTGTAGGGATGCAATGCTTAAGTCGACTTCACCAAAGTGGTATGCGAGGATTCATAGATGACTCCAGATTAAGGTTTAGGGCATCGAGCGAAAGGATCACTTGACCGCAGAAACTCTAAAGGCTTCACCGGGACTCAGAATGACCCCGAAAATCAAGCACCTACAGGTCGTTAGACTCTACCTATCCACCATGTAGCGAACACTAAATCGATGACTCCCGACCCAGGTGGGCTTAGGGCATCGGGTTTCAAAGGCTTCGCCATACACCCTCGGGCCAGGTGCTCGGGTTTCAAGGCAAAACTTCACGACTTTATTTTTCTTTCTTCTTTTCTTTTTCTTTTTTCTTTTCCTTTTTGGAAGACAACATTGGTCTTCAAATATACGTTAACACAAACCTATCTGAGTTGCCAACATGCCTAAGGCCGGCTATGCAAACAAAGCGAAAGGAAGCAAACGAGTCCATGACCCTATTTGAAATGTCACGGAGTCTGATGTGTGAATTAGCATAAGGGAGAAATTTTCAAGTTGAGCATGCTGGAACTGCAATTGACCAAAAATTGATTCAATCATGGAATTTGCTCTAACATAAAGGTGACAAACAGTGATTCAATTTTCCAACAAAAGCAATTCAATTGTCGATTGTAGCGATTCGATTGTTCGATTGAAAAAAAACAAATATACATGGTAAAAAGGCCTGAACATGATATGTCTGGCGTATATATCTCATTGAATAGCTTTTGATATAGCCAAAATGGCTAATACATGAATATAAAGCTAAACACAAAATATCACCGCCCTCATGGCTAATACATAAATCTAATCAAAATCGATGGCGGTTGATAAAATTTGGTAACTATTCCGTCATAAAGAGACCTAACCACCTCCCTTTCTTTGTGGTGGTGGTGATTACTGAAAATTCTTCTTCTTTGCCCGGCAGAAACATCCAAGAGGCGGCGTGCAGCAGTGGGCTCCTATACATTCGGGGACACGAGGAAGACCGGATACGTCATGTGTCCTCTTGAAGCATAGAGTGGCGGCGGGTCGACCTCGATCTACAGGAGTTTGCATCTTTGGGGGTACACTGTGTGGTACAACTAGTATACGGATCGCATCTCGCACCCATTTATCTCTCGGTAGCATGGCGTACTCCGGCGAATGTGGTGTCTTTGAATAGGATGGCCAGTGTCTGCGCATTTCTTGATGTAGTGTGTCGAGGAGATGGAGTGACATCACGTGGCAGGCTGGACTCCTGCGTATCTCGGGCTGGAGGCGAGCATATCATCTACGTGGGGTCCTCGGCTACGACCCAGGTACCTCCTCCTGGTCTGCCATACGGGTGAAAAGGGACGGGCATAGTCATCGCGACTCTCTTGTGACACCCGAAAGGGCATCGGACCCTCATCTCGATCCCGGGCTCATTTGGAAATCCCGGATGCTTTCGAGAGCACGGCATAGGAGTCTCGGCATAAGTAATGAAGGCTCTGCTGCGTCTTCCAGGTCCTTGGAGTGGACCTTCTCCTCGGAAGCGCAAAGAGAGGCCATCCAGCGCCTTTCCGGGAGGACTGAACCAATATCCCTCTGAGATCCGGTAAAGAGCCTCGCGATATGGCTCCCCTCCGGCCCGCGTAATCTTTGCAGGGAATAAACTCAGTCACGAGAGCAGTGGTCGATCGGCATATGAGGCGGGGCGCCTCTGTAAAATCTTGGACCCGGCGGTGGTGTCTACGGCGGTGCTCGGACCATCTCGCGATGAGGCGGGTGGGCTCAATCTCTGTAACCTACGCATTGGCCGGCGGTATCACAGCGGGCGGGGAAGCCTCTTGAAATATCGGCCGCTCACAGTACTTTCATGGCGATCATCAATGCGGGCGAAGCTCACGCGGACTAGGCTGATCCTCTGACGTCGAGTGGTAGGCTGCAGTGCCGCTCGTGGGTAATATCTTTTTCGGGGTCGCGAAAGGCAATAGCGAATAATCCTCGATCAATCTCATGGACTCGATTATCTGGATGGAGTCCTCGGCGAGGATGTCGTAATCCCGACTCTGATGGGCGATACGATGGAGTCGCACATTCCCGGAATGGGGTTCCTACGAACAATGGCCTCCAAGATCCTCGGCGGTGGCGAGGCGAGGTGATGAAGTCGCCTCGCGGCGAATGTGACTAGTGAATTTGCGTGAGAGGATGATGACTCTTTGGGCCAGATGCGGGCCGACGGAGAACTGGGCCTCAGAGACTCTCCCTCGAAGTCTGGTGAGTGGGGCGCGGGGTCCGGTAGGTGTCACGATAGCGTCGAATCCACAGGGCTCCTCGGGTGCGGCCTCGGGGATCGGTGATGAATGCTTTGGAGTCGGGACCGTGAAATTTGGGGCCTCGCTGAGATATCTTGAACCCAGCACGCAGTGAATGCGGGACCACCCGTCTGAACCATGCGATATCGAAATAAAATCTTGGAAAGGGCTCGACTCACTTGAAAATCTGTTTGAGGCTCTGTATCTCTGGCAAGGCTCGAAGGCGGCGAGTCACTGCGAGATGGTGATGAATCGGGGCTCATGGCTGCCGGCTCAACGAAGAAATTTGTGAAACCCGGGGCTCATGCGCGGCGGTGAAACTTGGTGGGGCCCGGCCCGAACCAAGGGCCACGGCTGCAGGCGCGTGAGGAGTGCGTGTGGCTGCCGGCGGCGACTGCGATATTTGGAAAGTGCGGGGGCTCACATGGGTGCTTCGCAGGATGACCGGTCGCGGTGACCGAAGCGGATCTCTTGTGAGGGCGAGAAATTTGGAGAGGCTATGAAGGCTGTCGGTGCGGTCGCAACTCCGGCGGTGGCAATGGCGGCGGTGGCCGGAAGGCCCCACAGGCTCGGGAGCAACGTGGCCCAGTGTGATCGGCGAGTAGAAGAGTAGGAGATCTTGGGGGCTTATTTGGGAGGAGGAGAATGTGAAGTGTGATTTGGACAAACCCCTCCAGGTTTAAATAGGCTTGTTTGTGTGTAGAAAAGTCTCCTAGCCAATTCAGCTATTTTTAGCAATTTGGCCCAAACACAGTACACCACTGCATTTCAAAATTTTTTAGATTAAATATTGATATTTTAAGAAACATTATAAGTAAAATTATTATATAAACTATAATTAAAATTTAATATACAATACTTATAATATACAAACTAAATTATCGAGAAAGTGAAAAGCTGCTTCAAGTTAAAAAATTTTCTAAAAATAAGCTGAGATTAACTAAATTAGCCAAATTAAGGCAGTAAAAATTGTGGAGGCTACTTGATTCGGTTTTAGAAACAGAACCCAGTTCAATCAAAATTACTCAAAGGGGTCAGGAGAATGATACTCCTCAACCCGTCAGGTAGCACAGGTTGACTCCATGGTGTCAGGTGCCTAATTGTTGACCTGGTCCTCAGTGATGGACTTTGAATTGATCAATTGGCTTGCAGTAGGTGTTGATGGCAGGACCAAAATTTCTTCATCTCCTTGGCTGATTACTCCCTGCAATTCCTGAGCACTTTGTTTTCCTGCACATTGACCATTTGAAACAACTTCATCAGTTATATGATTTTCATTTTCTAGCAACTCATGTTTGTTGTTCAAATGAAGATGAAATCCAACTCAAGATAAATGTACCAAGGTAAGTTTATGACTCATTAAACGATTGATGATTGCATTGGGCGTGGCTTGAAATGGTCTTCCTAAGATGGTGGTACATGATTAGGTTCACCTGGTGGTTCGATGTCAGGCACCACAAAATCCTCTTTGGGTAGTAGAGATTTGTCTATTTTCACTAAGACATCCTCAGCTATCCCCTTAGGGATTTTCCTTATCTATCGGCGATGATAATTGTGATGTTGGTAGGTTTAAGTTTCACCTAAACCTAGCGCGCCTCTTGAATACGGCATTAGATTCACAGCTCAAATCAAGCAATGACTTGTCTATGCAATTCCCACCAATATTGGCCCGAAATTGTAGGAATCACCGGATCCTTGTATTTGACGGGGTATTTGCTTTGGATTGTAACCTTGACATTGGAGTGAGAAATGCCTTCTTCTGATACTAATCCCTTCTTGATTGTGCAAAAGATCTTTCAAAAATTTTTGCATAAACGGGGACTTGTTTGATTATGTCAGAAAAGTGTTAACCTTCGCGCATAGGACCTCTAAAATATGCCTTGTTGGGGTGCCTTCTTCCTTTTCCTCTAAGTGCTTGTGGAATGGAGGTGGTATGGTATTTCATTTAATCCTCCTTTAGAATATGCCTTTCGGCGCAATTCTTCTCCTTGCCCAGGAAGCGAAAGAATCGGTTACATTTTCATATAGTCTCCTCTTTCGAATGGAGCTAAAATAGATGAAGTAAAGTCGAGACGAGTTCTTTTTCTATCACTTCACCCCTTATTTTATTTTTGATTTTCTTTTTTATTAATTTCTCTACAGGCTTTGGCATGGGTTGATCAACCTCTTTTCCACTCCTCAGGGTAATTATAGCCTTAACTTCATCCATTCCTGAATTGTTGGATGACCCGACCTCATGGATTCCCTTAGGATTTGGGCTTGTTTGTGATGAAACCTCCTTTATCTTGTACCTCTAACCCAACTTGTTGATCTTGGTGATTGAATCTTGTAGGTTGTCAATTTTAAGTTGAGATTGCTCTCAAGCCATCTATTCTCTTATTCAGTGTACTTTCTCTGATGTATCAATCCTTTGTGCAGTTGCACATTGATTCCTTTGTTCCTCGACAAAGTTGCCGCCACCTTACTCAGGAATTCAATGGCTTGTTCTCTTGGAGAAGAGGATGATGGTTGTATTGTGAGGGAACCAAGGCGGGTTTGGCACAGGGAGTACATAGGCGGGGGGTTGGGTCTCAATGAAGTTAGGGTGATTCCTCCAAATTGGAATTGTAAATATTGCCATATGGAGCATTGGATTGTTGTGGTTGAATTGTCTACGAGTGTTTGCACATTACGTAGATCCTTCAACTGGGGGCCATGGGACATGGATTACTGCTTGGGTGCCTGGGGGATTGGAAGTGGTGCAGTTGGGCGTGTAGGATTTTCGGTCCACTTCATGCCTCTTGGGTTTGTTTGCCTTGAAGCTCCTCGCCCTACTGGCCCCAGGGTTGAAATCCACAGCTCTCATTTCTATTTCCTACGGCGTGCGCTGCATCCCTTTGGTTGGCGGGTGGTCTCATCCCCCATCAATTCTACAGGGTTAGGCTCATCGACCCTTAGAAGTCTCGACCACGTAATTTAAAATCCATGGCTTCATCGGATGTTTGCTTAGAAAGTCCCTCCACACATGGTTTCCAAGATTTGCCTCATGGCGGAGACATACCACCATAAGAAGTGGTTCCTGACATCAATGCTCAAAACCCGTGATGTGGACGAACGCGATGGTTTCCATAAATCTCTCCAAACCTTGGTAAAATCTCTGCCATCCTGAGTACAGGTGTAAATTTGTCTCTTAGTGTGGTCTTATAGCGAAGAACTTCTTTAGGAATTGACTGGAAGCTCATTGATTTCTAATGGTTACAGGCCTCGGTGAGTTTGTGATCTTGGCCTTGTCCTTTAGGGTGATGGAAATGCTGTTTAGCAAATCCATGTCCATCATACCTTTCCTTAAAGGTGAGTCTTGAACCTACATCAAAATCCTAATGAGTGTATGGATTTTTCATTTTCCATACCATGATATGTGGGGAGTGAGGTACCAAATATGGCCTCAACGCTACATCTTCGACGGAGGAATGATACGAGGATGGGGCAGCTCACGGAGGTGGATGTGATCCCTCATGGTTACATGAAATTTGTTGGATTCATGGGGGTTCTGGTTGACTTTGTTGTTCCTCGGGTATGGGATCCGTGTTATCAGTGTACACTAACCTCCTTTGTTTAGAGTCGAGTTGTGTACTAATTCTGTCGATCTACGTGTCTACATCCTTGTTGCACTAAACACTTGTTACAAAATTTATAGAGACAACAAAGAGAACCCAGCCAAGCTGCAAAGATTAAGAATTAAATAACAAAAATTAAAAGCGACTAAAACGAGAAACGGTCTGATCCTTTGCAAAGTAATGGCGCGAGTTCCTGCGGCGGAGTGTAAAGGAAAAAAGGTTACCTTCACTTGTGATGTTGATCAAGTACACTTCAACTTACCATTGATAGTTTAGCGCATCCCGACAGCGGCATCATTGATTCGTGCCACGGTAAGTGAGCTAAAATCAACAAAATTTATATACACCTAAGTTCCCTCTTCTGCCGTAGTCGAAGCTCTACTTAGTATATAGTGGTCGTCTAAGATCGAACTACGAGGATGGGTTTTCATCCACAGAATGAGATCTGCGTAGATGTAAAAGGTATTAAGGCTTTCCTATTTGGACTTTGGATTTGCTTAGCAGTGGAAGTAGGTTGAAAACTGAGAAATTGTAAAAACTAAAAGTGAAGTGTGAAAAAAATTAACTTTGAAGATTTAGGTCAGCAACCCATTGATAGAATAAGCAATTGTCCTCGGGTTTTATCCTCGCGTTATGACAAGCGACATAGTCCACAACTGCTTGGGATCTAGGCTTGCAACTATGACCTCACCCCAACAACAACTCTATTTGGTGGAAACACGGGTATGGGTTATGGCCACTTTTCAGTTTTAGGCCACAGCATTAAATATCATTTCGGAATCGTAGAAGACCATCTAATGAACCCACAGTGCATGTGATAAGTATCTGCAAATTGTATCTAAAGCATGGAAGTATTGCTTCGAATCAATAACATTAAAGCTATTCAGCCCTAATTTGAGAAGATGAGGACCATAATCTGAGTACCTGTGACTTTGTTACAAGGAATGACATGCATATGCCCCCTGGCAAGCTAGCTTCCTTCACTCTTCAAAGAAAGGGCTTAGCCAAGCATCTCTTGAGTTGTCATCCTCAGAGGGGTGTTTGGAAACTAGAAAGTAAAGGGAAAGAGGAGAGAGAAGAGAGGAAAATAAAACCACAAATAAAATCTGAGACTTTATTTACAAAAATGAAAACTTACAAGTGCTTCTCCCCAAAGTGTTTCTTCCCCCGAAAATTCTATATTGATTACAAAAAAGAGGGGTTTATAGGCCACCTCAATACATGAAATACCCGAAAAACCTAACAATTTGGCTAAGTTAAAGGTTGAAGGTAATACACAAATTTGATCGGTTGGCATTAATTACAAAAACATGGCGAGCGTGGAGTTATTTAGAAATTTGAAGGAATTTCGCTGGTAGCGAAATCCCACGAGGCATAGCGAAATAGAAATTCGCTAAGGCTTGCTTGAATTTAGCTAGCTAGCGAGGATTTCGTAGCTTAAGCGAGGAATTTTTCGATGATGCTTGAGAATCCATGGGGGATTTAAGCTGGGAGCGATTACTTTAGCGAAAACCTTGGTGTCTAGCGAAATCCTGATTCGAACTGCGAAATTTACCGGCAAACACTGCGAAATTTCGCGATCAGTAGAAATTTTTCGCGGGCTTAGCGAAAGTGGCGGTTAACGATTTTCAACGCTTTGCCTCCTTTGTCTTCCGTAATTTTCTTCGCTTTGCCTTGAGTTTCATTGATTCTTGGGAATTTGGTTGATGGTGACACTTGGTTCAAACTTCATGATTCATCATACATCCCGATGTGAACTACAAAAAGTCTGTGAACGCAAGCTTGACGAAATACTCTACAAATGCGTAAAGTCTTCTTAAGAAGACTTGAGCAAAACTGATTGGTATAAATGACATGTTTAGGGTATTTTGTAAGCATAATTTGACTGTTTCGTGAGTTTAATGCGAAACATGGAAACGAGGGACCCGGAAATTTACAAAACTTAAGGACAATTTTGTAATTGGTCCAAAAAGGGGCTTAAAAGTCCTAATGTAAAAGTAGAGACGAAATACCGTAAAGGAAATTGAGTATAAATGGCGAATTGAAGGACTATTGGCAAATAAAGAAAGTTAACCCAAAAAATGGGTTTTATTTGGGAATATATCAAATCCATAGGATTTAAAGACCAATTTGGTCTCAAATTGGGAGAGAACAGTAGAGAAGAAAGAGAAGGGGAGAAGAAGAGGAAGAAGAGAGAAGAGGAAGAAGGAGGATTCAAGCCAAGATCAAGCAGGTGTGGCGGGTTATGTATGAATTTCCATGCTTTGATGGTACATAATCTTGCCCAAATCTAGAATTTTTTTGCTAGGGTTTCATCTTAACCCAAAATTTATGTCAAGTAAGGTTGGTAGAACCCACATGGCCGCAGAATGGGTATGGAATCAACTTCCTTTGTGGATGGATTCATGGTTTAATTATGAGTAGTTGAGTTAGGGTTTGGGAGACAAACCCTAACTAATCATCATAGTGGTTTGTGTATGGGTCTTAACCCATATTTAGGAGAATTATTTTGGAAGGAACATTGATATGTTTTTGGAAGAAAGATATGTAATTGAGAGATGAGTGAATAGAAAAGAATTCCCAGAAGTGAATTTGAAATGGTTTTGATGTGTGTTTGAAGTGTAGAGTTGATTGGATATCAAAACATGGAAAAATGGGTGAAAAATACACATTTTGGGAAATTTCGGGTGAAGTGTACCGGTACAATTTGAGCTTGTACCGGTACAATTTCAGTTACAGTCGTTTGGCGACTTGTACCCGATACATATTAGACATGTACCCGGTACAACTGATACGGTTTTTCTGTTTCGACCAGTTTTCGTATTTTGTATAACTTGCTCATTTCTTATCCGATTTGAGCGATTCAAGTGGCTACGTAAAATGAACTTCCAGGAGAACAAAACTTAAAGAATAGGCGTAACAAATTCTAAGTGGCCTAAAAATTCCGCTCAAAGTGGGACCCGTGCCAAGCGAATTCTGGTTCAGTTTTGAACATAGAAGTCGGGATGTTTCGGACGTAGCGAGTTCGATTGCTCGAATTGGGTGATTCCAGTTGGAATAGAACCCTTAGCACCTTAACTTTAAAGGAGTACAAAGATCCAGTGTCAAATATCGAGACAAGGCACTGGAAAATTAATATTGCAAACTGTTCCTCGGTAAAATCGGTAAACTGAGCTTGTTGGCATGAAAATGCCATAACTTGAGTTCGGATGATCCGATTGGAATGATTCCAATTTCTGAGTAAAGATGATTCATAGGAACAAGAATATATGAATTTATGATCATATGACTACCTTGGACCAAAGAAAGAATGAGTGGGCGTCTGATTAGTGCTCAGGCCTCACGTTAGTACCTCTCGGTACTCACGATTAGTGCTATGGCACTCTGTCTGATGGATGCTACAACACTCCTGACCAGTGCCCGATCACTCTCTTTGGTCTTTATCGCGCGTCTTTATGTCGTCTTTTGGCCCGGGTCTTTTATTGTCGCTAACGTCCTCTTTCATTTCTCTTATAATTAGTGCAGGTAGTCGAGACAGGACATATGATAAGGCATTTGAGATAAAGAATAAAGTAAAGATCACAGAGCAATGTCTTGCTCACAATCTGTAGTACCTCTGAGTACTCACAATATCTGAAAAGTCACAGCAGTACCCTCTGGGTGCTCTGTCTCTGAAAAAGTTGCATGCCTACGGAGGGTACTCACATGTGAATAAGTTCGTAGTACCCTACGGGTACTCACATGTCGATAAGTCACGTATGCGAATAAGTTACGTAGTACCCTACGGGCACTCCGTCTACGATTAAGCTCTGTAGTACCTCACGGGTACTCTGTATACGAAAATGTTACGTAGTGCCTACGGTACTCACGTATTTAATTAAGTTACATTACGTCTCACGATTTAGTTACGTAGTACCTGGGTACTCCTGTCTCTGATTAACTCTGTTTCGATTAGAGTCGTGGTACCTCTGGTGCTCACGATCACGATAAGTTGAGTAGTACTGCGGGTATCACGTATTTGACTAAGTTCTGTAGTACCTACGGGTACTCCTGTATCTGAATAAGTTCTGTCCTGTATCTGAATAAGTCCTGTAGTACCTAAGGGTACTCTTGTATTTGAATAAGTTCTGTTTCTGATTAAGTCCTGTCTCTGATTTAGTTCTGTAGTACCTAACGGTGCTCCACACGTATACGAATAAGTTAGTCTCTAATTAAGTCACATCTCTGGCAAGTTACGTGTGCTCGGTCACTCACGAATACGATTAAGTTACTGTAGTACCTTCGGGTGCTCTGTCTTTGATTAAGATACGCGGAGTACCTACGGGTACTCACATGTCTAAATAAAGTGAGCTCTTATTAATTGCCAGAATACTTAGTATCGTTAATATAGAATTACAAGGTTTTGTGGTACCTGTAGATTTTTCACAGTATCTTAGTTATAAATATATTCAGTTGATGAGCAGGGTTTTAGTGATGATCATGTGTTTCAGTTCTTTTGTAAAGGAATTAATTTAAATACTAAGATAGTAGAACTGGGCATGTTTAAACATTGGTATGAACAAAAGGTTATTATGTTATAATATAGAAGTAAGATAATAGACAGAATATTCTGTTACGAATTTTTTGATTTAAGCAATCTGTGATTTCAGTTCTGGATATGATATAAACTTTAAACAGTTTAAAGATAGACAAACTCTGTAGGATCAGGATGAACATAGTGCATTATGAATAACAGTTAATGGAAGTAACTGCAGCTTCTGGAGTCTAAACAATTTCTAGTCAGATGTTTTATGGGACATCACATATGGTATTAAATACCAAGTCGAGTGAGCACTAAAGGGCACTAAACGTATTAAATAGTATATGTATAGTGTGATCATACGAGTATGATTATGTCTTTGTTTCTATGCAGAGTGGTTTGTTGTTTTTTATGTTTTCTGGTACCTCCGAATAAGTGTAAACTCAGTAGTATAAGTATAAGCCCTATGGTATAAGCATAAGTCACAGTAAGCTAAATGCAGGTGCAGAGTAGATATAAATGCCGGAATGCGTGCATGGGGCTATACGAGATAAGCGTAAGGCTACGTAAGCTCCTACGGAGATCGAGTAAGTATAAGATCGAGGAATGTGATAAGTATAAGTGCTGGCACAAGTAATTGTATAGTTCATTATGTGAATGAGATATTCGATGCACATTACTATTTAATACGTATGTATGTTACGTATAAGAAATGTTTCCCAGCTAAAGCGTAAAAACATGCGAGATTGTCAGTGTAGGTACGGGAAAACGTCGTAAACATCACTTGCTCTGGTGGGGCAACACACACTTGTAGGAGTTCACTTTATGTAGGCTCAGTCTTTCACGGTTGTAAATGTAAAAGTTCGGTTTGTATATGTAAATGGGACTGTAAATGTATATAAGATTTTGATACATTATAAGATGTGGGCCATACCCACAGGTATCAATTCGGTTTAAAAAAAAAAAAAAAAATCAGGTAAAGAGTCCCAGTCCTGAGTTTCGCTTTTGAACTTGGTTTTGATCCATGTCCAGATTCGGATGGGAATCGGGCGTGACATACCCTATTCTTTTCTTGTAAAGGATCTGTAGACGAGGGCAATTCTACTTCACGGTCGCACTAAAGACGGCGTTTATGAGTGGCCGACCAAGTCTTCCACCCCTATCATTGCGTTTTCCAGTGTTAAAGCCACTCCTTCTGATTGGCATCATCGTTTGAGACATCCTTTCAAGCCTATTCTTCGGCACTTGGTTTCAAATTGCAAGCTCCATCATTCGTCTACCTTATTGCCCTCATTTCATTGTAGAGACTATTATTGCAATAAAAGTCATAAGTTACCTTCTTCTCAATCCACACTTGTTTCCTCCGCTCCTTTGCAAATTATCTTGTCTGATGTATGGACCTCTCTCTTATTCAGGTCGTAGTTTCAATACTCACGTCATTTTTGTTAACCACTTCACCCACTATATATGGCTCTACCCGCTCAAATGCAAGTTAGATGTCAGTTTGGTTTTTCCCCGCTTCAAAACCCTTGTTGAGAATTTCTTTAAACGGAAAATCATTACACTGTACTCGGATAATGAGAATTGAATACCTTTGGTTTTGTCTACCTTCTTGGCCGCTCATGGGATCTCTCATCAGCCACATCTCCCCACTTTGCTCCGAACACAATGGTTTCTCTAAGCGTCACCACCGTCACATTGTTGAAACAGGTTTAGCCATTCTCTCTCGAGGCTCTCTTCCACTTTCCTTCTGGTCATATGCCTTTCTCACGTCTACACATCTCATTAATCGTCTTCCCACACCCACACTATGAATGTCCTCTTCATATCACAAATTATTTGGGACTCCTCGATTACTCCAGGCACCGTGTGCAGGCTAATGCGTGTTATCCATGGATTTGATAGTACTCATTGCATAAACTTGCTCCTCGATCCACCCTCTATGTCTTCCTTGGCTACTCACTTACTTAAAGTGCATACATCTACTTTGACCCTTCCACTACCAAGGCCTATCACTCCTGTCTTGTTCGTTTTATTGAGTAAATATTTCCTTTGTTTGTTATTAATCCTTCTTTCCCTCGATCTGATGACTCCATTGTTTCCACATATGGTTTAGGTCCTCTCTTTGACTGTGACCTTTAGCACCCAGCGCGGATCGTACATCCCATGTTAAACATCAGGTCCTCCTCGAGCCCCCTGTCACCAGTCGACTGCCTCAGTACCCGACCACCCAGAGCCCTCTTGATCCCATTACTCTTACCTCCCCATTGTAGACCACCCTCCTCGGTCCCAGTCCTGATCGACTTACCTCTTGCCCGAATCCTTTGAGCACCAATGAGCCTACCCCTACCCAAGCTACCCGTCCCATTGCCTGCACCTCCTCGGTAGTCACCCGTTCTCCATAACATCCACAAACCAATCCAGAAACTCACTATCTCTACCTAACTAACCCATGACCTTAAACCGACCTCTATAACATAGGCCATCAAAGACCCCAAATGGCGCACAGGATGTTAGAAGATTTTGATGCCCTTGTTCAGAATGACACTTAGGAATTGGTTCTGCTTGATTCGGTTAAGAACATTGTGGGTTATAAATGGATCTTTCGAATCAAACGTTTACCATATGGTTCTATGGACATGTATAAAGCTCGGTTGGTTGCCAAGAGTTTTCATGACACCACGGCAGTTATCATGACACCTTCAGTCGATGGTGAAACCTTAACATTGTTTGGTTCTCTCTCTACGTACTAGTCACGGGTAGCGGGTGCCTCACATCGACTAGATGTCAACAATGCATTTTATAGGGCACCCTCGCGAGGGATACAGCGAAACCGACCACGGGGCTTCCACGATCAGTCATCAATCCGCATCCTGACCCAGGCAAATCCATCTATGGTCTCAAGCAGGCCCCTCGTGCCTAGTACAATGAACTTAAATAGTTTTTACTTACCTTTGGTTTTTTAAACTCCGCTATAGATACTTCTCTGTTCATTCTACATAACATTGGTGTTTCCATCTATCTGCTAGTGTATGTTGACGACATAATCATCACTGGCAATAATCCATTTGTTGTTCAGCACTTCATCACCTTACTTTCTCATCGGTTCTCACTCAAGGACTTAGGTGCCTTGACTTATTTCTTGGCATTGGGGTCCCTTCCTCCCGGCAGTGCAATCTTTCCACTACGACGGTAAATAGCAGACCTTCTTTGCTCGAGCTAGATGGCCAGATGCCGACCAATCTCCGCCCCACTCACAGACCACCGCAGGCCTTATCTCTTATGTCGGGCATTGCCCATTATGATCCTTCTGATTTCTGCACCATTGTCGACAGCCTTTAGTATATGTCGATGACCCGACTAGACATTGCTTATGTGGTCAATAAACTCTCTCAATTTATGCATCACCTGACTGGTGACAATTGGACTGCTGTAAAGCGTATTCTCCGCTATTTATGTGACACTATTGATTATGGGCTTACTATCCATTGTTATTCGTCTCTCCTTTACAGTCGACTCGATGCGTTAATTTGGAAATAAAGATGATTTCATAACCAGTGCATTCATTATATACCTCGGCGCGATCCGGTTCTTGAGGTTGAAAACTGCGTGGTCTAGCTCCTCCCTTTAAGTCGAATATCGCTCTTCCATTGAAGTCGAATATCGCTCTGTCGCTACCACTACTGTTGACCTTTGTTGGATATCTAATTTACTTGGTGAGCTCGGTTACTCCTCTACTCAAACACCAGCTATCTACTACGACAATGTCAGTGCGACCACCCTCTACTCTAATCCGGTGTTTCACTCGCGTATGAAACATGTTGCACTAGATTACCACTTCATTCGTAAACAAGTTCAGAACGATGATCTTCGTGTTACACATGTTGCCTCCGTAGATCAACTAGCAGATGTTCTCACCAAACCTTTACCCCATATACGTTTTCATCAGTTACTACTCAAGATCGATCTCTCACATCGGAGCTCCACCTTGCGGGGCATATTGAAGAATTAGATTTAATTTAAATCCTATAATTATAAATATGTAATATTTAGATTTAGATTGATTCTAGTGTGCAAATATGCCTAGTCTAGATTTAATTACCAAATTCATTATTTCATTTCTTGATTCAATTTGTACTATTTATATCTCAAGTTATCCAATTGAAAATACCAATCATTATTCATTTATGGAAATCTCCACATGAATGTCACGAAAAATTAAAGTATGGTGCCGACAGAGAAGGTTTCCACGAAAATCAAGCAAAATAAAAGCATCAGCTACCATCAATGTCAAAGTCTGGAGCCATGAGGGAGTGAATGAGAACCAATTAACCTTCAGCAGGTGATTAGGATCCTTTGGCTTGGCTGTGGGTTGAGAGTAATATGAGGGAAAATACATATAACTTGTGATGTATGCTTGTGTAGTGGTCCATTTTCCAGCCTTAACAACAACTGGAAATTTTAGTCCTTCCATTCGTCATTGTTTATAGGTGGCGTAAACAGATGAGCTTTGGGGAAAACAATGGAGGAAGAGTTTAGATGATTTGTAGCCTTTTTCTTGTCTTTTATCCCTATGCTTGATAATATAGAAATAGAAGATAAAGGGATTCGTTATAATATTAGGTATTTTCCGTTTCCAAATGGAGTCTTAGAGTTGAAATCCATTAATTCATGTTTCATTGTCCGGTATGCTTTACAACTGGAATTATAAATTTGATTGATATTAGAGATTTATATTTTAATTTTAATTTTTATTTTTTATCTTAGAGTTAGACTAATTAAGATTAATACGTTATGAAGGTAAATTTATTTAAAAATGATGTTGGGATGTGGCTTTGAGATAACATTTGTAACTACCTGTACCTAATTTATATAGATATTGTTTTGAGTCTAATGTCCTTATAACTTAACTTATGTAGATATTAGCTGTTTGAGTCCAAATATCATCGTAACTTTAAAATTTATTTACAAGATTAAAGAGGAACTAATATGTAAAGTGTCAGGAATTTTTCCCATAATCAATATGAAATGTAACATACATCTATTGAACCATCCTTCTCCCCTTGTTTTAAAGTTTTTTTTTAATGTTTAAAAATTTTGACTCGTGATTGAATACAAAAAAATTATTAATTCACGGTTTAGCAATTGAACTACTGATTGATTCATCGTTGAAATGGATAGGAACCAGATTGAAAAAATCACGAGTCAATTGTCCAATTGGTCCGACCTATGAATCCGGTCCAATTTCAAAAACATTGAGTTTTTCAATCGAACGAATTAATTTTCAACTTTCCGACATCACTTTTTTACATCTATTTACTTAAAATTATAATTTTGTAATATTTTTGTCTTCGTGGGCTGAGCTTTGATCGTACTATGCCGTAATACGTTGGTGAGGCGCTGAATTATGGGAATGACTATAGAAAGAAAATATTGAGAAATGCGGATGTGATGGTTTGTATGGCCAGTTAGGAATTAAGGTTAGAGTTAAGGAGTGAATTCGAAAAAATGGCCTAGTGGATATTGAAAATAATGTTGTTAGAGTAAAATTAATTTTGTCTCGTGATATTTACGCATGATAGGGTTTGAAAATTGGGCTCGCGGGCTCGCCAACCCAGCGCGCCACGAGGCCCACCGGTACCGGCCAGCGAGAAGGCGGAGCTCACTTAGGTCGGGGCGATCTTGGAGTGAATAGAGAGGTCGTATCACGCAGATGGATTGTTTTGTCCGAAATAGAATAACTTTCCTTGATATCACGACCAAAATGCTTGTCGATAAGGAAAGAAAAATAAAAACGAGAACATCACCGAGTTGAATGCCGATAAGGAAGGAAGATTATCCCAAATAACGATTAACCAAATCCATTACGAATCGATCTTTGATAAGAAAATCCGCATCAGTAGAGACAAATCCCCAGTTATAGTACGTGGTTGGACATGCTTGCTAAATACATGACCGCGCCCGGCGGTGAAAGGTCGCGCCGCTGCCCAGGCGCATACTCATATGCAGCGCGACCATGCTGGCGTACATAACACACTTACCGAAAAGCGACTTGCGTCGGGCGACGCGAGGGCACAACCCTCGCCCAGGCCACGCCTTTTGCGACTGCGAGAAGGGTCGCTGGTAAAGTCTGGCATGCTCAGCGGTCTGCGGCGATCTGCCTGACGAAGCGAAGCTTGAACGCGTCGGCCGGCAATGGTCGGCGGCGACCACTTACCGCGCTCGACCGATTAAGGTTGAAAAAAGGCATCGGTTGGCGTAGATGCGGTAGAACGGCAGTTCTATGTAAATATAGCCCGATTTAGCGATGGTATCAACGAACGGCGAGAACAAAGTCGATATCGCGAGGGATGCGAGATCACGCCAAGCGGCAGACCAAGCGAACTCTGATGCAAAAGCAATGCAAAAGTGCGTCACGAAGCAGAGTGGAAGCGGCCGCGCGGCGTCAACGCGATAGAAGAGTTAGAAACGGCTGCAGGAGCGGATGCGACATCGTGGGAGGCGCGAGCCGAGCGGGAAGGACATAACGT
This sequence comes from Tetrastigma voinierianum, assembly GCA_016808115.1. Lineage (NCBI taxonomy): Eukaryota > Viridiplantae > Streptophyta > Magnoliopsida > Vitales > Vitaceae > Tetrastigma > Tetrastigma voinierianum. The sequence goes on from JAEQBH010003961.1 coordinate 886,611, forward strand.
TCCCCACATGAGGAACAACACGGTCGACATTCACGAGTGCAGAAGCGAGCCGAGAGTCAGCCAGGAGCCAAGGTGCCGCGGACCCGCGGTGGCCTGCGGAAAGGGAAGCGGCGAGGCTCGGGGGACATGACGGGAAGAAGAACTACATCACCACCGGCCGGGAGCGGGAGAGCGATCATGGGAGCGAGGTTTGGAGTCTTGTGAGCTCGGCCCAGTGTGAGATGAGGTGGTTAAGGGCCGCCAGGATACTATGGACACCTTGGTACAACAAGTGAATGCACCTTCCACCGTAAGGAATTAAAAAACACCCCACTTCGGCCGAAATTGAATACCATAAGTGGAAGCATTAGATGGAACGAATCCGTCGACCACCTCGATGCATGCAATCAGATGGGTTACATGGGTATCGGGACCACGTGATACGGAGCTTTAGCCACCACACTAAAAGGCCCGACTTTTATTTGGTTTTGGCAGGAATTACCTTAAATCCAATCTCTTCATTCGGAGAACTATCCATTGCATTAGGTGCTCCCACTTCCGTATTGGGCCGGGACGTATAGAAAACCGGGAGTTACCATCTATTGAGTCAAGCGAGGGCTCGCGAAAGTCCCGAGAAGTCCTACGTGCAGACTGGCCAGGAGTCCACGAAGATAGACATACCCAGATGAAAGAAATTCGCGATCCATGCATTCATTCTTGGGTTAGGAGTGCGGTCGAGATCACGATGTTCTCCATCTCAAAGAACCCTGGCAGCTTGTGGGGTGCTTTCGCTGAGCGAGAGAAATATATAAGCGAAGAAGCCCTCGCATATCCAGAAGGAGAAGCTCCTCCACCCATAAAGAGAAGAGCGGGACGAGATAAGCAGCGAGGGCGAGTACGAAGACAAAGCGTTCGTGAAACATCCCCCGAGAAAGATGAAACGATCCCCCAGGCGTGAAGCCTTAGGGATCGTTTGGGTCCTGCGAAGCCGAAGCGGCGTCAGTTTATTAAGCACCGGCGATTCACTTTCCCTAACGACACACTCGATGTCACGGGTCATGAAGTGCGAACGGCGGCTCTAAGATAGGTAGCTTTCGAAATGAAGTCGGATCATGCGGGATAACACAGTATTGTGAGTTCCATAGGGACTATGGACATCGCCACCCGGACAAGCGTATACATCTAAAGAGAGATAGAATTGCAATACGATGGGATACCTCTAGGCGTTTTCATATCTCCAGAGTCGGGGCCCGAGTCAGGCCCCGAGAATCAAACGGAACCGGGCTGCTTCAGCTGACGCGCCGCCTCTGCGAGCGGCGACTCAGCTTACCAATAGCCCCCTTGGAAAATCCATGCTTGATGAGTTGCAGAGGAGAAGTCTAGATTCGGCTGAAGACCCGCCCTGCAACCCATCAGGGTGATGGAAATAGGGGAAATCTGGCGGTATCCGCGCGCGGCTCGACCGCGTCCATCACATTCTCGACTCGAATCTGGAGGGATGCAACACCCCATGTGGCCGTGGTAGTTGGCGCAATTGGCGACAAAACAGTTCATCGGGTTCGAGTTGATACGCGGAAGTTTGGCGACATCATCGCCAGCGTTAACCGATAAAATGGGCATTGGGAGAGAAAAGCGGGCCCATCAACACACGTCTGGCGGGGATTTTACGGGGAAAGGTGTTACCTTTGGGCTCCCGATCAGCTAGTGCTCACTGCAGGAGGCCCTTGCGAGGCGGCAAACAACGTGAATTACCGTTGGCGGCGCCCCCTTCATTATAATATGTTGTTAGGAAGACCGCAAACAGTATGATAAAGCCATCCTTCATACCACATGATAATCAAGTTCCCGACCATACGGGTAAGAGGATGGTTGAGAGATCAGCGGATAGCCGGGAATGCTGGCCTCCCGTGAAGCCATAAAGCGCGATTCGACAACGTGAATGTGGGCGACATCGCGTGACGGAGTGCCCACCCGGCGAGCCTTGAGAAGCCCCGGGAACCAATATCATTTGGATGGCGACCGGAACATCTCGCATATATCGGCTCCAAACTAGCGGAAGATCTGGCCTCCTTACTCAGTTTGAGAGTAGAGCAAACGTATTATAGAGCGAGCGAAATTTATATGAACCAGTGGCTCCCTCATTAATCACTCCACGAAATTTGAGCGTCGACCCGTCCTTGAAACGATCAAACAAAGAGGAGGGCTCAGGCGCACGGAGAAATAAGGAAGCGCCAGGTGGTGCTCGCTTTGGGGCAAAGATAGAGGAGCAAAGCCCGGCTAGGAGCCTTAGAGCCCCTCTGTCCCTAAAGGCACGATGACCCACCAAATACTGACCGTTGGGAGCGAGTTGGGAAGGACCAGACACGAAATGTTGCGGAGCCCTTTCATGAAGGGGTGCGGTGGAAAACGAAGACCATTGTCGAAAGCTGACCTGAAACATACCATCCAGTGCGGAGGCTACAAAGTGAGACATCGAGTCCATGCTCGGACGCGGAGGAGGTCGATGCGTTCGACAAGGTAACCCCATACGAAGGACCGACCTTCTTTGGGTCAGTCAGCATGTTGGACCAAGTGAATTTAGATGTCTGACCCCCGGGATGTTAATTGGTTTATTTCTCTCTATCATATCGAGGGAAGGCGCCGGGGAGCGTTTCGAGGTTCGACCATGGCGGAAGTGGAAACATCCACAACACGTTCGGGGCAGAGCCTTGACAATTCATTGCCATCGTAAAGAAGAAGAAGCGACCGGGACCCATAATAAAGCGAAGCGGTAAATAGAAATCTAGTCAATTTAACCACAAGCGCCTCAAGTATTTTAATCGAAGAAACGAAAACGCGGTGGTCAGAGATAAGGCGAAGAAACTCTGCAGAAGGAAAAATCACGGAAAAATTTCTGCTAAAGATTGACGAGAGGAACTGAGCAAATAAAGTCTGAATCATGAAGAGGTTAGAGGACCCGAGAGAAGCCTGGGACGAGAGGAGGTTTGCGAAAGAGCTGGAAGAAGCCCAGAAAGTGGAAGCGGCGCGAAAACGAGAGTGAAATCGTTATCCACAGGTATATGGCCGGTAGTACTGGCAACGACCTCAAACGGACACGTGGAAATTACATCAGATGTAAACTTGATCTGACCCTTGCCCATTACCTTGTCCCCATCAAAATTTGAGGCCTTGATACGAGTTTGAAAGTGGGCGCCATGAGCCTCTATTAAAATCCATGCCAAATGCAGGCCCCCTCGGTACGGCCAAGCAGGCGGCTCACTAGGTCAAGGGCGATCTTGGAGTGAACAAGGTCCATATCCACCTTAAATCCAGTTGTTTTTCGCCAATCTGAAAAGTAGAATAAACCACAACAATATCAGCCAAAATCTTATAAATAAGGAAAGAAAAATAAAAACGAGATGTTAAATGTGGATTGGATACCACTTTAAATAAGGAAGGAAAGATTATCTCAAAATAAACAATTCTTTTTCCAAATCCATTTACCAAATCCGATCTTTGATACAAGAAAATGCCATCCATTAGAACGAATCACCTTGCTTTATAGTCGGTGGTTGGAGCGTCTCTTACTCATCATGCCTTTTGTGATGAAAGGTCTGCGCTCTTGGCATCTTCCATGTCTGACAACGATTCATTCTCTAGCAGTCTCTTTTCTCTGAAAGCGGCCAAACGTCGGAGGCAATGCGCAAAAGCCTGGCCTCCCTTGACCGCTGCCTTGTTTTGCGGAGGGTCTTCGTGCAGGCGCACGTATGTGATCTGGCGTCCTGCCTCGCGAGACAAGCCGAGATGCACACATCCCGACCCAATTAATCGGGTCAGGCGAAGCCTGCGCGCTAGTGGGTTAGGTTGAAAAATGCATCATCAACGCATAAAAAAAAATTCATCGATTTTCATTGAAATAAGGTTTTTGGATTATTTCTTGGGACGCATGAAGATACCTTTCTTAAACCTTATGCGAACCCATAAAGGTGTTTTAATATATAAACCCAAAAACATTGTTGCCTCATTTTCCTACATTAGGACCCATGGTATTTTGAAATAAATCTCAGCACTAAAAAATGTCCCACTCCTTAACCAATAGACCAGGCCCCATTGGTTTTGAACCACGTAAATAGAACGTGCGGCGCAGGTTGGCAGGGGTTGAGAAGGCGGCCTGTTGGCCCGGACGCTGGACTCCCGCCACGGAGCCTTGACTGCGCCGCCACTCATGTCCTGCCCGCTCTTTCTAGCCAGTCTCTTTTCTCTTCTTCTGGCATAACCTTCTTTCCCCTTCCCTTCTTTCTAATGCTGTTCCCTCTCAATTTCATACATCTTCGGTCTCTCCAAATTTGACTTCTTTTCCTCACCATATATAGAACACTTTTTCCTAGGCTAATCATGTTTGGCCAAATGGAATCTGGATATACCACCACGTCTACATGCACTACTGACTACTCCCACGTGTACACATGATACCTAAAACATTTATAATAAGTAGTTTCCGTGTGTATATATTCCAATGATACTACTACTTTAATGTGATGATAAGTTGTAAAATAATAGGGTTTGAAAATTAGTTTGTGATGGGTGATTAGAAAATGGAAAATGGGAAAGACCCAACGGATCGATATGGACCACCTAAGGACAATTTGTTTGCGTATTTGCTTACCTAATAAGTAAGCAGTGAAGGAAGGGCTTCCAAGTTGATGGCTTTATGTCTGCCATATCTTATATTATAAGTTTAATTTATCGAGATCGAGGATAAGTGGGTGGACCTTTTCTTTCCCTCATTTTCTTTCCCTTTTAACCTTCCACTTCAAGCTCCTCCCCCCGCCCATTTCCTTTCTCTTTATCTTTGCCTTTCTACCATATACACCAAAATCGTCTTGTCATGTACTCCTTTCTTTCTTGAAATAACCTCAAATAATCTATCATTTCGCAAGTCTAATCCTCTCCATGTGTTGTCAAACAAAAAAAAAATTGAATAAAAATGTCCTTTTTTCATTTTATATATTTATCTATTTGAAAAGAAAGGTTTGTTTTTATAAGAAGAATATTATTTATACATTTGTCAAAATGATGCCAAAATTTAATGAGGAGTTATGAGTATGTTTCGTTCCTATTTTTAAAGTTGTTTTCCATTCTTAAGAAAAGTAATTCAATATTAATAAAATAATAAATAATAAATATAATACATCTTTTTATTCAATATAAATTTAAAATAATTTAATTTTTTTATTAAATTTTTTTTTTTGATAATGCTATAAATACATTTTTATTATTTTCAATTATATTGAAAATAAAGATTTTTGGTTGAAGTTTGACATAATAAAACATTAAGATTTTAATTAATTAATAGAATAATTTCTTAGAAAAAAAATGCAAATTCATATTGAAGAAAAAAAAGAACATAAAAATTATATCGCATAATGTTTTACATATCATTTACTTAAACTAATACATTAACTATAAGAAACATTGTTTTTATATCTTTCTCATAAATGCTTAATTAATGCATTTTCGAGTGCGTAATGGAGCTTATTATAACAAATTTTGGCAATTTCGATTTTGACCGTTTAGTGAGTATTTAATTGAAAAAAATTGAAATTATTGAGAAAATGACTCACAAATCCCAACAAAATAGATCAAGTGATCCTAGTGATGGTAATTTTAATAATTGTCATGAATATGATGGTAGAAATTATGGAGGTGATTTATCATCTTATTAGTTTTTATATTGTATCTTTATCATTTGGTTAATGTATTTTTAGTATGTAGCTTTTATCAATGTTGATTTATTTTCTAATATAATATGATGCTCTATAATATAATATTTATTAGTTTAAATTGCATTTTTAGGTTTTTAATATATTTAATAAAATTTTATATTTATATTTAAATATAAATAAAATTATTTTATATATCATATTTTTAAAATATTCTAATTTTAAAAAAATGAATGTTTGAAAAATGAATAGTGATTTGAAGTTGAAAATAGATATTGATTTTTGGAGTTGGTTTCTAAAATATTGCTTTCATCATCTTTAAATATAAAAAAAATGCTAAATTAAAATGAAAGATAGAGATTTTCTTTTGGAGATGCTCTAATCGTAATGTAATTTATTATTGTCATAAATCAATAATTCCGTTGAAAAAATTGTAAAAAATAGACAAGAGTCCGGCTTTGGCATGCACATGGCATGTTTGATGTTTAACCAAGGGTCCCACCATATCCCCATCGATACAACCCGACGATTTCCAGCCGTCGGATCCATCCAATAACAAAAAAGGGCAATATCGGCACGTGAAGAAAAAACTCCTAAAAACAAACTAGTGACAGCGAGGGGCATTATGGTCAGGCCACTGGCCGGCTCCTATCGGAGGAAGGCAGGGCATAAAAACGGATATTCGAATATCCGAAAGGAATGATTCGCGCCGTTCCCAGGTATATTCGCACATTTCGACCACCTGGCTAAAATTAATGACGTTAAAAACCCTGTGGGCCCTACCAACCGATTTGTTCTATCAAATTATGTTATGCCACGTCATCAGTATAGTAGGGGCTGAGCTCTACGCAGCGGTCGGCGTCAGCCGGATTCGAGTCGAGACAATCGAGAAGCCACTCAGAAGGTTCATGCTTTCGGCGTTTTGGGCTTTAATTGGATTGGCCATTTTGGCGTCGCACCTACGTTATTGCTCTTTTGGTTACATGGTGAGTTTAAGACATATTTAGGTTATTTGAAAAAAAATTTAATTAGAAATAATGTCAAAACAAACACGTCTCATTTGAAAAAAAATTTTAAGTATTGATTATGTTATTAATTTAAAAAAAATCTAAAACATTTATAATGATATAATTACTAACTACGGTATTGATTTAAAAATAAATAAAAAATCAATACCACAATTAAAGACTACGGCATTAACGTAAAAGAAATTTCAATACCATAGTCAATAACTATAGTATTACTGTTTACGTACTAGTTTATGCATTATTTTTATTTTCAATATATTTTGATAATTTGTTTTAAATAAATTATATATGTACCAAAACTCCTCTATGGATAGACGTGTACAATCCGTTTGCCATGAGGCATGCGAGGATTACTCCTGGCTAAATTTTTTTTCATAAAATATTAGATCTTGAAATGGTTCTACATCTGTTTGATAGGTTTTCGTTATCTGTCTGGTGTGAAAATTAGTTAGTGAAAGACAGAGCTACATGTTCACATGCATACGTACAAGATGTATCAATATCAATGTCAAGTAGCTTTGTGTATAAGTTCAAATTCAAATGCAGCTTTATTTAAAAAAAAAAAAAAAGTTCAAATGCAGCTTCTACACCAAGTCTTGATTTTTCTATCTTTATAGATAATATTTTATAAGAAATTTGAACTTTTATGAACTTTTCTGAACTTTTATAGCTTCTACACAATTTCTGAAGTTGGGATCGTGTGATAGTTCGGACTTTAGTGTGACGAGTTCAAACTTGTCTGTGGGACGAAGTGTGTGTATAGCAATTATAAAGTATACGTGGAAAAATAAAAACACAGTACTTTATGTGGTTCAACAACTGCTTATGTTCATAGGGTTGTGCCCAAATGTAAATATTTTCACTTATATGATTCAAGGTTACAATTAATATTATGTGGTACGAGACTTCCTCTTTACCCATGGCCCTTCTTTAACTTAATCACACCCATAACCCACATTACATAGATTTAGATGAAGAAATTCAAAAACACCATCTTTCACCCAAGATGAAAGTCTTTTAACGCTCAATATCTCAATTGAGTATCTGCATTCTAAGCACTCTTCAACACGTCCATACTTCACTTGTTCTTCTTCAAGTTCTTCTTCAAGATGACTGTGACCATTGGATCCATCTTTGGTATCTCCACCTCTTCCTCTAAGGTGTTATCACATTCCCAGTAATGGTTGATGATGCTTAGGGAGAAATCAAATGTGTGTCCTCGCATAACTGTCCTCTGGAAGTTTGGATTGGCGGGGCCCCCCATGTACTTGGACAAGTTCACCTAGAACTCTAGGTTAATCTGTGTCACTAATGGGGGCAACTTTAACACATAGCCCAACTGATTCGTTTCTCCCAGTAATTCCACAATCCTAGAGCGTTCGAAGTCCTTGGAATGCAAGGTTAGTTCACCCGCACGGGTCCTCTTTGAGATAGAGGCCCACAATTTTGCATGGGAAGAGGTTTTAAAGAATAGGGACAGAGATTCAATCACTATTGGGGACGTATGAACCCATTACTTCTTGGTCGTTGGTTTTGGTGGTACAACCTTCTTTGATTGAGCAATAGAGTCGAATTGCCTTCCTTGTTGGTCACAATTGATGGCGACGTTGACTCGAGAGGATGAGGATCATTTTTCTTTGGTTTGGACTAGGCAGAGTCCGAAGGCTCGTTGACCAAAGAATGAGTGCGCTTTGTCTGAGATCTCGGGATCTCCACTACATATTTTCGTTGAACCCACCTGACTCATTGGATTGGTTTAGGCTGAGCAATATCTTCGGCCTTAGTTTTGGTTTCTAAAGCCATCGTCTCTGGCTGTGTTCGAACAACATTGTCTTCAAGGTTCGGACCCTAGACGTTGGGACTCTCGCTATTGTGCTAGAGACTTTTGCAAGAAACCCACGTCACCCGGATCTTCATCTTGGATGTTCCATCGATGACACCAATTAAATTCTAACTTAACTACCATTAGTATTACCCTTTCTCAACTTTTTGGTTCTAGCCCAGCGGATCTGGTTATCACCATCTTTAAAAACGGGTAGCATCCAAACATTTAGTGAAGATATCAACCATTTGATTGTTTGTTGAAATATGCTGATTGATCTTGTCTTTTTGCAGGCATCTAAATGTAGTGGGGGCGGATGTCAAAATGCTTGAGATTCTTGAATGTTGGGCAGGATTCTTGAGATATTGATCACTAAGGTTGTACAGAGAGTTAGGACTCACTTTGGGACACTTATAGTCTCCAATATTTTCTATTAAGTGAGGTTATATACCCACTACTTGCTGTCTGAGACTTGAATGTTCATGGCTCCCATGAAACTTAGATAGTTAGCCCGCGGATTATTCAAGTCAGCCTCACTTGGCAGCACTATGCTCGGCCACACTGACGATCTTTGAGAGACTCTGAGGGCCACTTGGAAGGAGCCTCTTATTGATGGAAGCAATCTTACAATGCTTGAGAAGCTCTCAACCCTTGGTGCCCTTGAGCAAATGAGGGCCTCCTCTATTTATAGGCATCTTATTATTGCTCTAGAACCTTGGTTGGTTCTCTACAAATCAAGAATACACCGGAACATTCTAGAATACCCTAGTACATCTTAGTATGTACATGTATATACAAGACCAATATGGAAGACTCTAGATCATTCTCCCACATTCCGCGTCTTCCACATCCTTCCACACATATGAGGACATCTCCAACATCTTCTACACATGTGTGGACTTCTCTAGAAACTTCCACACAATTTTGGTCAAAGAAGTCTCCACAAATCTCCAGAACATTCTCTCTTCCTATATAAGGCCTTAAGGGGCTCACTTGTGCCCATGGAGGGATCCTTCTCATGTGATGGTGGGGCTTGGAGAATGGGCTTATGACACTCTCCCCTACCCATGCCAGTGATATTTTGTCATTTTATGATTTCTATGACGCCCAAAATCTAGAAATTAGTTGATCGCGAATCAGCCGCGGAATGCTGTGGATATCGTGTAACTCATTACACCGTTGTGTCATTGCAGGGATCAAAATTTAACAAATAAGACATAGTCTCAGCACAATACTGGGGATTTCTATTTAAAACCCAACGCAACACAATATACAATAACATGACCATTTGAATGATATAACACAATGACCACATCGGGTCCATTTATCCACATTCATATAAAAACATGCAAGACTATATTAAAAACATTCCATATGAGTTCAATTACAACTCTTTTACATAAAGGATACATGCCAAAACTAGTTTGTTCCAAAAATTTTATAAAAAGGAGTTATAGAAGCCACAAGTCGGCTTTCTTCACCCTTGCGGCCTTGGATGAGAGTCGTCCACCGGCATATATCCCGCACCTAAAATGTTTTCCCGTATAGGGTAAGCCACGCCCAGTAGTGTAATTCCTATAGAGGCTACTCCCCACCTAGGTGCACATGCAATGTTCACTCTCGACAATTCATATTCACATCAACATTCAAAGTAAGAATATGCAAATTCTAGGTTGGAATTCTACATGCCATGCTATGAAATGAGATGAGACTCACTTATGCACCATACTCAGGAGTCTTTCTTGACTCATCATACAATGTAATGTCGATGTGCAATAAAATCTGTCATTGATGATTCCGTCAATGATCGCTAGAAACAAAACCATGTGTCTTTGTGGGTAGCGGATTTTGGAATCACATTAGCGGCTCCGCACACCTATCTACACTTTTTGGACTTTCATCGTCGAAGTGTATGAACTAGTAATCAAGTCTTTCACCTGAGGGAGTGTCTAGCCATTCTTGCTATACCCAACACAAGTATTCCATGTCATGTGGTCGTGCGACTTGTTAAACTTGGTTCAACGGTAGTGAACCACTTATCAATCACCGAATGTGGTGTTTGATTTCAACCATGAACTCACACCACTCATGAAATGCGATGCTCCAATGCATATGCAATGTAATGCTTCATTTCATGTCACATATATGACAGATACCTTATGGACAACCGTGTACATTTCATCATGTATCATGGAAAATCATATCATATGCATATAATCTCTAAGTAAACACTCATTCCAATGTCAATATATTTTTACACATATATCAACATTTTATCTATCAACAATAACCAAGCATGTCATTACAAAACCAAGCAATAACACCCTTAATCCTAAAGGCCAATTGTGACATATAATATGCCCACAAAACAACCCCAAACGGCCCCTTAAACAACCCCTTAAACCGACCATAAAACTAGCCCCTTAAACAGGCCATAAAAATCGGCCCCAAACAAGTCCTTAAGTAGTCTAAATTTTTAATCCAAATAGTCCCTAACACAATCCTTTGAACATGCCATAAACAATCCCAAATCAGCCCACAAAACTGGCCACAAAAAGGCTAGAAAAATGGCCATAAAACCGTCCAAAAATAGTTCAAACAACCCCTTAAATAACTCCAAACAATCATTTAAAACAGCCACCAAACAACCCTTTAAATCAACCCAAAAAATTAGCTAAACGACCCCTTAAACCAGTCATAAAACTAGCCAAACAGCCCCTTAACAAGCCATAAAACTGGCCAAAAACAGTCCAAGTAGCCCCTTAAACAACTCCAAACAGTAATTTAAAACAATCACCAAACAACCCCTTAAATCAGCCCGCAAAACTAGCCAAACAACCCCTTCAACCGGCCATAAAATCGGCCAAATAGCCTTTTAACATGCCATAAAATCGGTGAAAAACAATCTAAACAACCCTTTAAACAACTCTAAACAGTCATTTAAAACAATCACCAAACAACCCCTTAAACCGGCCATAAAATTGGCTAAACAGCCTGTTGTACCCCTACCTTTACCTAGACGAAGAGTGGGGACAGCGGCACGGGACTGAGACTCTTTAATCTGTTTTTCCGTCATTGGTGGGCCCAATTTATATATGTTTTCATAAATAAATAAAACTTATAACATATACATATAAAACAACCACCATAGTGGTGTTCATAATATTTTGTACATATATCCGAGTTTCATTTACTTGTTCTTATACAGTTTCACTATTACAAAATTCTACATTTACCATACAAAAAAAAAAAATCCAAACCATAGCAATTGTGGACTCCTACGAGTTGTGTTGTACATTGTATCTGGAATCTCCTTGGGTCCTCTTGAATTACCTGAGATAAACACCAGTGCTAAGCTTTGCCGCTTAGTGGGAATCCATAAATATGGGCTGACCACTATAATGATAATCACAACACTTCATAACATTTTATTCATAATACATGTTACTTCTCCATATCATTATAATTAAATTACATGTTGCATTTCATATCATTTACATGTTTCACCTTTTATAATATTCAAAATTCCAATCTCATCTTGTATTATTCACCGCATGTATTTCAAAAAGTGGATCAGGAAGAACTATATGTTTCGAGTACTATCACTATATGAACATTGATCTATAAAATGCTCTTGTGTTGTGCTGACCCAAGCAGATTTATGGCTAATTCAACCAGGATCTATGTCATCGACCCAAACGGGGCCGCTCTATGCATGAAAGCGCTATCTTTGCGGCATTGTTATCCTAGGCATGTCTATCCATATAGCTTCACTGGTCATAGTCAGACCAATCAGTTTTATTATATATTTTTTAAACAATTTTTCAAGTATCGAGAGAAAAAGATATCTCATATACATGATAACTAATGATATCAATATACTTATGAGAATATCTTATTTGCTCAAATAATCTCTATAAACATTTAAATGCTGCTTTACTTTTTATATAACAAAATTATACATGTATTCTCTTGCTTTCACCAACACATGTTATCATGATCATCATACCCTATGATGCAGCTATTTCATATAACAATAAATTTATATAGCCTTTATACGAATTTCGGTTTCCATGCCGATATGCACAAGCAGGTTCGGCTGACTCCAGTCCATTTTTACTACAATTTTATTTATAAAGCGGGATTGTTAGATAAAGTGATCTTCTAACTCAATATACCCCTATGTGTTAAGTTTCTTATGGTTCAAAAATCATGTCATTTAGACTTTTAATTTGGGAGATATGGTCTAAACATTTCGAACTGCTCCTAGACAGTTTCCAGGAACAGAATCTGGAATTGTGTCCTATATTTGAAATTTTTTTGGGAACATTAGATACATAATTTGACCATACTTTCTTCATGAAAGTTGTTCTCCCAGATATGTAGTTTGTACAGAAGTTTGAATCACTTCATTTGGATCAGTATAACTCAAGTTATGATTTGAACAGCAGGAATTACTCAGGTTCGAGGACTATGAGATAGGTTTCAGGGACAGAATTGTTCCCTTGCTTTGACAAATTTATGATAACAATGGGGACTAAATTTGGTTATACTTCTGATTCGTGCCACAGTAGGCTGAGCTAAAATCAACAAAATTTATATACACCTAAGTTCCCTACTCTTGCCGTGGTCAAAGCTCTTTAACGGTATAAGTGGTCTAGGGTCGAACACGGGGATGAGTTTTCATCCTAAAAATGGTTTGCATCAGTGCATGAAGGTAAGGCTTTCTATTTGGACTCTTTGGATTTGGGTTTCAAAAACAGTGGGAATGGTTTGAAAACTGAAAATTGTAAGCGAAAGTTAAAGTGTGAAAAAAAGTTAACTTTGAAGAGAATTAGGTCACTAACTTGGCAAGTTAGAGGCGAGCAAATTGTCCTCGGGTTTATCCTCGCGTTATGACATGCAACATATAGTCCATGGCATAACCGGATCTATATTTAACTAGCAAACCTCACCCATGAAACATCTCTTATTTGAGTCAAAACAGGTAGCATGCAGTTATGGCCCCTTTTAGTTTAAAACCCTAACATTAAATTATCATTTCAGAGGCTCGTAAAGACCATCTAAAGAACAACAGTCCTAAAGCATGGAGAGTATTGGCCAAAACAATAACAGTAAATGTTATTTAACCCTAATTTGAAGAACCCTAACATGTAAATATTATCTCAGAGGCTCGTAAAGACCATCTAAAGAACAACGGTCACCAAGCATGGAGTATTGGCCAAGAAATCGATAACATCCGTGTTATGCAGTACATTGTTAACTAAGTTTTGAGAATAAGAGCATAAATTCACTACCCGTGGCTTGCAATACAAGAGGACAACATGCATATGCCCCACCACCGCTAGCTTCCTTCCTCTTGAAAAGAAAGGAGGGCACTTGAGAAGCATCTCTTGAGTTGTCATCTCCAGAGGTGTGTGTTTGCGACCGAGAAAGGGAGAGAAAGAAGAAGAGAGAGAGAAGAGAAAAGAAATAAAAGCAAAACCCTAAAATAAAAGACTTTATTTAAAAATAAAAACTTACAAAGAAATATCTTTCTCCCAAATTGTTCCTCCCACTCTTCACCTTCTTACAAAACAAGGGGCTTATATAGGCCTCTCAGTGAAAATACCAAAAACCTATGAAATTAGCTAGTTATTGGGCCAGTCAGTAATACACCAAGTTTGGAGCGGTTTGGCATTAATTACAAAGCATGACGAGAGGCATCAATTTCGCTAAGTGAGGAATTTCGTAACTATTGAAATCAACAGTCTAGCGAAAACATGAAACCATTGGGATGGAAAATTTCGCTAGCTAGCGAAATTTCGCTAGCTAGCGAAATTTAAGCTAATAAACGAATTCTTGTGAGTAAGCGAAATTAGGTTTTTCGCTGGGATCGGTGCTAGCGAAATTGGGATGAGTCTAGCGAATTTGGTCTGTTTCTTTAAGGTTGTAAAATTTTTCGCTGGGTTGCGAAATTTTAGCGATCCTAGCGAAAATTTTTATGGCTTTCGCGAAAATTCCGGCTTGTTGATCCTTCACTGCATTGCCTCCTGTCTTCAACTGCATCACATTTTCTTCATTTTGCCTTGGTTTTCTCATTGATTCTTGGGCTGATTGATGGCTGAGACTTGAGTTCAAACTTCATGATTCGTCATTTATCTCGACATTGAACTCCCAGTCTTGTGGCTTTCAAGCGACCAAAATACCCTCTAAATGGCATAAGTGTTACTAGAAGACTAGAACACTTCAATTGGTATAAATGACATGATTAATGTACAAAGCACTCAAAACCTATCTAATATAGGGTTCAAATTGCACTTTTTGGGCATTAATCACACCCAAACAGCGCGTTGCTAGTCCTTAAGCGATGCAAAATAAAAGGAGATGCATGTGGTGATTTTCAAAAAGATTATGATTCAAAAGGTTGATGTGCCCATACCTGATACTTTACGCCCGAGACATTTGACATCAAAATTTTTCTAAGCAGATATGAAAGAACCAAATCCATACGAGAACAATTCTATGTGATGTTGGTTCCATGATTCTCAACTTGGATTTCCACCTAAGTCTAGGTGGTCTTTTGGAATCCGAGACCCAAATTAATAAAGTGTAAAATTTGTTCCCTCCCCCGACCCTAGCATGACATGGCCTTAAGTTGTTGAACAACTAGATAGGGCTAGTTACACTTTTCTTTCTTTTTTCAAGCTATATTGTAGGATACGATGCTTAAAAATTCGAGCTTCATCAAAGTTCGGTGTAACGGGGTGCAGGTAGCTCCCAACCACTAAAGGTTTAGGGCGTCAAGCCAAAGGATCACTTGACCACTAACTCTAAAGGCTTCATCCGGACTCGAATGACCGAAAATTAAGCACCCACAAGTCATTAAAACTGCCTATCCATAGTCATATGAACACAAAATCGATGACTCCCGGCCCGATTAAGGCTTAGGGCATCGGGTTTGAACTTTAAGCCATACACCCCTCGGGCCAGGTACTCGGGTTTCAAGCAAGATTTCACGACTTTATTTTTCTTTTTCTTCTTTTCTTTCTTTTCTTTCTGCTTTTCTTTTCTTTTCCTTTTTTGGAAGACAACATTGGTCTTCAAATGTAGGTAACTTTCAAACTATCCTAGGTAGCCAACATACCTAAGGCCGGTTTGCAAGTGAAAGGTATGCAAATTCGACCTATCGAAATAATGCGGGTGCGGTGTGTGAATTAGCATAAAAGGAGAAATTTCCAAGGTACAGGCATCTTTGGCTGTGACTGACCAAATTTAATTCAAGCATGGAATTTGTTTCTAGCATAGAAATTGAAAACATGATGATTCAATCATCCCGACTTATAGCAATTCAATTGTCAGTTTGTAGCATTAATTGTCAATTTGTAGCAATTCAATTGTCAATTTACTTGTAGCAATTCCATTGTGATTGAAAGAAAACATTTACACATGGCAAAGCACAAAACATGATATGTAAAAGTCTGTATATATCCTGAATAGCTTTTAATATAGCCAAAATGGCTAGTACATGAATATCAGCTAAAAACAAAAAATATCTTTGCCTACTATGAAACAATACAAAATCTAATCAAAATCGGTAGGCGATTGATGAGTGTGCTTCAGCAATCAAAAGAAACCCTATACCACCTCAGCTGTTTGTGGTGGTGGTGGTGGTGGAGCTGAAGCTGCTGCGGTGCGGCCCGGAACATCCAATGAAGGCTGCATCGCGGTGGTGGGCTCCTCATTGACCGGGAACATGAGGAAGACCCGGGTGGGTCATAATGCAGTCGACATAGAATGTGGCAGGCGACCTCGATCTGGGCAGCTTTGTGTAGTGCAAGTGGCGGATGGCATCCATCACACCAAGCATCTCTCGAGCTAGCATGGATGTACTCAGGTGGAATGATGTCTTTGAATAGGAAGGCCTGAGTATCTCTTCTGTTCTTGATGCGTATCATGCGGAGAGATGGAGGTGAGCGATGCGGAATGGGGTCCTGCGTACCTCGGGCTCGAGGGACGGGCATATCATGCGTATGGTAGTCCTCGGCCTCGATGGTACCTCCTCTCAGTCCTGTGGTCGTATGTGGAATGAGACGGGCATAGTCATAACCCGGTCTACTGACACTACATGAAGGCATCTAGCTCTCATCTACGGCTGGGCTCCTGCAGGAATCCGTGCGCCGAGAACATAGCAGAGGAGTCTCGGCATCAGTAGTGGGATGCTCTCCGCTCGGGTCAGTTCTTTTCGATGGACCTTCTCACCAATGCAAAAGGAGGCCATCCACCCATTTCAGAGAAGTGAACCAAATCCCACGAGATCAGGTAAGTGCCTCAAGATGGCTTCCTATACGCACATAATGCTGCCCGGAGGAACAAGTAGTACGTAGCAAATGGTCAATCGGCATCGAGGCGGCGCCTCTGTCAAATCTTCACGGACCAGCGGTGATGTCTGCGGCAGGCTCGGACCATCTCCACGCAGTGGGTGAGCTGACTCTACTCTTCCCTCCCGGGTGCGCAGCGGTATGCGCAATCCGATCTTTCTTGAAATATCGGCTGGCTGAGTACACCCAGGCGGTCATCTATACCTAGGCGGATCTCTAGTGGACCGTCTGTCTCCTGGATGTCATAGAGTGAGTAGAGCGCGTACCTCTTAGGTATCACTTGTCGGAGTCGCAGGGTAGGAGTGAATACTCCTCGATCAATCTCAAAGACTCCCGATATCTGGGGTCAGCTCTCAATGCGGAGATGTCATAAAATGACTCCTGATGAAACTCTGGCGTAGGTCGCACATTCGAATGGGGTTCCTAAAATGGTGGCCTCCTCACGATCCTCGGCAGGCGGCAGTGTGGTGATGAATCGCCTCATAGATTTAGATGGCGGAGATGGTGGGGGCTGGTGGAAGATGGCTACTTTGGGCCCAGTGTCTTGGGCCGCTTGGAGGGCCGGGCCCTCCCCCAGCTCTCCCTCAGGTGGTACGGTGATGGGGCCGGGGGTCCCATCAGGGTGCGATAACGTCTAAATCCTGAGGCTCCGGAGGCTTGCCTCTGGGGCCGTTGATGGTACGGGAGGCTGGGACTGGCTGGGAACCACTCTCGGGCGTGCTAAATCTCACTCGAGGCGAAGGCGGGACCCACGAGTACGAACCATATCTAATATGAAATAAAATACGAAAGGGCTCGACTCCCTTTGAAAATATAAGCTGGCACTATATGCTCACGAGCTGAAGATCTCTGAAGGCTGCGAAGTACTGCGAAGTAATCAAAGTGACCGGGGCTCCTGGCTACTACGATATGGGCCACTGAACTGGTGGCCGATGACTCGATGAATGATCGATCTTTGGGGCGGGGCACCTACAAGCCCAGGCCGTAATTTGTGCGGCAGCGATGGCTCAGTTTTGTGGAGCTCAGCGGCCCCACTTTCGAGCGAGAGCTCGGTCGGCCCCGAGCAACTCGGCGAGTGAAACGAGCGAAATTTCCATGCTGCGTGGAGGATGCTCAGCTTCGGTCGAGTACGATGGCAGGGCTCCGAAAACTACAAAAGCCCGGTGCGAACACCGATCCTGCAGCGGTAGTGGCGGCTTCGGGGCAGCGGCGGTAGCCAGTTGGCGCGGCGGGGCCCCGGGATTCGGAGCCGCTTGGGGAGCTCGAGGCACGGCTGGGAGGGGAGAATGTGAAGTGGCATTCTAAACCAACCTCGGGTTTATATAAGCATCCAATAGTGAGAAGGGTCTTCTGCCAATTTTTGCTATTTTTAAGCGAATTTAGCTCACACAGGTACACCACACTTGGTCGAATTTCGGGATTAAAATGAAAATTAATATATTATTAAAAGTAAAAATTAAAATTAAAGTTAGGAAATAGAATATATCTAATTATTTAATATAAGATAATATAAAATACTTACCAACTTGCTAAAAATGGAAAGCTGCTAAATTAAGAAACATACTAAAAATAGCTAAAAATGGAAATTGACTAAATAACAAAAACAAAAATTGTTGGCGCAATTTGGTTTGAAACGCAAACCGATTCAATTTACCAAAATTATACGAGGGTCGAGGAGGATAATCTCACCGGCCTACTGGTGCACGGGCTAATTCCATTGTGTTGGGTGACCCGATTTTGTCTTTTGTTCACCGATGTTCATTTGTTGAATTGAGCAATTGGCTTCTAACATTGGTGTTGTTAGCTTCAAGACCAATTCTTCATCTCCGCGGTTGATCACTCCTTACATTTCACGAGTATTGTGTTTTTCTGCTGCTGATCATTGAAACAACCTCATCGGAAATTTGATTTTTAATTTCCTAGCAACTCATGTTTGTTGTTCAATGAGAAAGATATTCAACTCCATGGTCATGTTACCAAAGTTAATTGCATGACTCCATTCCGGCAATTTATTGTGCATTAGCGGTGGCGAAATGGTCTTCCTAAGATGATTGGTACATGATTGGGTTCACTTTAGCAATTGGTTCGGTCAATAAAGTACCACAAAATCTTGGTAGTAGAATTTGTCTATCTTCACTGAACATCCTCAACGCTATCCTTGAGTTTTCACGAATCTATCGGCCCGATGAGGTGTGATATTGTAGTAGGTTTTAAATCACTGGAGCCTAGCTGTATCTGAATACGATTAGGTTCTGCGGCTCTAAATCAAGCAAGGACTTTTCTGTACCAGTTCCACCAATATTGACTGGAAATTGCCAGAATCAGGGATCTTTAATAGCAGCGAGGTATTTACTTTGGTTATATGGCAGATATGTTCGGTGAAATGCCTTCTTCCAATTACAATCCCTTGTGATTGTCACGAAGATCTTTCAAAAACTTTGCATAAGTAGGGACTTGTTTGATTAGGTCCAGTAAAGGTATGTTAACCTTTACTTGCCTTAAAACCTCAAGAATGCCTGCTTGTTGAGATGCCTTCTTCTTACCTCTAAGTGCTTGTGGAAATGGAGGTGGTATGCGGTATTTCATTGAATCCTCCTCTAGGAGAATATGCTCAGGTTGCAATTCTTCTCCCTGCCTAGGTTCTTCAACAGGTTTTGGCATAGGCTGATCAACCTCTTTTCCACTTCTCAGGGTTATTATGGCCTTAACCTCATCCATTCGAATTGTTAGATGATCACCTCATGGATCCTTTAGGATTTGGAACTGTTTGTGATGGAAACCTTCCATTCTCTTGTACTTCTAGCAACTTGTTGATCTTGGTGATTGAATACTGTAGGTTATCAATTTTCTGGTTGAGATTGCTCTCAAGCCCATCTATTCTCTTATTCAATGTACTTTCTACAGTATCAATCCTTTGTGCCAGTTGCGCATTAATTCCTTGCGTTTCCTCGACAAAGTTGCCCAAAAGCGCCTTTCGAATTCAATATGGCTTGCTCAGCTGCAGGAGAGGATGGTGGTTGTTGTGACTGTGAGGAAACCAAAGCGAGGTTTGGCACGAGTACACATAAACGGGGTTGGGTCTCCATTACAAGATTAGGGTGATTATCGGTGATTGTAGAGTATTACCATATGGAGCATTGGATTGTTGTGGCTTGTATTGTCCTACAGTGTTTGCACATTCTGACATCAAATCCTTCACTGCAGGGGCCATAGGACACTGTTCTGTTGGGTGTGCAGGGGATTGGAAATTGGTGCAAGTTAAGGCATGCGAGATTTTCGATCCTTTGCGTACGCCTCTTTGGGTATTTTGCCTTGACTCCGCTGCAGCTGAGGTTGAAATCCTAAGCTCTCACGCTTTCTATCATCTTCAGGCGATTATTATCACCTTTGGTTGATGGTGGTTTCATCCTATCCGTTCTCTAGGGTTAAGCTCATCCGACCCTTAAGTTTCGACCACGTAATTTAAAAAATCCATGGCTTCATCAGGATGTTTGCTTAAAAAGTCTCCCCCACACATGGTTTCTAAGAGTTGCCTCATGGCAGGAGACATACCACCATAGAAGTGGTTCACCAACATCCATGTCAAACCCATGGTGTGGACATGCACTGATGGTTTCCATAAATCTTTCCAAACCTTTGGTAAAATCCTCTCACTATCATGAAATTGCAAAGTGTAGATTTGTCTTTTCAAATTATTGGTCTTGTGAGCACTGAAGAACTTTTTCAAGAATTCAGCCTGCAGCTCAGCCCAATTTCTTATGGTTCTAGGCCTCAATGAGTTGAGCCATATCTTGGCCTTGTCCTTTAGAGTCAATGGAAATGCCTTTAGCTTCAGCAAATCCATGTCCATCATACCTTCCTTGAAGGTAGTACAAACCTCCTCAAAATCCCTAATATGAGTGTATGGATTTTCATTTTCCATCTCTGATATGTGGGGAGTAGAGGTACAGTATGGCCTCACTTTGCTACATCTTCATTGGGAGGGATGATACGAGGATGGGGCACTAACTCTACGGAGGGTGGATGTGATCTCATGGTTACATGGGCATTTTGGTTCATGGGGTTCCTGGTTCCTTTCTGTTCCTCGGTATGGGATCCATGGTATCAGTTCAATTTTTACTAACTACTAAGCTAGGTGGCGTGTACTTATCTATTCAATCTACGGAAATTTGTCTCTATCCCCTTTATTTGCATACCACGGTTGTTACACGATTAAAGAGGCGACAAAAGCGACAAACGACACAAAATTAAAATTAACTAAAAATAATACGTGATGAATGAAAAGCGGCCCCGAAGCGGTCGATTCTGCAAAGTAAACAAGCGGCGGTTCCTGGCGAGTTTTAAAGAGTAAAGGTTACCTTCACTTGTGATGTTGATCACAAGTACTCTTCAACTTACCATTAGTAGTTTGGCACCATCCGGCAACGCGCCATTGATTCGTGCCACAATGATAGGCGCAGACTAAAATCAACAAATTTATATACACCTTAGTTCTACTGATATTATTGTTCCATTTGTGACCAACCTACCTGCATCCTGCAGCGTGTATTTATTGTGTTACTCATCGTATTGTCATTATATACCTGTGTATGTGTTGTTGTGTGACCTGCCATGTCATTCACTGCAGTATAGTGATCTAGGGTCGAACACGGATGGGTTTTCATCCTAAAATGGTTTTGCATGTCGATTGCATGAAGGTAAGGCTTTCTATTTGGACTCTTTGGTTTGGGTTTCAAAAGCGATTAGGAATGGTTTGAAAAGCGAAATTGTAAGCGAAATTAAGGGTACTGAAAAAGTTAACTTTGAAAGAATTAGGTCACTAACCACAGCAGTTGAGGGCAAACAAATTAATCTCGGGTTTTTATCCTCGCGTTATGACATACAACATATAGTCCATGGCATAACGGATCTATCTTATAAGCAAACCTCACCCATGAAACATCTCTATTTGAGTCAAAGCAATTGCTTGTCAGTTATGGCCTTTTAGTTTAAAACCCTAACATTAAATTATCATTTAAGGCTCGTAAGACCATACAAAGAACAACGATTGCATCTCACGAAACCTTTGCATCTAAAGCATGGAAGTATTGGCCAAAATAACATGATGCAAATGTTATTGTACTAATTTGAAGAGCCTAACATGTAAATATTATCTCGAAACTCGTAAAAACCATCTAAAGAACAACAGTCCTAAAGCATGTGGAAGTGGCCGTCAATAACATCCCATGTTATGCAACTAAGTTTTGAGAATAAGGCCATAAATACACTACAGTAGACTTTTAATACAAGAGAGACGACATCGTATCTTACGCCTTTGGCTAGCTGCTTCCTCTTCAAAGGAGCAGCCAGCGTCTCTTGAGTTGTCATCCTCCAAGAGGTGTGTTTGCGACCGAGAAAGGAGAGAAAAGAAGAGAGAAGAGAGAAAGAAATAAGCAAAACCTAAAATAAAAAGACTTTATTTACAAAATAAAACTTCACAAAAAATATCTTCTCCCAAATTGTTCCTCCCTCTTCACACCCCTTCTTACAAAACAAAGAGGGCTTATATAGGCCTCCTCATAAAGTAAATACCAAAAAACCTATGAAATTGGCTAAGTTATTATTGGACAATTAAGTAATACACCAAGTTTGGAGGCGGTTTGGCATTAATTACAAAAGCATGTGAGGCATCAATTTTAAGCTAGGTAGGGAATTTTAGCTAACTAAGCCGAAATCAACGGAGTCTAAACGCGAAAACATGAGAATTTTCGCTAAGGATGGAAAATTTCGCTATTCGCGAAATTTCGCTAAGCTAAGCGAAATTCTTGTGACTGTGAAATCAAGGGTTTTTCGCTGGAGCAGGTGCTAGCGAGGTGGATCAGTGCAGCGAAATTTGGTGTTTTAAGCTAAGGTTGCGGAAATTTTCGCTGGGTTGAAATTGCCCAGCAATCTGTAAAATTACCATGAAGCTTAGCGAAAATTCCAGCACTGTTGATCCTTCAACGCATTGCCTCACATCTTATTTGCATCACATTTTCTTCATTTGCCTTGGTTTTTCTCATTGATTCTTGGGGTGATTGATGGGCGAGACTTGAGTTTCAAAACTTCATGATTCGTCATTTACCATCTGACATGAACTCCAAAAGTGCGCAAAAGCACACTTAAAGCAGCCAAAATACACCCTCTAAATGGCATAAGTGTTACTAGAAGACTAGAACACTTCAATTGGTATAAATGACATGATTAATGTACAAAAGCACTCAAAACCTATCTAATATAGGGTTCAAAAAATTGCTTTTGGGCATTAATCAACTTCACTCATGGAAGTTGTTCTCCTAGAAGTCTAGTTTGCAGAAATTTGAATCACTCAGTTGGATGAGTGAAACTCCAACATGACCTAAACACAGCTGATGCCGAAACACCAAGCGTATCAAGCGGGCCGGTGTTGACCACCAAAACATAGCCTCACTTTTGTGAATTTTCTGGGTCTAATGGGATTAGGGTGGATATACTTATTTCAGGAAGATTTGTTCTCTTAGAAGTCTAGTTTACCCAAAAATTTGAATTACTCAATTTGGATGAGTGATGACCAAGTTATGGCCAAGACAAAAACATGGATTTTGGAAAATTTTTGATAGCATCTCCTCTAAAACCCCAACATTTCCTTTATACATAATCTCCTCGTTTGAGAACTATGAACCAAATAACAATCAAAACCAACTTAAAAACAACAAAACAAAGAGGGAGAAATTAGGGTAGTTTCCTAACCTTAATTTTCTTGAAACCTTCTCTTCCTCTCTTCTCCCTTTCTCTTCTTTCTTCTTCTTTCTCTTCTTCTCTTCTTCCCTTCTCTCTTTAGCAAGAAGAACCCAAGACAAAAGAGAAAATCAAACCAAATTGGTTTCTTCTCACATAAACCGTAACCCTATCTCCCTTTGAGCCAAAATGAGAGATATTTCTGTCTTCTAAGACCAGTTTTTGGTCTTATCCATATTGTTATAAGGCTGTATTCGTAAAGCCTATTTTGCATTCTTTTTGTTTGCCTTTAAAGCCTTCACTTTCTCTTTCTGTTTACACTTCAACTTATCAATATTTCTATGACAGCATATAACTTATTATCCATATGACCTTTAAGTCTTGGATAAGAAGTAAATTACTAATTACCCTTGACTCTGTAATTAATCATGGTTTTTTTTATCATTTTCTCATAGCATTTAAATTAGGAAAAATATATTCACTTACTGGCTATACTGGTATATTATAAAACAACTAGGGCATAATTTGGGGTGTTACAACTCACCCCTCTTTAAAAGAATTTCGTCATGAAATTACGGCCAGACAATTGCGGTCTTTGTGCTCATGTAGTTACTTTTGGCTCGCATAGGTTCGCCTCCACTGCCGTAGTGTTGCCCAGTACTTTCACTAACGGTACTTGCTTATTCCGTAACTGTTTTACTTCTCGAGCTAATATAGCTTTTGGCTCTTCATCATAGGAGAAATCATGTTGCACTTGCACCTCTTGCACAGGCAAGATATTCGATTCGTCTGATATGTATTTCCGAAGCATAGACACATAGAACACATCATGTAACTTGGCTAACTCTGGAGGAAGTGCCAAGCCGTGTCTGCTTGATACGATTCTCTTAAAACCTTATATGGGCCAATAGACACCTCAGACTCGGGGTTCCCTTTCTTCCTAAATATAAGCACGCTTACTCCATGGAATACCTTTAGAACACTTTATCACCCACGCCCCATATTCAATGTCCTTCATTTTCAAATCGGCATATGACTTTTGTCGATCAACGCGTTAACCTTTCATAGAATAACTTGAACTTTAACCGTATCTTTTACTAATACGGACCAATCCCTTTTCCTCATGCTCATTCAATTATGTCAAAAAAAGCATACATGAGTTCTACATCTCCCGGCCATACAAAGCCTCATATGGTGTCATGCCAATGCTTGATTGACCATTGTTGTTATAAAGCGAATTCTATCAATGGAATATATATCGACTTCCGATGAGATTCCATTACATCACGAAACGCTATCTTGAGCACTTGAATCAATCTCTCGGACTGTCCATCTATCTGCGAGTGGAATGTTGTACTTAAATTAAGTCGAGTTCCCAAGGCTAACTGTAATTCCTTCCAGAACCTTGATGTAAATCACGGATCTCTATTCGACACAATAGACAACGGCACACCATGTAATCGCATAATCTCATCCACATATAGCTTAGTTAATCGATCCATAGAATAGTCAATCCTGACTAGTATAAAATGGGCCGACTTTGTGAGCCTATCAACTATCACCCATACAGAATCATGCTTACTTTGTGTAGAGGAAGACCCGGACCATAGTACATAGCAATATTGTCCCGCTTCCCTTTGGCGTGGGCAGAAGCGGGTTGCTGATAGGATGGTACTTGGTTTTAACTTGCTGCGACCACGTCAAACATTTGGATTTACATACTCTGTCACATCCACTTTTCCACATTCCTCTCCACCGATATGCATTTCAAATCTTGGTACACATCTTATTTACCTCGGGGATAAATGGTAAATGCAGTATTATAGGCTTCATAAGTAACTTTTCTTGACTCATTATCGGATGGCGCACGTAATCCTGATACGGAAATACAAACCTTCATCTTCTTTTCTTGAAAAATCAGTCTTATACTATATATAACCAATTGTACCTTTTACGCATCTCTTCACATCAATTTTAAAGCATCTATAATCATTTGTTTTTAAACAGGTTGTGCTTTTAATTGAGCTAATATAGCTCCATCAAATACTATTCTCTATTCACTGCACTGTATTAACAAAGCTGCCATTGACTTTCTACTTAAGGCATTTGCTACCACATTAGCTTTTCCGGGATGGTAGTATATTATGCAGTCATAATCTTTGAACAACTCCAACCACCCCCGTTGTCTTAAATTAAGCTCCTTCTACGTTAACAAATATTTGAAACTTTTATGATCTGTTTAAATTATGTATTTTTCACCATATAAGTAGTGTCGCCATATCTTCAAAGCAAATACTACCACAACCAATTCCAAAAAATATGTGGGATAATTTTCTTCATGAGGCTTCAACTGTCTGGATGCATATGCCACAACTTTACCATCTTGCATTAACATACAACCTAGACCCGATTCTTGACATCACTGCTGAGCCTCTCTTTACCCGGGGTAGGCTACGTTAATATTAATTGCTTGATAACATTTCCTTCAACTGCTCAAAACTATCTTGACATTTATATGTCTCTTTCGAACTTCTCACATTTCACGAATAATTTAGTGAGTGGGGACTATGTGAGAGAATACATTCACAAATCTTCTATAATATCCTACTAGGCTGAAACTTCTCACTTGAGTCACACTTTGAGGCGGTTTCCAATTCTACAGCTTCAATCTTCGCAGGGATCAACGCTCTTATACCCTCGTATCCCATAATATAACTAGGGAATGGGAAACTGTTTAGCGAAAATCACATTCTCTAAGCAACATACAACTTCTTCTCTCTCAAAGTCACAGCCAAAACTATTTTCAAATGTTGCTCATGCTCCACCATCATATGCGGAATATACCAATATATCATCAATAAAGACCACGACAAATTGATCTAAATAGGAATTCGAAACACCACATTCATCAAATCCATGAATGCTACGGTGCATTAGTCAGCGAATGGCATTACAGAAGTATCGCAATGGCCATGTCGAGTTCGAATGCTATCTTAGATCGACATCTTTGCTCTTATTGATAGTACCACACGATGCAGGTTTATCTTTAAGAAGACACCCGCTCCTTTTAACTGATCAAAGAGATCTTCAATTCTCGGTAATGGGTATTTTTTTTCACTGTCACCTTATTGATTTGCCGATGATCAGTATTTTGCTCCAAGTAGAGTGCCATCTTTCTTTCTGAACAAAACAAGTGCACCCCGAGGAGAAACACTAGGTCGAATCGAAGCACCTTTTATCTAGAAGCTCTTATGATTAATTTTTAGCTCTTTCCAACTCGAGTTGGAGTCATCACATGGTGCCACACAAGAGTAAAGAGATGTTCCTAGTAAAATCTCAATAGATAAATCCACTTCATTTTCAGGTAGAATACCAGGTAACTCTTCGGGGAACACATCCGAAAAATCTTTCACAACCAGAATATTTTCCAATTCTATTTGACCTCTTTTAGAGTCAAGCATCAAAGCCAAAAAGGCCTCACATCCTTTTCTCATCAATCGTCGGGCTTGCATAGCTGAAATCACATTAGACATTAGGCTAGAACGAACACCATGTACTATCACTTCAGACTGATCAGAACATCTAAGCCATACTATCTTTTATCCTGTCCAATTATATCCGGTGTTTGAGAACCAATCTGTTTCCTAAATCAAATCAAATTCACGAAATGGTAAGAGCGATCGTCGTGAGAAAATTCCACATCTGCGAATAACTATAGGGCAATTCTTATACACTCTATTAACCTTAACACTTTGCCCCATATGACTAGGTACATGCATATTATATAACAATCTCCCCACTGATGTTATCTTATCGAACACATGCTCAATGCATGCATATGAATGGGTAGAAACAGGGCCAATCAATGCATTCATCTTAATATCATATAGAGAAATATACCGACAATCGCACTTCGGAGCATCCCGGTCTCACGAACCTTCATAGCATATGCTCATGTCTTTGAAATTTGTAAGGCATAGGACGATCTACTGTCTTTAACAGTGTGCCTCCTCGTCCTTTATGCTGGCTTTGACCCCCTCGACCTCTACCTCTATCTCGAGTCGACGGTGGTGCCGCAGACCTCCCTCTGCTGTTACTCTAAGGATTCCTATTGTCCCTTGACTCTTTGGGACAAATTTCCATAAAATGTCCTATGCTTCCACATCTGAAGCACCCTCCTGTCAATAATCTGCAAACTCCCAAATGTCATCGATGGTAATAAGGGCACTCTAGAGTTTCTCCTGGTCGGATTGAAGCCTTATTTGCCGGTACTAGGTACTCTTGTATTTCTTGTGTTCTTCCTTATGGCGAACTATGTGCGACTCGATTTAGGGACTCTGGCTCTTTACGAGGGAGGAAGAGCTCCTCTAGAAGCTTCCTCATACGAAATCTTTCTCACTGTTTGCTTTCGTATTTCTCCACTTTCATTGTTGCTTACACCAACTGATAGAAATTTACTTGCTGGAGTAATGTCACAGGCGCTAGATATCTTTTTATGGACTCATTTAGTCCATCCTCAAATTGCCTACATCGAAATGCCTCTGTGAGGACTGATTAAGGTGCGTACTTGCTAAGATGGCTGAATTCTTTCTCATATTCAACCACTGATAAGTTCTTTTGCTTCATATTCAAGAACTTCACTTGGTCTCCTGTACATATCGAGTCATGTTGGCCTTAGACACTTTGACGAAAAACTCCCATGGTATGGGATCTAGAAACCTCGGACTCCTCAACACTAGCTTCCACCAATCATAAGCCTTTGCTTTCTCACTGATAGAAATTGCACATGCCATTCTTTGATCGAGAGGGCATCTCACCTCCTCCATTATTCTTTGCAGCTTTTCCAACCAGAATTCAGCTTTATCGAACTCTTCCATGTTTGACCCATGGAATTCCTCAGCCCCATGTCTTCTTATCATGTCTATCGAGGCTTTGGGGTATCAATCTCTCCCAATACGGAGGCCATGTCTACGGGATATTCTTCGCAAGGCTTCTGTTTGGATCGGTAGGGCATGACTCTCACTTTCAATGATTCGAAGGATCCGAAGCGGGTAACCCTTGATCTCCTAGGTTAACACTCTCAGCTTCTTCTTCAACTGGATTAGGAGGACGATCCATCTATACAAAACACAAGAACATCCACATCAGGCCAACACATTATTAAACACATGCTTTTCTATCATATACTCTATTCCAGAGCCGCCTAAACCTTGGCTATGATACCACTTAATTGTCGCGCCCTTACCTCCGCCTAGGCGAATAGTGGGAACGTGCACGAGACTATGACTCTTTAACCTGTTTTTCTGTCATTGGTGGGCCCAATTTATATATTTTTTCATAAAGAAATAAAACTTATAACATATACATATAAAACAACCACCGTAGTGGTGTTTATAATATTTTGTACATATATCCGAGTCTCATTTACTTGTTCTTATACAATTTCACTATTAAAAACTCTACATTTACCATACAAAAACAAATCCAAAACCTACATGTGGTGGACTTCTACAGTTGTGTTAGCCTTGTTGTATGCGGAATATCATGGAAGTCCTCTTCGGTACCTACACAGATAAACACCCGTGCTAAGCTTTATAGCTTAGTGGGAATCCATAAATATGGACGACCACTATAACGATCGTCACAACACTTCATAACATTTTATTCATAATACATGTTACTTCTCATATCATTATAATTAAATTACATATTGCATTTCATATCATTTACATGTTTCACGCCTTTTATAAACATTAATTTCATCATCTTAGGTCATGCACGCATATTCAAAGTGAATGCAGGAAAGGCGTATGTTCTAAAATTTACTATCACTATACGAGACAATGATCTATAAACTGTACTGTATTGTATGACTCAACAAAGCCACTGTAATGATCCAAACGGGATCCATGTCATCGACGAGCAGGGTCACTGCATACGTAAAGCGTATCTTTGTAGCATTTGTTATCCCCTATAAACATGTCTATCTATCCAACTACGGTTATAGCGGTGTCGGGTTTTATTATGTTTTTAACAATCTTTCAAGTATCGCAAAAAGATATCTCATATACATGAATAACGTGATATCATGTATGCTTATAGAATATTCATTATCAAAATAATCTCTTATAAACATTTAATTGTACTTTGCACTTTTTCATATAACAAAATTATACATGTATTCTCTTTAGCTTTCATAACACATGTTATCATGATCATCTCAATATGATGCATTATTTCATATAACAATAAATTTATATAGCCTTTATATAATTTCAGTTTCCATAACCAATTATGCCTGAACAGTTCGAGGTAGCTCCCAAGTCCATTTTCGACTACAATTTGACCACATGCGAGTTGTTAGAGAAAGTGATCTTAACTCAATATACCCTATGTGTTAAGTTTCTTATGGTTCCAAAATTTGTCATTTGGTCTTTCAAAAAAAAAAATCATATCATTTGAACTTTTAATTTGGGAGATATGGTCTAAACATTTCGAACTGCTCCTAGATAGTTTCCAGGAATAGAATATGGAATTGTGTCCTATATCTGAAAATTTTTTGGGAATGTTAGAGACATAATTTGACGATACTTTCTTCATGAAAGTTGTTCTCCCTGATGTTTAGTTTGTACAAAAATTTGAATCACCTCATTTGGATCAATATAACTCAAGTTATGATTTAAACAACCCCGGGGAGTACTCGATTTAAGGGGTACATTGAGATAGGTTCCCCCGGGGACATAACCGTTCCCTTACTTTGATGAATTTCTAGTAACAATGGGGACTAAAATTGGCTATACTTCCTTCATGGGAGTTGTTCTCCTAGAAGTATAGTTTCCTCAGAAATTTGAATCACTCAATTTGGATGAATGAAACTCAACTTATGACCTAAACACCAAAACTGTCCCAAAACACCAAAATTGTATCAAAACCAAACCAGAATTGACCCGAAAATAGAGCCTCACTTTGAAGAATTTTCTGGGTCTAATGGGGTCCAAATTTGGATACACTTATTTCATGGAGATTTGTTTTCTGATCTAGTTTATCAAAATTTGGATACTCAAATTGAATGAGTGATATGGCAAGTTATAATTCAAGACAAAATGTGGATTTGGAAAATTTTATAGCATCTCCACAAACCCGATATTTCCTTTATACATAATCTCTAGTTTAGACCACAAACCAAATAACAATTAAAACCAACTTAAAACCAACAAAAACAAAAAAACAAAGAGAGAAATTATGGTAGTTTCCTAACCATAATTTTCTTGAAACCTTATCTTCCTCTCTTCTCCCTTTCTCTTCTTTCTTCTTCCTTCTCTTCTTCTCTTCTCTTTTTAGCAAGTAGAACCCAAGACAAAAGAGAAAATCAAACCAAATTGGCTTCCTCTCATAAAAACCAAAACCTTAGCTCTCTTTGAGCCAAAATGAGATATTTCTCTCCTTCCAAGACCAGTTTTTGGTCTTATCCCTTATTTGCTATTAGGCCATGTTTGGCAAAACCCATTTTTTTGCATTCATTTCCCATTTTTGCATTTAAAGCCCTTTATTTCTCTTTCATTTACACTTCAACTTATCAATATTTCTATGTTGGCATATAAACTTATTATCATATGACCTTTAGGTCCTGGATCGGTAAATTACTAATTTACCCTTGACTCTTTGATTAATTTTGGTTTTTTTATCATTTTTCTCACTTAGCATTTAAATTCCAGAAAAATATATATTTAATTTTATTATATCCTAAACATGTTATAAAACGACTAGGGCATAATTTTGGGTGTTACACAGCCCCTTAATAGCCATAAAGCTAGGCCCTGAGCAATCGAGCAGATGAAAATAAACCACGAAATTAAAGAGAAAGAGGCCAC
This sequence comes from Tetrastigma voinierianum, assembly GCA_016808115.1. Lineage (NCBI taxonomy): Eukaryota > Viridiplantae > Streptophyta > Magnoliopsida > Vitales > Vitaceae > Tetrastigma > Tetrastigma voinierianum. Next base: position 918,108 of record JAEQBH010003961.1, read on the forward strand.
TACCTCTTTGAGTGTAGTAGAAATGTAGGAGGCCTCAAGAACACTTCCTAAGCCCAAAACCTTTGATTTCCCAAAATCTCCTCCATTGGATCTTTGGTGAAACTCTTCGTTTTTGGTACACACGTGTAGCCCTCGTCGAGGAGATGAACTTTAGTTCTTGGCTCGACGAATTTCGATTGACGGAACTCCGAGGATCATCAAAAGAAGTCTTTGACTTCTCTCTTCCTCTCCCTCTTGGTCTCCCATGGCCAAACCAGAAGAATGAGATATTTTCTCCAAAAAATCTGATTTTTCTAACCTTATCCATAACTTAAAGACTTGGCCCACGTTGCGCCACATGTCCGCTACTTGTTCGGGTCTGTTTTTGCCCCCAAAGCGATTAATTTCGTCTTGGTTTAAGTTTAAATTCTTTTATATGAACTTTATTTAAATTATTTTCCAACTTTCAATATTTTCTTAAAAATATCGTTTTTGGGAGTTATCAGGACACTCATCCCCCCGAAAAACGTGAAAAATCCGACTATCTCGGAATTTGACGAAATTCGTCTAGGTGACTAGATTTTGCGAGAAGAATCCAACGATGAGGTTCGTTTCATCATCTGAGATTTAGAAAAAATTTCAGGTTTTCAACTCGTACCGTAGTGACAATTTACCGTTTTGCCCTTTTTCAGGAAAAGTTCAAATTTATCCGGGTTTTACAGTTTCGAACCTCCGGGTCCAATCCGTGAACTTGCCTAGCGCATCCTCACTCTCCTAGCTAGCCTTTCGCCTCAATAGACCCTTTCACTAAACCAAGCACTCTCGCATAGGAGGGACCCCGTGTCGCTTAGTGACTCGCTCAGCTAGGATAGCCTCCATCTCCTTCACCTGCGAGCTTCTAGCCTACCGCTGGTGCCCATCTTTTCGAGGCCTAGAGTGTTGTCCCCTCTTCTTGCCCATTGACTTCTCCTTGTCCTTAAGGATTCTATTCCCATGTGGGCTTGCTACCTTGGCCTGCTCCCCTGCCTCACTTCCTTGTGAGCTAGCCTTGGACATGACTTAGAGGGTGTCTAACATCTGCATCGAGCCTAGGAGTTCCTCCTCTTCATCCTCCTTTTTGCTTTTCTTGATCAAGGCATTAAGTGCCCCTTCTTTGGGCATTCCACTTGCAAATGCGTTTGTGCGCGCTGAAGCACCTTAGACTTGATGTAGACTCCTACTACTTGCCCTTACCCTTATCCCAATTGTAAGGCTTGCCTTTCCCATACATGGTAGTATTGGGAGACACCTCTTCTCCCCCACCCGTGGTGTGGCTATCCTCTGAGCCCTCATCGTAAGAATATCGGCTCCTCCTATAATCCCCTAAAGACTCGACGACCGCCATTGCAGTTGCTATGTCTTGCACCCCTCTTCGCCTTAGTTCCTACTCGGCCCATCCTTGTCGATTGTCCGTGAAGTTGAAAAGAAGGTCTTCCTTATCTACATTAGGAATCTTAAGTATTAAAGCGAAAACTCCTTGACATACTCCCGTATTGACCCCATGTGCTTGAGACGCTTCATTCTCCTTCGAGCCTGATATACCACATCCTTGAGGTAGAACTGCCTCATGATCTCCCTTTTAAAGACATCCAACGTGTCTATGTTACACAAGCCCTTCTCCATGTCGGCGAACTATCTCCACCACCATAGTGTAGCCATGTTAGTCAAGTAAAGGGTAGCAATCCTCACCTTAGATGCCTTATCCTATAGGTTGATCGCCTCAAAGTACCACTCCATTTTCCATAAGAAGTTATCCAACCCCTTGGCATCCCTCTTGCCATCAAACACTTGTGGCTTCGATAACTCCACTAGTGGCGCCTTAGAAGTAGCCATATCCCTTATCGATACTGCGACCTTAAAGATGGCTAACTCTTGCCTTACCTCCTCGTCTCGAGCTTCTACCTGCTTAGTTAAGGCCTCCACCCTGGACCCTAAGCTAGCGAGCATATTTAGGACCTTCGTGAACTCCTCATGCGACACCATTGGGATCGGCAAGCCTTGCATCAACTCTTGAAGGTCTTGGATTTTCCCTCTCAAATCCTTCATGCCCTCACAATGCTTTGCTCCAATAGGTCTAACCCCTCCTTAGTGTTTGCCATATCAAGCTCTAGCCGGAAACCTATACATCCAAGCTAATGATAGCATCATGAGACTTATCCTTCCTCCCTCGCCCCTTGGCCAAAGGGTTAAGGTCCCTACCCCTAATCTCAAATTGAACCACGTACCATGTCAATGGTGATTAATCATCAATAAGCATGAAACATAAAATATAACATTTATTAGAAATGCGATTCAAAAATCAAATAGAAAGTAAATCAAACCCCAAATATATAAATTAAAACTAAACTACATCTAAAACCCTAGAAAACAAAATCATTTCATAATGAGAAGAAATACAACCATAGAAGTGAAAGAAAACATCAAAAGACTTCCTCTCCTTCTTTAATCTTCCTTCTTCCCAAGAGAGTTGTGCCCTAGGGTTTCTAACCCTAGGGACTTCTTTATTCTCTATCCCCTTTATCTTCCAATATGCCCTAATCGTCTTCCATTTATATGGGTCTTCGAAATAGGTTGGTTGTGGGCTAAACAAGGAGTTGGGTTGTAGGTGAAGTCGTGACCTGACGTCGCAACATGCGGGGTGTCTTAACTTCAAATCTCGGCTATGTCACGACGTCGTGGCTTGCACACCATGACATGGGTGCATGGTGACGTCGCGATGTGAGGCTGCAAATGACACATCTTGCTTTTCTCCTCTTTTTGCTCCAATTCAGCACCTTCTTTGCTTCATATTGCTCCTTTGCCTCAAGATTATACCTACATGCAAATATGAAAGAAAAGTGCATTAAAACACTTATTAAAATAGTAAAAACATGCATAAAACTACCTAAAATATGGGATAAAATGAGTATATTACATACTCATCATGAGCATAAAGCCTTGTTGAGTATGCCAGCTTGTTGGGCACTTGGCATTGGTAGGGCATAAAGCCCTGGTATGCCTGCTTGTTGGGTACTTAGCCTAGTCAACTTGTTAGGCACTTGGCCTAGTTGACTTGTTGGGCACTTGGCCTTGCTGATTTGTTAGGCACTTGGCCTTACCGGTTTGTTGGGCATAGTCTTAGTTAGAGCGGCCTTGCAGTATCTTTGGTTTTGGGCACTTGGCCTTGTTGGCTTGTCTGTCACTTGGCCTTATGACGTGAACTCACGAGGGAAAACCTTTTTGAACCCAGAATCTGAATTAGTCTTCAAACCCTCAAAAAGAAAAAAAAAAACCAAGTAATAGATAAATACCTTGACCCAGTGATCAACAAGGAACAAAGAACCAAAGGTTTGAAAGAATCTAAACCTGTTGAATACTTGTCCAAAGGACCCGCTGAAATCTTGCTTCAGGAACCCAATAAAACTCGTTTCAAGAACTCAGATTTGATGGGTGAATGCCACAAAGAAATGTTTATTTGATAAGTTCAGAAGTTCATTCAAAAACAAGAGGAGAAAACTCAACTCTCTTAATCTGAAAATTTTTAGAATATCAATCATCAAAGTTGTTTTTTTCAATAGCATAATGTCTTATTTATATGATCAGCGGATAACCTAATTAAATAGCTAGAATTTAGCCTAAAACAAACCAGTTCGTAGCCAACAAAAATACAAATATGGGTTTAGTTTCATGAAAATCAGCCCCCATTAATTAAAATAAATAAATGGTTCAACCTAATTAAATTGCCCAACTCTTCAGTTGCTTGAATCAGATTAATTAAGGCTACTCCCTCCTTATTGAAGCCCATCTTGAAAGTAGAAATCTTGTTAACTAGGTGTCCAAATTCGACCCAAGTTGATTGCACCAGCCCAGCCATTGCTTCCTTGATCTTCTTAGCTCTTGACCTTGTAATTGGTCTATCTGGAACATTTAAGGGATCGTGAACAGTAACTTCTGTCAGTCCACCAAGGGCTCATCATTCCCTCTCTCCTCAAAGGATTTGACCTCGAATCTTCACCTACATCAAATAGAGAAAGATCAACAACATTAAAAGAAGTAGCGCGCTACACATTATACTCACCTGGAAGATCCGCTGTATGCATTGTCATTAATCTTTTTCCAGGATTTGAAATGGTCCATCTCACTCTGCAGTTGCTTGAATCTTGTCTTTGCGTCTCTCTTTCCTCGTATTACCCCAGAGCTGCAATCCTCCCGGGCTCAAGGTGACACGCCTCCTTCCCTTGTATGGGAAGCATACTGTTCATTCTTTTTCTCAATCTGAAGCCTAACCTTCTCATGAATGGACTTCACTAATTCAACTTTCTTTTTTCCATCCAAGCTATCCCTTTCATTTACAGGTAAAGGCATCAAATCCAAAGGAGTTGTTGGATTAAAACCATAAACAACGAAGGAGAATAAGTAGTAGTATGCATGGTCTATTGTATAAACTACATGAATGGCAGACAATCTTCCCAAGTAGATTCTTATTAATGACAGTGCTCAAAAGTTGAGATAAAGTCCTATTAACTACCTCAGTTTGTCTATCTATTTGTGGATGACAAGTGGTGGAAAATAGAAGTTTAGTGCCCAACTTGCCCCACAAAACTTTCCAAAAGTAGATAAGGAACTTAACATCCCTATCTGACACAATACTTCTAGGCACACTATGAAGTCGCACTATTTCCTGGAAAAATAAATCAGCAATGTATGTGGCATCATATGTTTTATGGAATGGAATGAAATGTGCCATCTTACTAAATCTATCCACAACCACAAAAATAGAACTCTACCCCTTTTTTGTCCTAGGCAGCCCCAAAACATAGTCCATTGATATGTCACCCATGGCTTACTAGGAACAGGTAAGGGTGTATACAACCCATATGACATAACCTTAGATTTGGCCTTTCTACATGTAATGCATCTACCACAAAAATCAGATGAATCTTTTTTTTTCATCTTAGGCCAAAACAAATGTTCATGCAAGATCTCTAAAGTTTTCCTAACACCAAAGTGTCCCATCAACCCCCCACCATGTGCCTTACGCACCAACAATTCACGCATTGAACAATTTAGCACACACAACTTATTTCCCCTAAACAAGTAACCATCATGCTTATAGAAATTTTCAAATGTTGTCTTATCACATGCCATATACACATCAACGAATCCTTATCGACTAGCATACATATCTTTCACATACTCGAATCCGAGCATTTTAGCACCCAAGAAAGAGTTAGAAGCATGCAACCGGGATAAAGCATCAGCAACCACACTTTCCTTACCTTGCTTGTATCGAATAACATAAGGGAAAGTCTCAATGTACTCCATCCATCTAGCATGCCTCTTGTTCAACTTACCTTGGCCCTTGAGATGTTTCAACGATTTATGATCAGTATGGATTACAAACTCCTTAGGTCATAGATAGTGTTGCCAAGTCTCTAAAGCTCTAACAAGTGCATAGAGCTCTTTGTCATAAGTTGGGTAATTCAAAGCTGCTCCTCCCAACTTCTCACTGAAAAATGCTATTGGCCGCTTATCCTGCATCAAAACAGCTCCAATTCCTATTCCTGAGGCATCACATTCAATCTCAAAAGTTTTGTTAAAGTCAAATAATGCTAACACATGTGCAGAACATAACCTTTCTTTAATAACAACAAATGCATTTTCTTGATCATTGCTCTAATGAAAACCAACATTCTTTTTAACAATTTTAGTGAGTGGTGCAGCAATTGTGCTAAAGTCTTTAACAAACCGCCGATAAAAACTAGCAAAACCATGAAAGCTTTTTACCTCAGTGATGCTCTTAGGTGTGGACCACACCTTGATCGCCTTAACTTTCTCTTCATCCACTTCAATACCTTTTCCACTAATAACAAAACCAAGGAAAACAACTTTCTCCATGCAAAAAGTACATTTATGAAAATTAGCATACAACTTTTCATTTCTCAAAACAGCAAGCACACATCTCAAATGCTCAACATGCTCATCTAAAGTCTTGCTATACACCTAGGATGTCATCAGGAAACAAGCAACAACAAACTTTCCGATGAATGCACACAAAGCGGGGGTTCATCGATCATGAAAGTGCTAGGTGCATTAGTAAGACCAAATGGCATAACTAACCATTCATACAATCCATATTTAGTCTTAAATTCAGTTTTCCATTCATCACCTTCTTTCATTCTTATTTGATGATATCCACTCTTAAGATTTACTTGCTGAAAATACAAGACCCATGCAACTCATCAAGCATATCATCTAACCTAGGTATAGGATGACAATACTTTACCGTAATGTTGTTTACGACTTTGTAATCAATGCACATACGCCACGTCCCATCCTTTTTAGGCACCAAAAGTACTAGTACTGCACATGGACTCATGCTTTCCCTCACATATCCCTTGCTCATCAACTCTTCAACTTGCCTTTGAAGCTCCTTTGTTTCCTCGGGATTACTTCTATAGGTTGGTCGATTTGGGATAAAAACCCTAGGTATGAAATCAATTTGATGTTCAATACCTCTAATGGGTGGTAGCCCGCTAGGAACTTCCTCCGGGAACACATCCTCGAACTCCTGCAACAAAGAAAGCAATGGCCCAGGAAGGGTGGTTAGCTTCATACGTTAGTACAGGGTAGGATTCCTTGTATACCATAAAAATCATTGGGCGATCTTGCCATAAAGCCTTCTAACCTCACTTTCTTTACATAGAAACTGTTTTGTTTTCCCTCTCTCAACTGATTCTTTGCTTGTTTTCTTTTCCCTCCTCATTTTCTTGAAGTTTCAGCCTCACTCTTTCTTTTTTTCTCAACCTCACTCAGCAATTTCATTTGATCCTCATAGATTTGCTTTGGAGATAAAGGAACAAGTGTAACTGATTTACCATCTTTTACAAAGTTGTACCTATTTCTAACACCATCATGCATCACCTTTCTATCATATTGTCACGGTCTCCCCAACAAGATATGGCCAGCATACATAGGAACCACATCACAAACACTGTCTTTGTACCTCCAATCTTGAAGACACACTAAGACTTGCTTATTCACCTTGACCTCCCCACAATCATTCAACCATTGCAGCTTGTAAGGCCTTGGATGTTTCAACAAAGGCAAGCCCAACTTCTCAACAAAGGTATTACTAGCAGCATTGATACGGCTGCAGCCAATGATCATACTACATACCTTATGACCCAGTAACACTATCTAGTATGAAATATGTTCTCCTTCTTTGAGTGCTGTTTCATCCCACCTTGATTTGTGTGTTAAGAGCATGCCTGAATGTGAGTTCACCTTCCTCGGCATATGCTTTCCACGTCACATCACCTTAGTATCTTTGAATGTGGCATATCATCACTATCATTCTCACTTGTGGTCTCCGCTTCCCCATTGTCTTTAATAATCATCACCCTTTTGTTTGGACATTGTGAAGCAATATGACCTGAACCCAAACATTTGAAACATTGAATGTCATGATTACGATTGACTTGGGTTTCAAATTTACCTTTATGCTTGGTAGAGTCATCTTCCTTGCTCTTGGAAGTCTCGATTTTGGACTTGGAAATAGCCTTGTCACGTGTTTCATTACTGCCCCACTTTGATTTCCATGTAGAGTAGAGCGAAAAAGAATATACTCTTTGGTCCCTTCCTTTTCAATTGCCTTTCCACCTTCATAGCCACATATGCCACATGTCCTCGACTCCACATAATGTTGTAACTCCACCACATTAACAATGTCCCGATTCAAACCATTCAAAAACCTTGCCATTGTAGCCTCTCGATCCTCCCCAACATTAGCTCTAATCCTTAGCCTCCATATCCTTGTGATAATCTTCCACCTCTTTGGACGCGTGTCAGACTTTAGAGCCTTTGGAAAAGATCCCTATGATAATGGCCAGGTATGAATCTTCTTCTCATGAGAGCCTTTAAATCATCCCAAGTATCAATAGGCCTCTCGTAATTCCTCCTCTTGCTGGTTACTACTTGATCCCACCAAACAAGTGCAAAGTCTTGGAACTCAACAACTGCTAGTTTTACCTTCTTTTCCTCTGAATAGTTATGGCAATCAAAGATCAACTCAATCTTCTTTTCCCACCCTAAATATGCCTCTGGATCATTTCTACCTTGGAAAGGTGGTATTTTCATTTTGATACTCCCAAGGTTCCTGTCTACCATATCTCTGCCCAACAAGTTTCTTCTAGGCCCCTTTTCATGCCTAAGATGTCCACCTCTGCCCATATCAGCTCCAATAGCATAATTATCCTCATCATCCTCAAGGACTAACTCATCTTCTTCATCAAATTCAAATGATGGTTCATGAGCACGCCTTTGTTTCCTCTAACATTAGGACCTCTTAGTGACCCTTTGTAAATTGCTATGGTAGCATCTTATGTATCCATTCTATCCCTTCAGTTCATTAAACATGATGTTTGGCAATAAATTGTTGGTGCATGTGGCTTGCGTGTTGTGAATGCACCATCATCTCTATTCCTTGAACTTACCCTCATTGGACATATTTTGAATACCTGCAAGAACAATGTCAGTAATAAAACCTCACACACTCCCTTACGTGTTTACACTCGAAAGATGACACTCCACTCGTGTTTCACTCTTTCTGGCTTTTTCCTGAAACTAATCTCACACACTCTAGCCTTTTACCACTCTTGTTTTCACTCTCAAGTTCTTTAAGACCTAGTTGAACTCAAAAAAATTCCACAAACCAATGTTTAGTCCAGCACAGCGCCCCATTTCGGGGTCCGGGTTGACAATCGTCGACACAGGAAAAACACAGCCATGTCTCATATCACGAGACCCATACGTGAGTAAAAATGGTCACCTTGGCCCACACATCATACTCTCCAAAATATCATCAACTAGATTTTATAGTTTAAAGTTATTTGTCACTCTTAATACAAACATATATTAAAATTAAGAATTCTAATACATGTTTTACAAATGTATCTACCAAAAGCCACATGTTGGCTTTCTTCTCAAAACGGCCTCACAATGGCGTCGTCTTCCGTTTGTTGTACACGGAAATGATTTTCCCTCGACATGGTGAGCAATGCCCAATAGTGGATTAGCCCTCGGTTCTCCCCACCTAAGTGCACATGTAATGGCAACCAAACACATTCAAGAAAATGCATGATCCACATGAATGTCTACATGCCCAATCCCGTGTCTCGAGTCCTCACGGAAGCTCCCTCACACGTACTAAGCCGTGCCTTGAAAATAATTTATTTTCGAACAAAATATTTGTTTTAATTGGGGACAACCCTCCGATATAAATACGTTGGACAATCTCACGAGGTGAATTTGTTTGGGTAACTCTCGGAAACAATTCCTTGGGCCCCTCCGGCGTGATTGTGGACAATCTTCCCGACACAATTCTTGACGACTTTACGATAAAATTATTATTTTTAATAATTTTACAAATGAGTCATCGTTTGGACAACCCTCACGATTTTATTTTCATGCACTCACACCTACCGTTCTAGGGTGCCGAGTGCATATGGAATGCGATATGCCATTTCCGACAATTCATGTTAATATATATCCATCGCCCATATACTAGCAAAAGTTGCTCACAACATCATGTTATTCAATTCATAGCAATAACACCAAAATTAGCTCACATGAGCTAATAACCAATTCAAGCAATTCATTTTGAATCACCTAAGCAACACACAAATCACACATAAATCACATGAACAGTAAAACCCTAGGTCTCGACACTGTTCATGGCCACACTAGGGATTTTCTTCACTTTGTCCAAATATTTTGGGACCGAAAACACGATCATCCAGACCTTAACAAATCCACATCCATTAAAATGGCTCTTAGCCAAAGAATAAATCAAGTTGGAGAAGACCCCTACCTCTCGGATTTGTCGAAACTCCACAAAATCGGTGTCCACACGTAACCCTTGCAACGTAGATCAACTTCTCATCTTGCTCCGACGAGAACCAACGGTCCGAAAGCCGGGAAATCTAAAGAGAAGTTGGACTTTCTCTCTCTAAAACTGTTTTTCTCCTCTCACTGCATGTACCCCGGCAAAAATGGAGAAGATGATGTCTTTTATTCTTTTCTTTTCTTTAATTCCCTTTTTGTCCTTTAGTTTGACTTTAAGGGCTTTTTGACACATAGCTTAATCTAAGCCATTTATCTCTTATCCTTTCACTAATCATGCAACATGTGTCACATGAGTACATGTAGTAGGTGACTCTTGTCACATCACATGCCTCTCACAAGCTGTCATACGGTACCCGACACCCGATGCCTCGAAAGACGTGAAATTCTTACCGTCTCAGAATTAGACGAAATTCGGCGTGGTGGCTAGATTTCACGAGACGATTCCAACGGTGAAGTCCGTTTCGTCATCCGAGATTTAGAAAAATCCGGTTTTGGCGCAAAAATACCATTTTACCATTTACCATTTTGAAGAGTCTAGAGATTTTCTCGGGTTTACATTCTCCCACTTAAAGAATTTACGTCCCAAAATTTCGGTACAATCACAACAAATCACATGCATATGCAACGTGCACTATGCCATGCATGTAAACTAGTCATTTAGTATTCTGCGACTAAACCACATACCTTCGTCCCTAAGCAAGAGCGGATAGGTTGCCAGCATCGTGTCCTCCGCTCCACGTTGACTTCTCCACTCCGCGGTGCTGCCATAGCACCCTCACTAACCTCACGGTCTTATTGGCCATGAAACCCGATCAGGCTATGTAATGCACACTTTGGTCTCCTCTGGGTCCATCTATGTCCCAGCCTCAGTCTCTGCACAATCCCACTTCATTGAAATTTGGATCTGGGTGTACCTCTGGGAGCATGGAGACGTGAAATACCTCATGGACACCTGACATGCTGGGTGGTAAAGCTAACCGGTACGCTACAGTGCCTACCCTCTCAAGTATCTCGAAGGGTCGATGAACCACCGACGATAGCTTCAGGAAGCTTCTTAGGGCGACCACTCCTCTCTGGCATCACCTTGAGGAAGAAGTAATCTCAGCCTCGAACTCTAAGGGTCGCGTCTTACATCCGCATAGCTCTTACCTTTGCTGCGAGCCGTGAAGGCATTTGTCGTATCGAGCTCACCTTCTAGGAGGTGTCTCCTAATCGGATCGGGACCGGTGATGGAGCTCTCTCCCGCATAAGTCCGCATATCGGTGATGCATGGCCTCCCTTACAAGGCCTCATATGGTGTCATCTGTATACTTGCACGATAGCCCATTTGTTGTGGCGGCCGGAGTTCAGGAGCAAATGCTTTTCCTAGCTACCCTTATGATCCGGGATACATGCTTTCATAACATGTCCTCCTAACACATGTATGGTCCTCGGTGACCATGCATGCGTAGATTGGGAAAGTTGTACTCATGGTCGGCCCAGGTGTGCTCCTTAGCCTTTTGGAAACTCTTCCAGTGTGCCGTCTCTCGGGTCTCTATCAACACTATGGATACTGGTACTCATGTAGCGAGCGATCTCGAATATACAATTGACAGAATTCCTCCAATGTGAAGGTCATCGCACGGCGGCTAGGAAATGTCTTGGGCCGTCAGCCAGATCTACTATCACCCATACCGCGTCATGCCTCCACGACGTCCGTGGAAAGTGGGTCACAAAATCCATCGTAACGTGCTCTCACTTCCGCTCGATACCTTGATGGCTGAAGTAGCTGCCCCAATGTCGGTGCTCAGCCGCCGCTTGCTGGCACGTGAGGACATCGTCGAACCGAGGTCCCCTCACGTGTCTCTTCATCACACTCCCGATGATGCGGCGAAGATCTGGTACTCTTCATGCCGCACTTGGATGCAATGAATCGAGGCGGTGAAACTCCACGAGATCTCCTGCTCCGTCGGTCAAGCGGGAACCTGCGTCCTCTATACGAAGACTACCATCTGCGTGGACGGTCCGACCCTCATCACACATACCCCATTGTGCAGATCCACGATGGACATCTCGCGTCCTGTCCCACGGGACACGATCACTCACAACGATAGAGGCAAACTCCCTAACGTACCACCCCAGGCACGCTCGTTATTGCTACTGTGGCCGTCCCGGTCTCGAGCATTTGCCATTCAGGGGAAAATTGCTCACTAGCCATTGCTCCGTGACCGGCGAGTGCATCGGCCACTACATTTACACTTACCAAGATGGTAATGCAAAGTGAAGTCATAATCCTCCCAGGAACTCCATCCATCTGCATTTGCCTCGTATTGAGGTCCGTTGCGTGAAAATATATATGGGCAGAAATTCCAATTTACGGAATAAGGAGCAAAATAGTAATTTTGATTACAAAATTATAATTTAGGTTAAAATCTGTAATTAATTCTCTAGATCTCCGGATGACAAAACAGTTTCACCGTTGGAATCGTCTCGGAAATCTAGCTAGCACGTAAAATTTAGTAAATTCGAGGGAGCGATTCGAGATCGACACGTTTTTACCGAGGCATGTCGCGTTTCGGGTGCCGTAAAGCGTTCCCGATGCGACGAAAGTCACATCTCTTTTATGTACTCATGTGCCATAAGTGGTATGAGTAGAGAAATGATGAAAATGGACGGCCGAGATAGTGCCGAATATCAAATCTGGGAAATGAAGGGACATAGTAGGCATTTTTAAGTTTGATTTAAGTCACAAGAAGACAAAACAAGGAATAGTTCTTCATCTCCCAAATTTCAAAAAGGAAAAAATGTGAATCACAAGAGGGGGGATGCAGTAGCTGTGCAGAAACGGAAATGGTGGTTTTAGAGAGAGAGTCTTTGACTTCTCTCTAGAAATCTGAACTGATCGTGGTCGCGGAGAAACGGGACAAGAAGGGAGGCGCTCACGGAGAGAGACTCTGGCGTGGAGTACAGTTTAGGGAGTTTCCTCAAACTCCTTGAGGTAGGGGTTTCTCCCTACTTGAGTTTTATTCCCATTTTAAGTGTTTTGTCGATGTTTGAGTCGAATGAGGCCGTGAGGGGCCGTCTGATCGGTCTCAAACCTTGGGACCGAATTGATATAATTTTTGAAACAAAGATTGGAGCAGCCGTGTGTGGGTACGGGCTGTTGGGTGCATTTGTGATAATTTGTGCATTAAATGTTTGCTTGATATGCATTGGGCGGGAATGACCGTGGTGCGGGTTCACTAAATTGAACCGTTGAGTTAATGATTTTTCGGAAATAATGCTTAGGGATTTCACTATTCACAAGCAGTGTTCTAAAAATATATTTTGTAAAAATGCTGTATTTGGTCGAGTGATTTAAATTAAATTGCTCGTGTTTGATCATTAGCCCAAGTGAGCTAATTTTGATGTTTGAGATGATAATTACATGACATGATTGTGTGATTGGATACTATGTGAATATGTGCATGTTTACATATTTGCATGTGATTAGATTGTATTGGAACTGGCATACATGCATTCCATATGCACTGGAACACCCTAGGATTATATGAGTGAGTGCATGAGATGAGTCTAGAGAAAAATGTTCGGAGGGTTGTCTAAAAACAGTAATGATCGGAGGGTAGTCAAATTTAAAATATCAATCGTCGGGCGGTCCAATTGATGTTATCAGGGTAGTCCTGAACAAATAATACTTATCAATCGTCAGACCCAATTGATATATATACACATCGGAGGGTTGTCCACAAACAAAATTAATAACTTTCATGCGAGGCTTAGGCGAGTGTGATGGAAGTCGATGGGACTCGGGATTCACGGAGTTAGTCATGTAGGGCATTCCAAGTAGGATCATGCATTTGCTTGAATGTGTGTTTAAATTGGAACATTGCACAGCACTTAGGTGGTGGTAGCCCATAGAGGCGATTCTCCCTGCGGCTTTAGGCTGCCGTCGTGGGACCCCCTTTTACGGTATAGGGAGCGTGCCGAGGGACCGCGGCTCGCGTCCTAGAGGCTGAGTTAGAAGAGTGAATGTGGCTTTAATTGGTTTACATGTATTAGAACTCTTTAAGTTTAATATATGTATGTTTAAGAAAGAAATTATTGTAACTCTTGCTTAACTATAGGATATATAGTTGGATTCATAGTTGACATGCATATTGAGTATGTTATGGGCCCAGTGAAGCGTATTACTCATGTGATTGGATATATTGGATTATATTGCCTTTGTTTGGGACGGGATATCACGGTCTTGTATTGTTGGGTAGAGCTCCGGAGTACAAGGGGCTACGCAGTTTTTAATGGCGTCGGGTAACCGGGCATCTACTTGTATTGCATGAGTTGTGGTGGTCAACGGACCCCGGGTTTTGAGTTATCCATGACATTATTAGAGCTTAGGTATCTGAGATACCTAGGGAGCTCGGGTTGGGTATCCCATCACCACTTAGGTGGTTTGATGTGGAAGTATGGGTATATGGAAACCTAGGATTTAGGATTTGGGGCTTAGGCCTCGGTTCAAGGTGAGAGCATCACCACTAGGTGTGGTTCGATGTCGGTTTAGGTATGAGATTACCTAGGAAAATCACGGGACAAAACTAGGACACTACATGCACGTGTGTTGAAGTGTTTGTGTGATTTAATTGGTGTGTGTTTGGTGTGCATGACATGTTCATGTGGTTGCATGATGTTGTGTGCTTAGTACTTATCACATAGAGGTGTTAGAAAAATGGTGAAGTTTTACAGTGAGAAAAAACTGGAACAAAATGAAGAAATAAAATAAATTGGAATAAATTTATTTGGTTTAGAGGTGAAGAAATTTAATTTTTAAGGTTTACATTGTAAAATCGGCCAATTAAATAAAATAAATTTACTAAATTTATTTGGGTTGTTGGAAAGTGAAGAAATTTTAAAGCAAAAAGAAAAATAAATTTGATAAAATTATTTGGTTAGAGGAGGAGAAAATAATACAAGTTTTTACAAGATGTGAAATTGAAGAAAAGTGAAGAAAATAAAATTTTATAAATTTATTAGAGTGGAGAAAAAATTTTCAGTGAAAAACTGGAAAAAGAAAATAAATTTTATAAATTTATTTGGTTATGAGGTGAGAAAATAATTTTCTAAGGTTTTATATGGCGTGGCGGAAAATGAAGAAAATGAATTTTTTGTAAATTTATTTGAGTGTTAAAAGGGAATGAAAAAAAAATGAAAATGATGATTTCTAATTTTAGTGATTTTTCCAATTGATGGAAATAAAAGAAAAAAAAATAATTATAATGAAAAAACGAAAAAAAAAAAAAATATGGTGCAAATGCGAAGGAGACTCTTGCCCAGTGTATTGCAGAAAATGATTGTATTCTGCGGGTTGGGTGAGTTTTATTGTTAGCAATAGGAAGTCTATTGCAAGTTTATTAATGAGTAATGAAATTGTATTGCAATATGATTTTAGTATTCTGAGAGAAAAGAGGCTTGATGGTTAGCTTAAGGAGTTTTGTATTGCAATAGGGTGGAGGTGTATTACCAGAGAATTTCTTTGGAGAGTTGTGTTGCAATACGGTGTATTTATATTACAGCGGTACGCAAGGCTAGTGGGGAGAGCACATGTCGCGATCTGGCCAGTTTTATTGTGGCGAGGCCGGAGGAGGAAGGGGCAGGTGCATGTTGCATCCTAACCTGGCCGGCCCGGGACACGGCCACCGGGCTGGGGCGCAACCGGCGCCACGACACGGCCGCTAGGGCCCCACGATGCGGCAACACGTGCGCTCCTGATCGGCCATGGAGCTGCGACAGCGGTAGCGGTAGCTGGCGTCACACGCTTCGATACGGCGGCGGGCGCTGCGACCGCGGCGGCACGGGGCTGCGATACGGGGGCCACCGGCGGGCCTGCCACGGTATGGCGGGCGTCGCGCTGGCGCAGTGCGCGCACAGGCGTGCACGCTGGAATATTGGGTCTTTCGATGCACGGCAGTTTACGACCTAGTTTTGACTCGGTGATGTTTTTGAGTCACCGTTTGAACCCGGTTCATGAACACTGTTCATCACAAAACTTTTTGAAATTTTTTTAAAATTAAATTAATTAAAAAAATCAAATCAAATAAATTTGATAAAATTTTCAAAAAATAAAATTTTCAAAATAAATTTTGAAAATAAAAATTTTATTGAAAACAATATTTTAAATGCAAAATTGATTGCGTATACACTGAGTTATGTGTATGATTAGTGTCTCGGGGCTGTGTTTATGCCTTAGAGATACTGTATTGTATTTAACTACCATTTGAAGTCGTGATTGCGCGGTAGTTGCGTAGGAAATTATATGCTTGGTGTAATGCGTATAGGAAAAAGGTGAATGCTAAGGTTAGGAACTATGACCTTAGGGATTTGGAGACTGAAATGAATGAGAGAACTTAGAACCTTATTGAAATAAATAAATTAGTGATTGGAGATTTGCTTTCATAGGAAATGAAGCGGTCGAGTTCATGGTTGTAAAGTCTATTAGTAATTGGCATGCATTGCTAGTTAGAGGCTGAGATGAAAATTAAAGCAGTTCTTGCCCATTTGATATACGTAGATGGCTAGTTGAGGGACGGGCCCCGAGGACGTAGGGCGTCCACGGGGGCCTTTGGTCGGGCACCGCAGAGCATTTGATCGGCCCGCCGGCATTTGATCGAGGCCCTTGTAGACGTAGGTGTTGCAATTTCTTTATTGTGCAGGCTAGCATAGCGGTGTCGAGGAGATCCTAGTAACCCAGGAGGTTTAGGATTGCATCATCCTCAGGCATTCACGGGAGGAGATCCGATCAGTGGCCGACCATTGGTTCATGCGGATCGAGAAGGTGTTAGAGGCCATGGATTACCTACGGCCTTTGTATGAATTGGTAGGCTGGCGTTCTAGCTGAAGTGGGGCTTGAATATGGTGGAAATGGTGGGACCTCCTAGAGACCTTAGATGGCGGATTTGTACGTGAGTCTCCTAGGGATTAGAGTGAGAATAAGAATGATAGGTCGGTTGCGAGTTAGAGATCTCGGGACTCTATATGATGGACACGAGGATCATGGACATGTCAAAGTTCGATGTCATCCACAGGGATGGGCGGGCGATAGCTTACGGGATGGGTGCTCGATTGTGGCGTGGGAGGGTTACCGCTATACGCAGACGGTACTCGTATGGTATTTCGAGGGACCAGCGAGGACATTTTGCCCCGAAGACGATTATCACGAGTCAGTGTCGAGAGACGATTAAACGGGTTGGCTAAAGCAGGCCTTACCACAGAGGACGGAAGTCGGACTTGGATGCACCTCGAGTAGTGTGCAAATATGTGGATATTTTCCAAATGAGCTACGGGACTACCTCCACGAGGGGGTAGTAGACTTCGGTGTCGAGTTACACCACTGGTACTTCACCCATCTCTCTATGACTACGCATAGGGATGTATAGGTTGAGTTGCAGGAACTCAGAGTCCAGTTACAGGAGCTATTGGACAAAGGTTACGATCAAGAATCGGTACCCATTATCGATGATTGATGATTTATTTGATCAGTTGAGAGGAGTGCAAGTCTACTCCAAGATAGACCTTCGCACTGGTTACCATCAGCTGAGGGTTAGGGAGACAGATATCCCTAAGACGGCGTTTAGGACGCGTTATGGGCACTTTGAGTTTACGGTGATGCCCTTTGGATTGGCTTAGTCACGCCCGGCCCGACATTCCATGGATCTCATGCATAGGGTGTTCCAGCCCTATCTAGATCGATTGCCATTAGTCTTACGTGGATGACATTTGATCTACTCCTCGTCGGGGTGGGAGCATGAGTATCACTTGGGGATTATGTTACGATTCTTGAGAGACCATCGGCTTGGTGATGGCGTACACTAAGTTCGGTGGTGGGTTTTAGCTTCTGCGGGGAGATTTTGGGACACGTGGTGTCGGCGCAGAGTGTCGGTCGACTAGAAGGTTGAAGCGATGATGAGTTGGGAGAGACCGAATGTCAATCTTTGAGATGCGTAGTTTCTTGGGATTGGTTTGGGTATTACGGAGATTCAAGAATGGAGCTAAAGTTGTCCGTTCGGGGCGGGGTTGTGGGATTTAGCCTCTTTGGACATGGACTCCATGGTTAGGGCGCCCGACCATAGAGAGAGATTGAGGATACTTGGAACACTTTCGGGATCACGGGTGTTGGTAACAGGGAGGATCGGCTTTCTCCTAGTTGGAGGAAGAGGCCCGAGAGGAGCTTGCCCTGCTTGGTTGGGACTAGGGCCGGGATTGAGCATGAGTGAGCGGATTGCCCGAGATGGGGATCCCAAGACTTTGGGACAATACGATCCGGTTAGCCGTGGAACCGGGAGGGTATCACAGTTCATTCCTCCACTGGTACGGTCCCCCGAGGAACTAGTTTCGGTTCGTGGTGCTATCTGGCCTCTGGCGTGTGAATTGGCCCGAAGGGGCGAGTGTGGGTCAAAGCGAGGGGAGACGGTCGAGTTGCGATGGAAGTGTAGTGGACCTTAGGGTGGTAGACATATTAGTTGTTGATGTCAGGCTAGACATGGATGAGTTGCTGACCATCAGTCGTCGATGAGTGAGACCTTGGTCGGGTTGTCATACTACGACACGGCATTGGATTTGGAACTAGAGGTTAGGCGCTGGAAATAGTATAGATGTTCTTCCCTAGGATGTAGGGTGAGAGTTGACCAGATAGGTCGGGATTATGAATGAGAGGTCTCCGAGATTCTGCTCATGGTGGACCTCGGGTGTGGGTGCACGGTATGGTCATTCACCACTCATGGTGAGTGTGGGTTGAGTTTGTCTTTGGGACCTCGATCGGTAAGACTTATAGTTGGTCAGTAAATGAAGAGTAGAATTAGAGTGTGTTGGGCAAAGCAAAGAGGGCGTTAATCCCCCCTAAAGGTGAGAATCCTGGAGTTAAAATTCTCAAGAGACTGGGAAGATATCAATTTACGTGTGAATACATGAGCTCAGTGTAAGCCGAAGAATTATGTTGCCCGAAATGAAAACACACGGTCAAGTATCACGTAAACTTAGAGTTGAGTGATAGGAGTCGAGAGTGACTCGAGGTTTGGATACCCCATTGGAAATTGAATTGGGTGTTGGTGAGTCGGCAAGGGCTCGGTATATGGATGTCATTCATGACATGGACTAGGTTGACGGTCCATTGGATTGTCAGTGATTGTGACCTTAGGAAGGTCAGCGTTTACACACCAAGCAAGGGTTGTGTAGGGATACGTGTTGTGAGGATTATATACAGGTGTAAGAGGACATGCTGCGAGCATGCGTCCTGGATCATAAGGGTAGAGGATTAATTGCCCTTAGTGGAATTCGCCTACAACAATAGTTATCAGGCGAGTATACGAATGGCACCATATGAGGCATTGTATGGGAGGCCATTTAGATCACCGTTATGTTGGACCAAGGTGGGAGAGAGCTCCATCCGCGGGTCTGATCGATTAGAGACACCTGCGAAGGTGAGCTTAATACGGCGGCGTCTTCTCCACTGACTCGGGGCTAGGCATAAGAGCTATCTTGATGTGCGCCGTCGACCCGCAGTTCGAGGTTGGGGATCCGATCTTCTTAAAGGTGATGCACAGAGGGAGTGGTCGAGGTTAAAGCAGCGGGAAGCTGTCGCCGCGGTTTATTGGACCCCGCCGAGATACTCGAGGGTGGAGCCTTTATTACGTCTTTGGTTGGCTTTACCGCCCAACATGATAGGTGTCCACGAGGTATTTCACGTCTCCATGCTCCGGAAGTATACTCCAGATCCAGCTCATGTGGTGGATTGGGGACAGATTGAGGTTGACACGAATGGGACCTTCGAGGAGGGACCAGTGTGCATTGTTGATAGCCGTGATCAGGTTTTGCGACGCAAGACCGTGAGGCTAGTGAGAGTGCTATGGCGGCACTATGGAGTGGAGGAGTCAACGTGGGAGCGAGAGGGCACGATGCGGGCTACCTATCCCTTCTTGTTGGGAATGAGAGACGTGTTTTTTTGCGATAGTTTAGTCGTTTAATATATTTAAATGACTAGTTTACATGCATGGTAGAGTGCACGTTGCATATGCATGTAATTGATAATGATTGTCGAATTTGACAAAATTCCTTTTAGGAGGAGAATGGGCAGAAATTCCAATTTACGGAATGAGGCAAAATGGTAATTTTGATTCTGAAATTATAATTTAAGTTAAAAATCAATTAATTCTCTAGATTGGATGATGAAGCGGATTTCAGGTTGGAATCGTCTTGCAAATCTAGCTAACACGTAAAATTTGTCGAATTCCCGGGAGACGGAGTTGGAGTGGCACGTTTTTCGAGGCATCGCGTTGCGGGTGCCGTAAATCGATTTTTCGATGCGACGAAGTCACATATAACGTACTCATATGCCATAAATTGGTATGAGTGAAATGATGAAAATGGGCTGGCCAGAGATAGTCTTAGAATATCAAATACAGGAAATGAAGGGACATAGTAGGCATTTTAAGTTTGATTTAAGTCACAATAAGACAAAACAAGGAATAGTTCTTCATCTCCCACATTTCAAAAAGGCAAAAACGTGAATCACAAGAGGGGGGATGCAGTAGCTGTGCAGAAACGGAAATGGTGGTTTTAGAGAGAGAGTCTCTGACTTCTCTCTAGAAATACGGACGATCCGACCGTCGGCAGGCTTCGGGACAAGAAGGAGAACTGCTCTACGCGGAGAGGGCTACGCGTGGGTACCGGATTTAGGGAGTTTCCTCAAACTCCTTGAGGTAGGGGTTTCTCCCTACTTGAGTTTTATTCTCATTTTAAGTGTTTTGTCGATGTTTGAGTCGAATGAGGCCGTGAGGAGCCGTCTGATCGGTCCCAAACCTTGGGATCGAATTGATATAATTTTTTAAACAAAGATTGGAGCAGTCGTGTGTGGGTATGGGCTTTTGGGTGCATTTGCTTGATAATCGTACATTAAATGTTTGCTTGATATGCATTGGTAGGGAATGGCGTGAATTCTTGAGTTCACTAAGTCGCAGTTGAGTTGTGAGATTTTCGGGAATAGTAACCTAGGGTTTCACGCTATTCGGCTTGATTCTAAAAATATATTTTGCATAAATATGTGTTTGGTCGAGTGATTTAAATTAAATTGCTCGTGTTTGATCATTAGCCAAATGAGCTAATTTTGATGTTAAAGGATGATAATTACATGTGACATGATTGTGTGATTGGATATTATGTGAATATGTGCATGTTACATATTTGCATGTGATTAAGAACTGTAATCGGCCTTTAGCCATTCCATATGCAACTGGAACACCAGTTATAGGGGTGAGTGCATGAGATGAGTCTAGGAAATGTTAGGTTGTCAAAACATTAATTATCGGAGGGTAGTCCAAATTTAAAATATCAATCGTCGGAGCGGCCCAATTGATATATATATATACACATCGGAGGGTTGTCCACAAACAAACAAAATAATAACTTTCATACGAGGCTTAGGCGAGTGTGATGGAGTCGGTGAGGACTCGGGATCTGAGTTGGTCATGTAGACATTCAAGTAGGATCATGCATTTGCTTGAATGTGTGTTTAAATTGGAACATTGCACAGCACTTAGGTGGTGAGGTAGCCCATAGGAAATGATTCTCCCTCTTGAGCTTTAGCTCACCAGGTGATGGGACCCCCTTTTTACGGGTATAGGGAGCGTGCGAGGAGACGGCTTGTCCTAGAGGCTGAGTTCGAGAAAAAAGCCGGAATGTGGCTTTGGTGGTTTTACATGTATTAGAACTCTTTAAGTTTAATATATGTATGTTTAAGAGAGAAATTATTGTAACTCTTGTAATTATAGGATATATAGTTGGATTCATAGTTGGCATGCATATTGAGTATGTTATGGGCCCAAGTGGCCGTATTACCCATGTGATTGGATATATTGGATTATATTGCACTGTTTGGGACAGGATATGCGGTGCGTATTTGGAGCTCCCGGTACAAAGGGACTGCGATTTTGAATAGCGTCGGGTGGCAGACATCCACTTAATATTCCAGCGGGTTCGGCGGGTTAGTCAACGGACCGGGTTTTGGGGTGTCACAATGTTCGGACTGTAGTGCGAGTACACTTCGAGACTACGCCTATAAATAGTGGGCGCCCGAATCTTTAAGGCGAGACTACAACCTTGACTCATATCCGTGTGTGGGGTAATTCTACTCATGATTCTTCAACTGACAGGAACCATAAGCTACCACTCTCCAGGACTGCATCAAAACACATCCCAGTCCGGCTTTCGAGGCATCACAATACACTGTGTACCCCTGTCCTCTCTCTGGAACTATCAGGATAAGAGCTGAAGTAAGCCTCCTCTTCAACTCCTGAAATGCCTCCTCGCATCGGTCATCCTAATCAAACTTGACCTCCTTCCGGGTCAATCTCATCATAGGTGCCGCTAATTGAGAGAAATCCTCAATGAATCTCCCATAGTACCCGGCCAATCCCAAGAAACTACGTACCTCGAAGACTGACTTCGGTCTCTCCCAACTCATCATAGCCTTGACCTTCTCTAGGTCGACACGCACAAGTTGACACACGTGTCCCAAAATCTCCTGATGGCCAAAACTCGCACTTACTGAACTTGGCATACAGATGATGGTCTCTCAGCAACTGTAAAACAATCCTCAAGTGATCCTCATGCTCCCTCTCTAACTAGGAGTAGATCAAAATGTCATCCACGAAGATCACAACAAACTGATCCAAATAGGGTTGGAATACCCTATGCATGAGGTCCATGAATGCTGCTGGCGCATTCATCAATCCAAAGGGCATCACTGTAAACTCAAAGTGCCACTAGCAACGTGTCACGAAGCGGCTTGTCTTAGGGATATCTGTCTCCCTAACCCTTAGTTGATGGTAACCAGTGCGAAGGTTTATCTTGGAGTAGACCCGCGCTCCTCTCAATTGATTAAACAAGTCATCAATCCTCGGCAATGGGTACCGATTCTTGATCGTAACCCTGTTCAACTGCCTATAATCAATAAACAGCCGAAGGGTCTTGTCTTTCTTCTTTGCAAATAGAACCGGAGCGCCCCATGGTGAAGTGCTCGGTCTAATGAACCCATTATCTAATACTTTGCTGGTCCCTTCCTTTTCAACTGCCTTTCCACCTTCATAGCCATATGCACCATGTCCTCCAACTCCACATAATGTTGTAACTCCACCACATTAGCAATGTCCCGATTCAAACCATTCAAAGACCTTTCCATTGTAGCCTCCCGATCCTCCTCAACATTAGCTTTAATCATAGCAACCTCCATCTCCTTGTGATAATCTTCCACACTCTTTGAACCTTGTGTCATACTTTGGAGCCTTTGGAAAAGATCCCTATGATAATGGCTAGGTATGAATCTTCTCTTGAGAGCCTTCGATCATCCCAAGTATCAATAAGCCTCTCGTAATTCCTCCTCTTGCTGGTTACTAATTGATCCCACCAAACAAGTGCATAGTCTTGGAACTCAACAAATGCTAGCTTTATCTTCTTTTCCTCTGAATAGTTATGGAAATCAAAGATCAGCTCAATCTTCTTTCCACCTAAATATCTACCCCTCTGGATCATTCTACCTTGGAAGGAGTGATATTTTCATTTGATATACCAGGTTCTGGTTACCTATCTCTGCCCAACAAGTTTCTTTTAAGCCCCCTTTCATGCCTAAGATGTCCACCTCTGCCCATATCAGCTCCAATAGCATAATCATCCTCATCATCCTCAGGACGAACTCATCTTCTTCATTAAATTATTGATGGTTCATGAAACGCGCTTGCCTCCTAACATTAGGACCTCTTCGCGATTGACCCCCTTTGTGGGTGGCTATGGTAGCATCTTGTGTATCCATTCTATCCCTGATTTCATTAAACATGATGTTTAGCTACTTGAACTGTTGGTGCATGGCTCGCATTGTGAATGCACCATCTGTCTATATTCCTTGGTTTCCACCCTCGTTGGACATATTTTGAATACATGCAAGAACAATGTTAGTAATAAAACCTCACACACTCCTTTACGTGTTTGCACTTGAAGGATGACACTCCACTCGTGTTTCACTCTTTTCGGCTTTTTCCCGGAACTGATCTCACACACTCTAGCCTTTTACCACTCTTGTTTTCACTCTCAAGTTCTTTAGAACTAGGCCCGAACTCAAACAATTCACAAACAATGTTAGTCAACCACCAAAAATTCAAGAAACAAGAATAAGTGAAACAAGTGTTATGGTTCCCAGAAGACACGAAGCAGTAAAGATCACTAAGGGCGAGAAAAAATCAACTAAGAACTACAAATTAATTCAACCTTTAAACTTATTTTCTTTTCTTTTCTTTTCTTTTCTTTTTTTTTCTTTTCATTTTTTTCTTTCCTTTTTCTTTTTTTCTTTCCAGATCTGATAACCACAGAAATAGAAAAGCCCAAAAGTGAAGCGAAAAATGAAAGAACAAAATAAGCAAGAAATGTGAGAGCCCGAAAATGACCCAAAATGAAGATCTAAGGTTTACACTATAATCTAGAAATGAACAGTACCGAAATAACGATGAATAGTATCGAAATGAAGGGAAAAAAAAATAAAGATAGAAGACCTGATTTGAAACCTAGAGCTTTGATAAATAGCCTTAGACGCGTGAGAAAAGCTTTTGAATCCACAATTTGAATTAGTCTTCAAGCCCGAAAAGAAAAAAAAACAAGTAATAGATAAACCTGCGACAATGATCGGTAAGAGACAAGAACCAAGGTTTGAAAAAGAATCTAAACCCGTTGAATATTTGTCGAAGGACTCTTTGAAATCTTAGTAGGAGGCAATGAAAACTTCGTTTCAAGAACTCAGTTTGTTGGGTGAGCATACGAAAATGTTTCTTTGATAAGTTTAGGATTCATTCAAAGAGCAGGGAAAACTCAACTCTCCAATCTAAAACTTTTCAAAATATCAATCATCAAAGTTGTTTTTCAATAGCATAAATATACATTTGCTGCAGTCCTTGGACTAACCTTTAATTAACTAGGCTAAATTACATTGAAACAAGCCCCAATGAGTTATTATTAACAAAATACAAATATGGGTTTAGTTTCTCATGAAAATAAGCCCTCAGTAATTAAAAAAATAAATAAATGGTTTAGCCCAATTAAATTGCCCAGCTCAAGTTCAAAGTTAACTTCAAACTCACTTGATTTTTGAATCAAATTAATTAAAAATTTACTCCTCCTTATTAAAACCCGTCTTGAAAGTAGAAGTCTTGTTAATGGGTGTCAAATTCGTAGTGGATTGCATCTGATAGCCATTGCTTCCTTGATCTTCTTAGCTCTTGACTTTGTAATTGGTCCATCTGGAACATTTAAGAGATCGTGAACAGTAACTTCACCAATCGATCCACCAAAGGACTCATCACCTTGGTTGGGCATAAAGCCTTATCGGGTATGCTGACTTGTTGGCCTTGCCGACTTGTTGGGCACTTAGCCTTGGTTAGGCATAAAGCTTTGCCGGGTATGCCGACTTATTAGGCACTTAGCTTTGGTTGGGCATAAAGCCTTATTGGGTATATCGACTTGTTGGCCTTACTAGTTTGTTGGGCACTTGGTGTAACACCCCAAATTATACTCTAGCAGTTTTCGAACATGTTTAGGGTATAATAAAAGTAATAGTATATTTATCCGAAATAAATTAAAGATAAAATAAAATAAGCAAGAACGTGGAATTAATACAATAGTTAAGGGTAAATTACTAAGTTGCCAATACAGGACCTAAGGATTCGTTAAGTTAATAAGTTCATATGCCAAAGTAGAAATATGCATAAGTTAAATCAAGAAGTAATAGAGTTGGAGGACCAAGAGTAATAAAAGAAAGATAAGTAGAATGAAATAAAGGATGAAAAATTGTGAAGAGACAAGTGGCTTAAAGGAAAGGGAGAAGTTCACTCCTTTATTTGAAAGTGAAATAAAAAGGGATAAGACCAAAATAAATATCTCATTTTGGTCTTGGAGAGAGAGAGAAGAGAAGAGAAAGGAAGAAGAAGAGAAAAGAAAAGAAGAAAGAAGGAAAAGAAAAGAGAAGATCACAGGTATGGAATTTGAGTATGGGTATGGATACGTCTTGGGCTGTATGGAACTACTAAATTTGAGTATGGATACATGTCTTAGTTTTGAATGAAAACTATGGGAGTATGGAAGTCTAGTTTTGGTCTAGACAGTTTAGATACCTGGTTTAGAACCCTCTATCTTGTGTACGGTTTGGGTTTAGGAACTCCTAAACTCATTTCGTGTAGGGTTGAGTTGAGAAAAGTTCTAAGGCTCCTATATTTGTGTTTTGGGAGAGGGCTGGTGCAATTAGAACCAAGTACATTTCCATATTTTGATCCTCGATAGCCACAGGACCTTCAGAACTTCTTTTTGGGTAAAAAATAAGGGAATTTGGAGTAGGTCCCTCTAGTAAATTGTAAGCTACATCAATAAACTGGATGTTTAGGCTTTGAATTTCTCGATTTGGACCTCGTAGACTAAGTTATAGTCCTTTCTTGAGGTCGACCAGCTAAATCTGATGAGTCGATTAACGATTCGAGATTCAACTAGCCGGACCTTAGAATGGGTTTTTGGGTCAGAAATAAAGAGAATTTGGAAGTAAGTCCTTCTGGAAAATTGTAGCCACATCAATAAACTTGATGTTAGGCTTTTGAATTTCTCAATTCGGACCCCTATAGACCAAGTTATGGTCTTTTTACTCTGAACAGTCAAATGGGTGAGAGGTCAGCCATAGAGGTCGTCAAGCGGAGAATTCGGCGGACCTCATGCGGCCCAGTCCAAGCGGACACTCATCTTTATTGAGAGGTCAGCCGGACCTCATGCAACTGAGGTCAACAGACTCATCCCTATTAGTCAGCAGACCTCGTCTGAAAAACTCAGCTCGTCCTAAAACTCATTGTCTGTAGAGCTCATTTCGTCGTGAAGTCGACTCGTCGGAAGCAGGTCGGCTCGTGCGGGTTGACCCTACGCATGACCTCCAACTTGAGGAAGGTCATATCTCCTTCGTCTGAACTCCAGATTCCCGAGTTTTCTTGGACTCTATGGAAACGCTGAGTCAGAATACATTCATATGCCTGAGGAGGATATTAGATGTCAGACTGAGGTGTTAGAATGGGCTCGTCACTTCGGATTCGACTCGTCGGTTCGGGTCAGCTCTGTACGGGTTGACTACGCATGACCTCAACTTCGAGATGTCATATCTCCTTCGTTTGAACTCCGTTAGGTGTTCTTGGACTCTATAGAAGCCCATTGAGTCAGAATCCATCCATATGACTAAGGAGATATTAGATGTCAGACCAAGGTGTTAGACTGAGCTTCGTCACTTCAGTGCGATTTCGTCACTTCAGGTCGACTCATGCGGGTTGACTCGCACTTGACCTCAACGAAGGTCATATCTCCTTCGTTTGAACTCCGATTTGGGTGTTCTTGGACTCTATGGAAAGCCCATTGAGTCAAGAATACATTCATATGCCCGAGGAGGATATTAGATGTCAGACCAAGGTGATAGATTGAGCTCATCCAGAACAGGTCAGCTCGTCAATTCAGGTCAGCTCGTCTAGATTGACTACGTGTGACGCTTGACCGGAAGGTCGTAAGCTTGCTTACGTCTGACTCCCGATTCGAGTGTTCTTGGACTCCTATGGAAAGCCCATTGGGTAAGAGAATTCATGATAGATAGTCTGATAAGATTGGAACTCATATTAGTCCCGGAAAACATGAAAAAAAAGTAGGCCACAGTAGAGTAACCATAGTTATTCATATTATGAATTCATAAATAACTCATAAGCATACGGGGTAAGCGTAGTTGTTATGCATACAATGAGACATGAAAAATGCTGAGATTATGAATAAATGATTGTATATATATATCACATATGATTCTAGAATGACAATAATTATTCGGGGGAATATGAAATATATACTAAACATAAAATACATTGATTGTACTTAGGAACGGTAGAGGATAGATGGGCATGATTATTAGGGAAAAACCAAGTCTGCGACGCCTACGAGTTCTGATATCGAGGCCCCGTTTGGGTCGATGACATAGATCCCGTTTGGATTACGGTGGCCCCGAAAGGGTCACCACAGCGCCTCCGGGCCCTCATGGATGGTCACTGTCTCGTCTGATGATAACGGCGTAACCGGGCCCTTATAGACCCTTGTTCACAGTGGTCTGGTAATAGCCAGTTGCCACTCGTTCTGTATCCACTTCTAAGGTTTAGCATCAGGACATGAAACACAAAAAGAAGTGTGGTATATGCAAATGAAATGCAAAGATATATGATATGATATGATATGAGAAGCATACTTTGCTATGCGATGATAGTATACGATTACAAGAACAGAAGTAAAGTATAAGATGGCGCTGAAGAGTATATGGAAGATGATAAGAAATGAAACTTGTTATATATATGAGAAATGATATGAATCTTGTAAATGTTATATGTGTTATAAGCATTTGTATAGAATTGTGGTGACCGCAATAGAGGTCATCCATGTGTTTTAATTCCCACTAAGCGTAAAGAAACATACGGGTGTTCAATCGGGTGTAGATTACGAAGAGAGGAAACAGAGGACCGGACAATCCATCAGCGGTCCAAGGCCACGCATCAATAGGTGTCAGGCCCAACTGGGTCTATTTTGTATATGAAATTTTGTAAACCAATGTAAATATTGTAAATATTGAACACTTCCATATATGGAGCTTGTATATATATTCGCCAATCATTTGCTCGGAATATAATACAGGATAATTATTCTTTCATTATAGATGAACTAACAAGTTTATATGTGAAAAAAAAAAATGACCCCTCACTTGACACCTATCTTAGAGTTAGGCGTCACACTGTAGTATTGGCTTATGGCTCTTGGCCTTAATTAGGCATAAAGCTTTATCGGGTATGCTGACTTGTTGGCCTTGTCGACTTGTTGGGCACTCGGCCTTGGTTAGGCATAAAGCTTTGCCGGGTATACAGGCTTATTGGGCACTTAGCTTTGGTTGGGCATAAAACCTTGTTGGGTATATCGACTTGTTGGCCTTATCGGCTTGTTAGGCACTTTGCCTTGGTTGGGCATAAAGCCTTGTCGGGTATGCCGACTTGTTAGCCTTGTTGGGTTATTAGGCACTTCGCCTTGATTGGGCAAAAAGCCCTATCGAGTATGCTGGCTTGTTGGGCACTTGATTTTGGTTGGACATAAAGCCTTGTCGAGTATGCCGGCTTGTACAACACTTGGCCTTGTCGACTAGTTAGACACTTGACCTTTTGTTTTTCGCTTGATAATTTCATTATTCAAATTAAAACTTAATTTTTACAATCTAGTTAATGGATTGAATAAACTAGTATGTAAAGATTATGTGGCCAGAAGATTTAACAGATAATTTTTTACCTTTTATTTGCGAAAATGTTTTATAAGATTAAGAAAACTCCTTTTTTTTCTCAATTTTTTATTAAATTAATAACATTTGTATTATCAGACTTTCAAGCGAGTTTTTTATTTTTATTTTTTCGATTTCTTTGTATGCAACAATGACAACATGGAAGGTATGAGAATAATTTTATTAATATTTCATTACCTTATAAAAAATATAAAAATGCCGAAATAATGGTTAACAAACTTTAAATTTTATAATTATTTAATATTTATAAGAGGAAAATAAAGTAAATATTATTTATTATTTTAAACTTATCTTAACTAAATTATTTCTTCCATATTTTCCTCTAAAAGCATGGGAGGTTAAGCATAATCTTAAAAGAAAATTAACAAAATCTTGAAATTCTATTTAAAAAGTCAATTTATCGGTAATGCTTTCGATAAATTAGGTAAAAAACATGGCCTGCATTATTGTAGTACCCGAGCCTTGTCAACGAGCATTTAAAGCACATATTCTGCTCATCTTACAAATTCATGTTGTAAGATGGTGAGAAATTAGACTTATAAGGCTTATTTGATTTTTTTAAATTATTTTTCTATATCTTAAAAATATAACAAGAAAAACATGAAAAATATGTTTGGTTTTTTTTTTTTTTAAATTCTAAAAATACAAAATTAAAAAAACTAAATATAAATAACAAAAGAAGTTGTTAAAATAACACCAAAATGATGTTACTTATATTTTCAAAATGTTCTTAATAACCATTTTTTAAAATCGATGGCAAGTAACCTTTGTTATTTCACATGTTTTAAAAATCGAATCGAGAAGATTGAGCGGAAAGTTACCGGCTCACGAGTTCCTTTGGTTTAATCAACGATCAAACCGAGATTGAACCGGTGATATCATAAATAGATAATTAATATATTATTAAAAATAAAAATAATTATAAATGAATTTCACCGGTTCAATCGCCGATTTCATCGGTTCATAACTGGTTCAAAGAAAAACGATTTCAACCTTTAAACAAGACCTGTTTTGTTGTAGGTTCACGGTCCAATCGGTTGGACTAGCCAGTCTGATACAATTTTTAAAACATTGGTTATTATAACGATTACCTGAGAAAGGGCTAGGAGCAAAGTCGCCTTTGCAAGAGAATGAACGATAAGAGATGCAATCAATATTGAGAATATGCTCATTGTCATCATCATCATCATCGTAATGGCAGACGAAGTTGGTGTTGAAGGATTGAGAGACCAAGGGAGATGAGGCAAGGGCACAGAAATTGAGGCAAATAGACTTAGAGATTGGTTGACACCCCCCCGAATCAGGAAGTCCCACGTTGACAGCTAGTCGGCCAGGGGCTAACTGGATTTCGGGTGAGTGAAGCTCCCATTGTTGTGCCCCCATTTATCGGGATCCATAAATGGGTGATGAGTCTCCTTTGTTCGGGGCTCTGCCCAGCGTACAACCTGTATATGATTATAATCATAACTCATCCAGGTCTCAACAGAAGTAGTATTGACCACACAGGGTCCATCTATCTATATCCCCAATATACATCCCTTTACCGAGACTCATTCATTCACATTTAATTCTAAAATATGAAAATAAAACACTTAATTACAATCCGTAAGAGTCCTATCACAGCCCTTTTACCATAATTACATACCCGATTATTTAGACAATAGTCCCAAAATAATTTAGTTACTATTCTTTTATACAAAATACTTTGTACAAAGGTAATATTCAGGCTACACATTGGTCTCCTTCATAATCACGGCCTCGTCGGAGATCCGTCTCCCTGTACACCCCTTATACCTAAAAGAGAGTCCCACGACGGGGTTTGCAATGGCCAATAGAAAAATTCTCCTACAAGGGCTACTCCCCACCTAAATGTACATGCAATGCCAACCATGAAAACCTCAAATCACATTCCATATAAATAATGCAATCCTATATGGAATATTATGTGTCATGCATGAGATGAGACTCTTCATGCCCACAACCCGAGTCCTGACCGACTCCCTCGCACATGCAATGCCAAGTGTGAAAACTAGTCATTAGTGTTTCACCCAATGACTTAAACTATTGGACAACCCTCTAATATTCACTTGAATTTTTTTATCAAATTTAAATTATTATTTGTTCATGGAGCCACGTCTTTTCGGGTCTGCAAGTAGGATCGTGTGACATTCTACTTCATTTTACAGGGCTTTCACGTGATCATGTCTAACCACATATAAATTTGGGTCTTTCACCCTGGGGGGATCTACCCCATCTTGCTACGCTCAAACACACGTGATTTATATTTATTATTGTTTTATACAACCGTGAGTCTCGATTTTGGACGTGGTCCCATTTCCAAGCTCACCACACATTCACCAAGAATGGTGAATAACAGTACCATGCACCCACAGCCGACTCGACGCGGTGTGATCGTGCATATGAAATGCAATCATGTCATTTCATGCTATGTCATGCTACATGCCACATTTATAAATTCCAAATAATTATATTTCCTACATATAATTTTCATTCATCACAATTTATATGTTAATACATCACGCAAGTACATATTAACATGATTTTTACACACAACAGCATGTTATTATTTTTTTTTTTACGGCAATAACACACAAAATAGCCCAAATCTCGAACCCACATAAACAAGCCACC